>SMJT01000110.1:0-179789 GCA_004349715.1 Crucihimalaya himalaica | reverse complement strand
GCGCTAGGTATTTTTGTGAAAAAAGAAGCGATGAGGGGTATTTTAAGGCATTTTGAAAAGAAAAGGAAGAGGGGTCTAGTTTTGGAATTGACTTCAAATAAGGGTCTAGTTTAGCAAGAAGCTCACAAAAGAAATATACAAAAGAAATCAATTATTACAATTTGTCATCCTTCATTTTAATAATTTCTCTATTTTACTTTTTGATATTCTCATTCTTAAAAGAAACATATATAACAAAAAAAACATATACCAAGAAAATAATTTCTCTTAATTGACCATAACTTAACTCATTAATACAATTTGCAATAACTAATTAATTAATTAGAAAATTTCTAAATTCATGTTGATTTCCTCTTCTATATAAGCGATTACTTTTTCATATTTTCATTTCTAAAAGAAACACAATAATTTCTGTTAATTACACATTTAAAAACAGTTATTACAATTTGACAATAACTTAACCCATTAACAACATAATTGACAGTAGTTTTAACATGTGTCTTTTCAATATAACTCTATTATACCACTTGATATTCTCCATCAAATATACAAAGACACGTGTCATCCTTGATTTTAATTATTTCTCTAATTTTTGATATTTCTATTCCTAAAAGAAACATATATAACAAAAACACATTTACAAAGATAATAATGTCTCTTGATTGACCATAACTTAACTCATTAATACAATTTGCAATAATCAATAACTTAACAAAAGAAATATACAAAAGAAATCAATTATTACAATTTTTCATCATTCATTTTAATTATTTCTTTATTTTACTTTTTGATATTCTCATTCTTAAAAGAAACATATCTAACAAAAAAACATATACCAAGATAATAATTTCTCTTAATTGACCATAACTTAATTCATTAATACAATTTGCAATAACTAATTAATTAATTAGAAAATTTCCAAATTCATGTTGATTTCCTCTTCGATATAAGCGATTACCTTTTCATATTCTTATTTCTAAAAGAAACATATATAAGAACAATAATTTCTGTTAATTACACATTTAAAAACAATTATTACAATTTGACAATAACTTAATCCATTAACAACATAATTGACAGTAGTTTTTAAACATGTGTCTTTTCAATATAACTCTATTATACCACTTGATATTCTCTTTCAAATATACAAAGACACGTGTCATCCTTCATTTTAATTATTTCTCTATTTTAATTTTTGATATTCTCATTCCTAAAAGAAACATATATAACAAAAACAAATTTACGAAGATAATAATGTCTCTTGATTGACCATAACTTAACTCATTAATACAATTTGCAATAACTAATTAATTAATTTAAAAATTTTCAAATTGTTTTTTTTTCACGTTGATTTTCTCTTCTATATAAGTGATGTAGTACAAGCATATAACCCATAACAAATGTAAGACAATTATAAAAATGCAAATTTCAATTTTTTTCCTTTTCAGGTTTATTTTTTACTTCTATATAAGTTATTTAGTTGGAGCATATAACATCTCACGAATATAAAATCACTTCCTTATAGTGCTATATATATATATCAATTTATTTTTTTCTTTTCAGGTTGATTTTTCTCTTCTATATACGTGATGTAATTAGGAACAGAAAATCAATGACGAATGTAAGATCACTTCTTTAATGTAATATATATATATATATATATATATATATATATATATTAATTTATCTAAATTAATTAATGTTTACCCCCTAAAAACTAATTAGAATTTTTTCCGTATTTCTAATTTAATTTCATTAACTAAATATAACTATGTATCAACAAAAAATATAACTAGACTAATTTAAATGGCATCACAATATTATATAATAAAGAAGATTTTTTCTTATATATAAGTCTTGAAGTTGGGAGCATAGAGTCAATGATAAATGTAAGATCACTTCTCTATTTTCTCATCTTATGCTTTCAATGTAATGTGAAAAGAAAGGTAAGACTTTTTTCTTGGACGATCTACATGAGTCTCTCCACTTCTTCTAAAATGACTCAACCAAAATTTAGAATATTTTTTTTTTAATTTATTCATGTATTTTCATCATCACAGTTTCATCAAATTTATTTTTATAGAAGTGTTAATTAGTTTTGAAATATATAATAAGTTGTAATAACTTTGTGAAATATTGATAGAATATAATTATTAGAAGACGATCCCAAAATACAAAACCTATTAAACTATATTATTTTTAAATAATTAAATAATAATGTAACTATCATTATTTACTTTAGTCTAGGGAGAAAATAGAAACATGATATATGTTGTTAATTATCAAATTGTTTTACCTAAGCGGAATGCGCAATCGACATCTACATAGATTAATCATTTTGGATATATATTATTTATATAGTGTTGTGTAATTTACTATATTTGTTTAAACTCACGCAACGCGTGAGGCCTCCACTATTATGAAATAAATTGCATCTATGAAGAAAAATTATAAAAGGAAACGATGTAAATATATGTAATGACTAGATTTGAACCAGCGGTACACCGCGGGCCGATATTTGTTTTTATATGGTATTTTTATTTTGTTTGATTTACTCTGAAGTTGTTAAGTTTTTTGTATTTAGTACATTTGGCGACATATTATATTTCACAAAGTGGTGATTGGTTTGTCAATGTTAGTTTTAGTTGTTAAATTGTAATTTGATTTAGATGGTTTGATTGTAATAACGCGTGCAAAATTTGGTTTATTGGTAAACCAAACTTCAATATAAATCTGGTAATCTTTGGGTTTTAAATTGTTATAAGTTTAATTGTTAGTGATCGTATAATTTGTTGCATCTAATTTGGTGGGTTAATTTAGATTAACTGATGTATGATGATTTTTTCGTAAATATTTTTAAGAGAATTTGTTTTATTAATGAAAGAGTGATTTTTTTGGAATCTAACATACCATGCCAACTGAAGACAATCATATAATCCTATGTAATTCAAACTAGACCAATAGTTTCAAATATATAATAAAAGCATAACTAAATTTAATTTATATTACCTTTTCTGAAGTGTTAGTTTAATGTAGGAAAGTTAATGCTATAATGTTAGTAATTCGGACAACCAAAAACGGATAAAATATTTCGATAAAGTATTTTTTTCCCATACCAATTTCTGAATAGAGAGAAACGAAAGGACTCCTCTCATGTGACTCGCAACCTCATTGCACTGTCACTCAAACTCTTCTCGATTCAAGTAATCAGTAGTTTTGAAAAGCATATTCCGATCAACGAAGCAGTGGCGCTTCATCGATAGTGACTCTTCAAACAGCCATGATCGGGGGAGTCTAGAACTCTCAAGATCCAACCATTCATCATCCATTAATGTCGATTGGAATAATTAGACGAAGAATGATGAGAGGTGATGATATTAAAAGGACGCTTAATCGTTTACAGAAGGCTTACGAAATCAATCAAGGGTTCCATCCAGTGCCTTATCGAGATCTCCTTTATTCCATAGGTAAACGAAACCCTAATATAAAGATTTAAATTTTATAACTTACCAGATTTGTTCGATTAGTGTAAGGAACTACATACCTTTGCATGCACTATCGTTTCACTGATTGAATGGGGATTTATATCAGGGTAAAACAAAAAACCAAAGATTTGGTTTTTGACTGTCCTAAATTTCATTGAAGTTTATTTTTATTTCTAATTGATTTGTAGTGTATAATCGTGTCTTGTATGTTGGATTCGACAACATCAACCTCTAGCTCAAAAAGGAATGTATAAAATATAAAACTCATGTTGTTCACAAAGAATATGATATGCTCGAGTAATCTGTTGGAATGGTGTATTCTAAAAACTTGAAATTCTCATCGAATCTGATTGCTTAAGCTATCATATCGTTGTTTTAGTTATTTTGTCCTTCTGTTATATGCGATTTTCTTCAAATTTATCCCCTAAAATATTTTTGAATATTAACATTTACCAATACAGGCTGGGAATAGAACATTTAATCCGGAGATGTTCTCAATATCAAGCACAATTTCTATGGAGCTAAAGCAATCAATCCTACTGGTGTAAATATCAGACGACATTTGAACTACATTAAAGAATAAGTATTAAGCACTATGACCTCAAAAACCAAAAAATGAAGCATTCATAGCTTAGTTCAGTCTTAAACTCACTCTCTGAATATGGACTCTTACGATTCATAAATGAGCCATGGAGGGATTAGGCGTTTATGATCAAAGTACACGGAGTATCAACTTATGGAAATATAGCTGGTGTCTGTAAATTTGAATTAAAAAAGTCAGTTTCCTCTACTATAAATCCATATGGCATTCTTGCTATCTACGCATTTTACTAATGTTGATGAGATTAGGTATTCACATTTTTCTATTATTTATAATAAGCTACTATATATATATATATATATATATGTTTATTTCACTAAAGATCAACCTAGTATGTACTTTTTTCAACACATTTTGATAGTGAAATCAATAAATTCATTAGGAATTGCTGATATGAAAACTAAATGTGAGATATATAGGATAAAATACAAGGTATATAGGATAAAATAAAAGGTATTACTCACACGGGTATGCTGTCATGCTATGATACTACTCTTGAATGAGAAAGAACTTCGTGTCTGTATCATCCGATTCTGAGTTATAACAATGTCACATAACTTTTCGGGATAAGACTTTTAGTTATAACAATAGGAATGCCAATTCAAACCCATAGGGACCATGCACTAATTTAACCTTTAATCTCAGACTCTTAATATGTTCTCTTTTGATTGTTAAATGAGGTATGGATGGATGATAACTTGATCTACAAAGTACACAAAGGGTCATGTGGAGGAATTGGTGCTCATATCCTGTACTCCGGATAAGAAGGTCAGTTTTTTCAAATCTTACTACAAAGGTTTACTAATAATAGCATTGATAAAACAATCTTGTTGACTTGATTAGTGAAGTTTTATATATATAGATATGCTCCTGGTACTAAAAATTGTTTCCTAGTATATAAGTTTTCCTAAATTTCTCACTGCAGTTATCCATGTTTAAAAATGGAACTGAAAACTTGAAAACTTGAAAACTTAATGTTTTAAAAATAGGACAAACTATTCAGTATATAAGCTGGAACACTCACACGGGTATGCTGTCATGCTACGATACTATTCTTAAATGAGAAAGACCTTCATGTTTGTATCATCCCACTCTGAGTTATAACAACGCCACGTACCGTCTAGTGCTAATTTTTATAAAAATGTCAACCAAAAATGCTAAGTCATGTTCTGCATTATTGTTTCTATGTTATCCACTTTTCTATTAGAGTGTAGGTTTTCAAATTCAGAAATGTAATTCAATGAAGACTCAAACATAGATTTGAGTCTTGTATTTAAAATTGTTACATAGGATAGAATTGTGTGTTAACAGCTTGCAGATATCTAATGATATCTATATTAGTGTAAATCTAAAAAAAAATGAAATCTTATTATAAGTAATATTATTAATAAATATTGATACTGATTATTGAAATGATAGACTTAATTCTTAAACCAATAGAATTAAATATTAGCTCTAAACTCTTCCCCAAAATTAAGTAAGGATCATTTGATAAATAATAAACGCAATAGCAATTAACATAAAACATACTATACGTCATAACAAAGGTATAAAGACATGGAAAACTAAAACAACATTTAAAAATACAGAAAACATATTCATGTTTTGTGAATAAAATTAAGTACTAAAATCTTCATTAATCTTAGTTTTCCAAATTCTGGAACACCTCTTTGAATACCACATTAGTGGTTTGCCTTTCAATCTTGTCATCTTTGTTGACAATGAGAATTTTTAATCATCTTTTATATGTCACCTTAGAAAGAGCAACATACAACTGACCATGAGAGAAAATAGGTCTTGGCAAATACATACCTACCTGCTCTAGTGATTAACCATGATTCTTGTTAAAAGTCATAGCAAAAGCAACACTTATAGGGAATTGTCGCCTATGCATCTTGAAAGGTAGTTTGGTGTCAGATGATGTAAGAAAAATCTTAAGAATCAATACCTTATCTCCAATCCTATATCCTGTAATTACTCTTGCTTCTAAAATATGATTAGCCATCTATGTGATCTGAAACCTAGTTCCATTGCATAACCACCTTTAGGATCTATATTTCTTAGAAGCATAACTGGAGCACCAATCTTCAAACGTAAAGCATGGGCTAGCAACCCAGAGAGCTTGATACTGTTAAAAAAATCAGGTGTAATCACAAGATTTTTGAGTGAGTCATTGTCAGCAGGATCAATACTATATGCACTTAAATATATCCTTGCTTCACCTATGAAATATAATATAGTCAGATTAATATTAAACTTCAAGTAATAAATTAAAACTATATAACTAAAGTATTACTCACATCCTAACTATTCTAGCATGTTCTGGTTTATTGTGTTAACATACTTATTAGTAGGTGCTAAAATGACTCTCTTTTAAAAGAACTTAGGATCCTGATTAAGATCCAACAGTGGTGTATCTCCATATATTTTCATGCTAATCACATATATAAGATCACTTGCCTCTGTAATTAAAAACTCTTCTAGAATATATGTTAGTGCCTCACCATCATTAGGTTCTGAAACCTTCCCATCACCAACATCTTAAAGCCAATCTGAAAACTCTTGGATATCTTTAGCCTCATCAATAATAAATCATTAAATTGTTCTTGATTAGCTTTAGTACCTTACACTGGTCCCAAAAAGAAGAAAAATTTAAAGCTGATAACACAATTTTTGCTCTTCTTGCACCATTAATAAATGGGAGAACTTCCCCTCCAAAAGCAACGACCTTCCTACCAAAAACTTTGTTCTCGACTTTCCCAACAATATCAAAGAAGCTTTTATACATGGACTCAAAAAAATATTTGCTCATCATGGGTGCATCCCAAATAATCAATGATGCTTGTTTCACCAAGTTGGCTAAATCAGAATTTGGTTTTATTGAACATATGCTATACTCATCAGGATTTATATGAATTAAAAACCCGGAATGTGTAGTCCTTCCACCTTCTAATAACAATGAAGCAATGCCACTTGATGCAACATTAAGCAAAATCATTCCTCTAGATCTAATTGCAGCCAAAAGTGTCTTCCACATCAAAGTCTTTCATGTTCCTCTAACATTGTAGACAAAAAACAGTCCACCTAAATCCTTTAGGATTGCCCTAGTTATCTCATCATATATAGTTCTCTGTTCAGATGTTAGTAAATTTATCCATTCATCATGTTTTTCCTTCAATTCTTCACAATTATAGCTTATCTCATCAACACTTAAACGGTTGGAGTTGTCAATATATACCTTCTCATGTTGGCTAAGGGAAAATTTCAATGTCTGCTATAGAGCTTCCATTGGATAGCATTAGCTGCTCTATTTCTTGAAGAGTATAATTCTTCTTCTCAGTATCTGTTAAAATCAGATTTGCAAGCAATACATTATGATTAAGAATCTTCAAAGGCTATAAAAAATAACTTAAAAAGTGTGATGTAGATTAAGTAACAAACCTGAGTTCTTAAAATCTTTCCCTTTCTTGTTCTCTATATCTTGTGATGGAAGCTAGCATGTTTGTTCCCACACGTGTTTTGGTCGTGATAGACAATCAGATCAAAGCATCATTGAGAAAAAAATACGCAAATAATCTCCAAAACACCAATGAATTGCATCCACCATATAAATTTGATCATCATCTAGAATCCCACATGCAAAACATGCTTCTTTATATGTTTCATAGAGTACCCCATTATAAGTTCTGATGTTAGTAAAACATGTTGGACCCCTGACTTTGTTTAGCAGAACTCTCATAAAATACTCAGCTTCCATTTTCCTTGGCACATAATTTATCCTCCTTAAAGGAAATCCTCTCTGCTTCTTTTTAAACTTTTTATTTTTTCCATCCCAAGTAAAATAGGCAGGAATTTCTACATAGGTGAGGTTTCTAGCATATGTGTTGTTTTTACCAACACCATTTATTCTGTTCAGAGACAGCCAAGCCATAAAAATTGAATCCACATTAGCTGTCCTCTCCAAAACTTCCTCCATATCATCATCATAATCGAAATAACATGGTTGCTCCACTTCAAGATGGAAAGATAGTTTATGTATTGTTCTATGATGGATTGGAAACTTGAAAATTCCATATAGCTTCCAAAGCCGACACATATCTGAATCAAATTAAACAAAAAAAGCACAAGAAATGTTGAATTCTATTAAAAAGGAAAATATACAAATCATCTACTTGTGTTTGATTTACCTTGTTCACACACATATTTGATTTCATTCGTAGGTGAGTTCATTTTTTTTTGTTGAAAATATACAATTCCATATCTGCAGTCAAAGTTGTCTTTGATTTCATTCTTAGGTTTTTCTGTTGAATTAGAATCTTCACTGTTGGATTCTTGAGCCTTGTTTACCGGCTCAAGAACAAAAGCACAACGGTCATGTCCTTTATTTATATATTTGAACAAATACTTGATTGAACAAGTTTGATTGCACCCCTCCACATTGATGTGAGCTTGATAACGAACCAATAGCTTCTCATTATAAGGGAATACCTATTGTCACATTTTATATCATTCTTCTCAACATAATTTTCACACTGTTATCTCTAGTAGATACAATAACCATCTTTACCAACCTTAGTGATTTCTTCATACTTTTTTAGATATGATTTAGAACCTTTTCCATCAAACATGCATGGAGAATTAAGATTAGCTGCATCGCAAGGTCCATGAATCATATTATTTTTAACTACTTCATAGAGTTCTGGATTTTCATCTTTATGTGGATTCTCCGCAGAAATTAGCTTATCGATGTCGTCAGTTGTTGGGAGCTTACTCTCTTTCTCCATGAATTGAAGAACATATGCATGTGGCAACCCTCTTTTTTGGAATTCAACCGTGTACATATAGCTGCCAAATATAACATCATAAATTATAGAATTAATTCCAATAATAAATATATATTATATATATATATATATATATAATATCAAACCACAATATAATTTAATTATTATATTTAAGATACCTCCAACAGTTTTCCCTAGAATATGCCTTTCTGTCAAATCATACATTAGTGAATCAAGTTTGATTTTGAAAATCCTTGTTATAATGTATGGCCTGTCACTTACATTTAATCCTCTTTCTTTGACATACCTTGTTATCTCTGACCATTTAAGGTTAAATGTAAGTGTAATGAATAGATCTGGAAATCTAAAATACTTACAAATATCCATAGCATCGTAATAGCTTTATAACATATATCGCGGTCCTCTTGTGAAATGAAACTGGAATAAGGATTTTTTTTTTTACCTTGTTCACACGTATTGTACTGCTGCCTGCTTCTTTAGCATCTTTAATTGAGCTGTAATTCTCACATCTTAATTTAGAATGATTGAACTTAATGTAGTTTAGATGATGACACTCAACTGTGGTAAAACCATAAACCAAACGCATGAGAGTATTAGACTCATTTTCCCTTTCTTGAATACGCAAAGCAAACCATTGCCTCATACTAATACACTTCTTTTTGTTATTGTTGTTTATTCATGGAAAGATTTCTCTATTCCAGACCCCCAGCTATCTTCACCATAACAGAGAATTAAAGGATATGTAGAGCCAAATAGGATGGATGAATTTCATTTATACGCTGAAATTTTCTAGTTTTCCTCTCCTAGATAACAATATCTCTTTTTCTGGCATTTCTGTGAAGCCCACAACCCAACTTGGGCCCAAACAAAGTGTCGTAAACCTAAAAAAAACATGTATATATATGTGTACACATCTCCTTCCTCATCTAGCCGTTTCCAACATTTTCACATCTCAAGCTTGGACACCAACAGATCTATAGCAGAAAATCTCGATCTCAGCCACCACCATGACCACCTGTTTTGAGATCAAAGTTGTTGTTGCGTTGTGGTTGTTGTGTTGATCGATTCTAAGTGAAGGAAGCTTTCGATCATCACTGTGCTTTACCGTTCATCACCGGATCGTTAGGTATGGAATCCTAACCTTAGATTAATCTCTTTACATGTTAGTATTGGTTGTTTTTTTAGTGGCTTACAACACAATCTACTTTGTGTTTTTGGTGAAATAAGGGAAAGATTGAACCAGTCCAAGTAGGGGTTCTGGTGAGAAGTTTCCGACAGATCTGAAGGAGTTAGAACGAGTTCTTTACTGATCAAGAAAGATCTCATTGCCAATAATCTATAGCAGTTTACGGTTTGTCAATTTGAGGTATACTCTATCCGCAAATCGAGTTCAAAGTTGGCATAAATTATTATTTTCAGAACCCAGATATTAACTAAGTGTCAGCAAACATTTTTAGATTCAAGTTGAGGTTTTTGGAAAGGAATTCCGACCATACTAGTGGATTATAGCCCAGATCAACGGTGGTTCCCGATAGAGGGAGTGTCGAGGAAGCCGCTTGAGCCGTCAAACTCGCCGTAAAAAGTACATCCTGGCTGCCACGTCGATTTATTGTTGAGCAAGAATCATCAAGTTCCGTCAAAATCCAAAAACCCTAATTTGGTAATGTGCTGTTTTCTTGTGCTGCAAGTTTCAGATCTTAGAAAGCCGATTCCAACCTTTTCTCTTCCAGTTCTTGTGTCTAACCAAAGCCAGGTGAGGGTGTGATCTGTGGAGATGCGATTACATATTCTATCTTTATGCTTCATGATTCTCTTGCATAGGATTGGTGATTGAATTAGTGATTGTTTTGGTGATTACTTGCGAACTAGTGGTAAGTTGTTAAGTAATATTGATAATTGGTGACTGTTTGAGTATTATTAGGTGAGTGAAATAGTGTCATAGAGATGATACATTATGATATGAAATGTTTATGTGGTAATGAGATTACCATCTTTAGATGATGAATAGTGGAAACAGTGGAAATGGTCTGCATTGAATTGACGGATTATTTGTAGCTCAATAATAGACTGACGAGTCCAGTGGAACTAGATAGGTTCAAAGGTCATGTGAGATGATCGAACCTGGTTGTGATGTGAAGTTCTTAATGCTAGCAAGACGGAATTTTTTGTGTTATAGGTTGCATAGAGATGTGGACTATATGCTGGTTGTGTCTATTTTTATGTGATTGATGATTGTGGTTTAAAGTTAGTTTTGTGTCATTTTCTTCTCTTGTGGACGGAAATGATCCTCTCACTAAGTAATACATTACTCACCCCTTCTCTTTTTTTTTCTCAGGTGAGGGTGAGAATCTTGAGTAGCTGCGCAAGTCCGTCTCGTTTGTGGTGTATTTCGGGAAACTTGGGTTATTCAAATCTATCGTTTATCTATTATCATTTAAGACTCAGATTTAATTATGCTTATTAGACGAATTTCAGTTAGTTTATGGGATTATTGAGACAAGTTATTTTTAAGCTTTTAATAAAGGAAGATTTTCAGAAAAACTATGAAGTAATTAACCGAGTTTTATGAAAAGGTTAAATAGAGGAAAGACTTAGTAAAGTAAGTAGCACGCTGTCTCAAGGGATCAGGGAGACGGTTGTTACAAATTGGTATGAGTGTGGATGTTAAGGCAAGCTTGTTCTGACTTATAAGGCTAAGTTTATGAAAAACGTTGAAAAAAGGGTTTGAATATAATTTTTTTTTAGAAGTGTTTTTTTTTAAAAAAGAAAGAGAAAATGCTTTCAGTTTTTGAGAAAGGGGAATGGAGACTTTTAAAAATAAAAGAAAAAAAAATAGCAAAGGAGCAAGACTTGCGTGATGCAGAACATGCCACCAAGAAGAGGAGTAGGATGGGTTACGAACCTTAGGGCGAACCAAGTAGGAGATGCACCAGCTATTAGGCAAGGTCAGCAACCAGTAGCAGATATTCATGAAGCAGATCGTGCATCGGCAATTGCTGCAACTCGTGAGGAGATGCAAGATATCCGAAATATGATGCAGAAGATTTTGAATCGACCCGTATATCCACTACTACCACCACCTCAAGCTGATGTACCTTGTCAGCCGCCACTACCACAGCCACCTGCAGCAGGAATTAAGCTTTCTTATTGGGAGACAATGAAACTCATGAATACAATGGGCACAAAGTATTGTAGTGGTGGATTTGATTAGGTTCGGGCTGACGATTGGAGATAGATGTTGGAGAAAAATTTCAGGTCAGCAAGGTGCCCAATGGAGTTTAAAAAGGATCTTGCAGTGCATTACTTGCGGGGAGATGCACACAATTGGTGGAGAAATTTTAAGAGGAGCTTGCATGTTGGTTATGTGCCTATGTGGGAGGATTTCTTAGAGGAGTTTAGTAAGAAGTACTTCCCTCAGGAAGCTATGGATCAACTGGAATGTGAGTTTTTGGAGCTTTATCAGGGCACCAGGACTGTTTGAGAGTATAACGATGAGTTTAATCGTCTAAGTAGGTTCAATGTGAGGGAGTATGGAAAGCAGGAGATGATTCGCATATTCATGAGACGATTGTGGGCTAATATTCGTCATCGTTGCTCTATCAGAGGATGCACTAGCATGGATGAGGTAGTCGAGCAAGCTGTACGATGGAGAGGGGACTTGAGGAGGAAGCTAGGGACCACAAGAGCCCCCAGACAAGAGCACTTAAGGGAGCTGAGTCACAGAAACGGACATGGGATAACCGTGATGCATGATCAGTTCAGAACATTACCCAAAGTGTACCAGGTGTAACAGGAAGCGTGGAGGAGTATGCTAGATGGATGCAGGCAAGTGTTTCAAGAGGGTGTAGATACTTGTAAGAAGTGTGGGCAGCGGGGCCACATTGCACGGGAGTGCACAGCACAGATAGCGTGAGGAAAACATGAAAATCAGAACCGAGGAACTTTGCCACCACCCCCCCCCCCCTAAGAGGCAGACAGTTAGACCTCGACTCTATGCAGTAGCAGACCAGGATGGCGCAGAACCGATCGCCGGTAAGTTCTCATCAAAAGTTTTTGTTGTTTCCTCTTGGTTGTTAGTTTGGTAGGCTCCTTAGTTTAAAACCTATGTAGGATCGGTTTTTATTGGAGTTGCAGCCTATTCTATGTTTGACACTAGAGCTACGCATTGTTTTGTGAGCCTCAATTTGGCAAGGAACCTGGGATTCCAGAATCGATTTTATAGAGAAGCAGAGGAGAATTGAAACCACAGGACCACAACTAGTAGGATCATCAAGGAGCTACCGAGATGTTCATGTGGTGATAGAAGGAGAGGAGTTGCTACGAAACTTTGTTGAAATGGAGTTAAAGCGCAATGATGTGATTGTGGGCATAGATTGGTTGAAGCGACATACGGCACACTTGGACTGCCTTGTGGCACGTGTCATTATTAATCGAGCAAATGGAAATTTGGTTTTCCAGGGAGTGGTAACTAATAACAGAGTTCCTAGAATTTTGATGATTCAGGCAGAGGAATTATAGTGGAGGGGGCCTGCAGTTTATTTGGCAACAATCACCATAGAGGGAGGTGATACAGAAATGGTATTGCAATATATTCCTGTAGCAGCAAAGTTTGTAGATGTTTTTGAACCGCTCAAGAGACCGCCACCAAATAGAGGAGATGCTTTCACCATTGATTTGGAGCCAGGGACCGCTCCAGTATCCAAGGTGCCTTATCGTTTAGCTCCAACAAAAATGGCTGAGCTAAAGAAGCAGTTGGAGGATCTTACAGACAAGGAGTTTTTGAGGCCAAGTAGTTCTCCATGGGGAGCGCCTGTTCTGTTCGTGTAGAAGAAAAATGGATCTTTCAGGCTTTGCATAGATTACCGTGGGTTGAACAAGGTGACCATTAAGAACAAATATCCACTGCCACGTATAGACGAGCTGTTGGACCAACTGCAAGGAGCATCGTGGTTTTCGAAGATTGCTTTGGCATCGGGTTATCATCAGATTGCTATTACTGAAGGATATGTAAGAAAAACAACATTCATAACACGTTATGTGCATTATGAGTTTGTGGTTATGCCTTTTGGATTGACTAATGCCCCCACAACTTTTTTGAAGCTTATGAATAACATGTTTTAGGAGTTTTTGGAAAAGTTCGTCATTGTGTTTATCGATGATATTCTGATATACTCTAAGAGTAAGGAAGAGCATGCTGAGCACTTAAGGATAGTATTGCAGACATTGCGAGATCAGAAGGTTTTTGCTAAGATGGCGAAATGCAGTTTCTGACAAAAGCAGATTGGATTCTTGGGCCACATTGTTTCTGAGGCAGGAGTAGCTGTTGACCCAGAGAAGATCGTGACTATCACTCTTTGGCCTGTACCTAGGAATGTTACAGAGGTCTGTAGTTTTCTGGGATTAGCTGGTTACTACCGAAAAGTTGTAAAGGGATTTGCAACTATGGCTAAACCGTTGACTCAGTTGACGTGTAAGGAAGCAAAGTTTGAGTGGATAGAAGCTTGTGAGAAGAGTTTTGAAAAGTTAAAAGCATATATAACTCCGCCTGTGTTGGTATTACCAAAGGTCAGAGTACCTTATGTTTTGTATACAGATGCATCAGGAACCGGTCTAGGATGCGTACTTATGCAAGAAGGTAAATTTATTGCATATGCATCGAGGCAATTGCGGAAGTATGAGATCAATTATCCTACTCACGACTTGGAGTTAGCTGTAGTGGTTTTTACGCTTAAGGTTTGGAGAGCCTACTTGTACGGGGAGAAGGTCCAAGTATTTACTGATCATAAGAGTTTAAAGTATATCTAAATTTAGGACAGAGGAGATGGTTTGAATTGCTTGCAGACAATTACTTGGATATTGCTTATCATTCGAGAAAAGCTAATCATGTAGCAGATGCTTTAAGTAGAAGAAGAGGTGATGTTCATGGAACAAAAGAAGTGGCGGAGCTTGTTTCGACTTTATCAAGTCTTAACATTTGTGAAGTCTCTATTGATGAGGATGTAATGGGCTTGAAAGCGGTAAACCAAGCTGATTTATTATGGAGAATTCGTGAGCCGCAAAAGGAAGATGCTGAGCTAAGAAAATCAGTGGATACTGAAGTTGGGGGTTACCACACCACAGAAAATGGAACATTCGTTTTCAAATGTCGAGTGTGCGTTCCAGACAATAAAGATCTAAAGGAAGAGATCTTGAAGAAAGCGCACCAATCACACTTTGCCATACATTTAGGTTCTACCAAGATGTATAGGGATTTGAAAAGGTATTATCATCGGAATAAAATGAAGCGAGAAGTTGCAGATTGGGTAGCGAAGTGCACGACTTGTCAATTGGTAAAAGCTGAACATAGAGTTCCAAGTGGACTTTTACAGGGTTTACCATTACCAGAATGGAAATGGGATATGGTGACTATGGATTTTGTGATTGGGCTTCCAATGACAGCAAGTAAGCGAGACTCAATTTGGGTAATTGTGGACCGATTTACAAAGTCAGCTCATTTTCAAGCAGTGAATAAAAAAGACATGGCTAAACGCTTAGCTCAAAAGTACATTAAGGAGATAGTGAAACGTCATGGAGTTCAAGTGAGTATTGTTTCTGACAGAGATAGAAAGTTTACATCATTGTTCTGGAGATCATTTCAGGAAGCCTTTGGAACTAAGGTGCAGATGAGTACAACATATCACCCTCATACAGATGGGCAATCTGAGCGGACAATTCAGACATTGGAGGATATGCTTAGATCTTATATGCTAGATTGGGGAGGATGTTGGGAAAAATACCTACCTTTGGTAGAGTTTGCATACAATAACATTTATCACTCGAGCGTAGGCATGTCACCATTTGAGGCTCTTTATGGACAGCCTTGTCGCACATTGCTTTGTTAGACAGAAGTGGGAGAGCGCCGAGAATTTAAGCCTGGAATAATTCAGGGGACAACCGAGCAAGTAGAGATTCTTAAAAGAAAAATAAAGGAGGCTCATGATCATCAAAAGAGTTATGCCGATAAAAGGAGAAAAGATTTAGAATTTGCTGTAGGTGACTTGGTGTACTTAAAAATGAGAATGTTCAAAGGGCTAAACCGTTGGGCTAAAAGAGGAAAGCTTAAGCCATGGGACCTTACCTTATTACAGAGAGAGTTGGAGTTGTGCCTTATCGTTTGGACCTACCAGAGGAATTGAAAGTGTTCCACAATGTGTTCCATATATATGTGCTTAGAAAAGTAGTTACAGAACCAAAGCTTATCGTTTCAGAGCCACCAGAGGACCTCGAGTTAGATTTATCTATAAAAGGAAAACCGATATCAATTGTAACTCACTGAAAAAATGACACTCGGGAACAGAAATCTAAAATATGGCAAGTTTTTTGGGAGAGAGATGGAATTCAGGAGATTACATGGGAGTCTGAAAATAAAATGCGGGAAGATTATCCAGAGCTTTTTAAAGACGAGAATGAAGCTCAAGTGGGAATGTTGAATTCAAGGACAAATTCTCTTGTAGCGGGGGAAAATTGTGAAGCCCACAACCCAACTTGGGCCCAAACAAAAAAAAGTGACGTAAACCTAAAAGAAACATGTATATATATGTGTACATATCTCTTTCCTCATCTAGCCGTTTCCAACATTTTCACATCTCAAGCTTGGACACCAACAGATCTGTAGCAGCAAATCTCGATCTCAGCCACCACCATCACTACCTGTTTTGAGATCAAAGTTGTTGTTGCGTTGTGGTTGTTGTGTTGGTCGATTCTAAGTGAAGGAAGCTTTCGATCATCACTGTTCTTCACCGTTCATCACCGAATCGTTAGGTATGGAATCCTAACCTTAGATTAATCTCTTTATATGTTAGTATTGGTTGTTTTTTTAGTGGCTTACAACACAATCTACTTTGTGTTTTTGGTGAAATAAGGGAAAGATTGAACTAGTCCAAGTAGGGGTTCTGGTGAGAAGTTTCCGACAGATCTGAAGGAGTTAGAACGAGTTCTTTACTGATCAAGAAAGATTTGGTAATGTGTTGTTTTCTTGTGCTGCAAGTTTCAGATCTTAGAAAGCCGATTCCAACCTTTTCTCTTCTAGTTCTTGTGTCTAACCAAAGTCAGGTGAGGGTGTGATCTGTGGAGATGCGATTACATATTCTATCTTTATGCTTCACGATTCCCTTGCATAGGATTAGAGTTACTTGCGAACTAGTGATAAATTGTTAAGTAATATTGATAATTGCTGATTGTTTGAATAATATAAGGTTAGTGGAATAGTGACATAGAGATGATACATTATGATATGATATGTTTATGTGGTATAATGAGATTACCATCTTTAGATGATGAATAGTGGAAACAATGGAAATGATCTGCATTGAATTGACGGGTTCTTTGTAGATCAATAATAGACTGATGAGTCCAGTGGAACTATATAGGTTCAAAGGTCATGAGAGATGATCGAACCTGGCTGTGATGTGAAGTTCTTGCTGCTAGCAAGAAGGAAATTTTGTGTTATAGGTTGCATTAAGATGTGGACTATATGGTGGTTGTGTCTATTTTTATGTGATTAATGATTGTGGTTTAAAGTTAGTTTTGTGTCATTGTCTTCTCATGTTGGCGGAAAGGATCCTCTCACTGAGTAATTCATTACTCACCCCTTCTCTCTTTTTTTTTCCTCAGCTGAGGGTGAGAATCTTGACTAGCTGCGCAAGTCCGTCTCGTTAATGGTGTATTTCGGGAAACTTGAGTTATTAAAATTTATCGTTTATTTATTATTATTTAAGACTCGGATTTAGTTATGCTTATTACACGAATTTCAGTTAGTTTATGGGATTATTGAGACAAATTATTTCTACACTTTTAATAAAGGAAGGTTTTCTGAATAACTATGAAGTAAATAACCGAGTTTTATGAAAATGTTAAATAGATGTAAGACTTAGTAAAGTAAGTAGCACGCTCTATCAAGTGATCAAGGAAACGGGTGTTACAATTTCTCTATCAAAATCACCAGGTATTAAGGCAGCAACTTCAGTTGTTGTTGGTATGCTAAAAGTCCTTCCATCCTTACCTACACGATCACTAACAATCCTCATGTGGAATGTCTCATCCTTACCATTTTTAAACCTATCTCTAGCAGACCTGAAATTGTCAACATAAGATATTAACATTATTGTGCATTTTGATGATGGCTTCGATGATTTCTGGTGTTAAGTTCCTTTTCCCGCCTTTCATTCACAGTGTTTTTACTCTTGCTGCAATGTTACAAGAGTAACGCGGGACAAAAAACAGAAATATAAGTTTAGTATGATTCACCAAGATTCTTGTTAACATAATAGTGATATGTAATACACTATAATAAGATTGGCTAACCTTATAACATTGGCCCTGTTCTGAACTTCATTTTTAGTATCAAAAATGTAAAGTTGAGAATACTTAGCATAATCACCCTCTTTAGGTTTCAAACTGCCAATCAAATGGTAGTTACCTCCTTGCAGTCTAAACATATTAGGACCATTACCTTTTGAAATAGAACGATCTATCTTCCCCCAAGAGAAGTCATAACAAAAAACCATATAATAAAGTCTAATATTCTCTCTGAAATGTCAATTAAGGGCATCATCACTTGTAAGTAACCTTTGGATTAATTCTGGCGATTGTTTCAGATAGGGCAATTTTACTATTCCTTGTCCACAACATAGTGAAAAAGTAGCATCCTTCTGTTTCCGCCTCTTGTTAATACGCTCTTCATACCACATCAATGCTCCAAAATATTTACACTTGTAAGTAGGATCCCCATGATCTAAATAGGCTATACAGAAGCTAATAAAGTGTTATACGGATCTCAGTATTATAACATATGCTTAAACGATACTTTCTTTTAAAACAATATATATTGTATAGTTGACTGTTTGCTTAGCTTTATATCTCCTTACTGTGTTCTGGGCGTGACTTGTGATTTGATGATTTTGAATTTGCAAATGCATTTGTAAAACTCTTCTCAAATTGAGTAAGTAACTTGAATCTGTGTTGGCTAGAGAGTATAGAGCGATCTAAACATTCTTGTTCTTGGTCCGAAATAGGATCATTAACATCATCCTCATTGCTACTGTCATAGTAACATTGTTCCATTCTTGGAGTACCTTCACATGTTATATATAATCATAACTAAATAATGTATGATCATATATGTTATATGGCTATATTATATTCTGCAAACCCTCATGTATGTACTATCTTCAATTTAATCTAAGCAAAACAAAATATATAGAAGAAATCTCATTCAATTAGATATACTTCAATATTTTCCAATTGTCAAGCTAGTACAATCATTTTTACCTTCCAAGGACTGATCAAATAGTGCAGCAGCAAAATCGTCTTCTAAGTTTCTTTGGAAAAATGCATTTTCTTTTCCAACTTGGTGAAATGGTTGTTGTCTGCTTGTAGTAGAAGTTGATCCTAAACATGCTTGACCTATAAAATAATTATATGATCTGATTTAAATAAGTTCAATCGATTCAGAGTTTTGTAAAGTTGACTAACTTGCCTTTTTTTCAGATCCTTGGATGTATGGAATGAAATCATGCATTCTTGCAGTGGGTAAACTGACAGTGCCCTGGAGAGATCGTTGGGTAGTTAAGCAAGAACCACCATTGTTGGCCATTAGTGATGAAGTCGATTTAAATCCTTCACATCATCCAAAATATATATAAATCAAAAGTTATTAAAATCACATATAGCACGCACTCTTTAAACAAAGCATATATAAATGAAACTTATAACCTGGGTTTACTCGCTTCATAATTGATGGTCTAGACTGTACTAAACCCATACTTGAGATATTGGTAATACTTCCATTCACTGATATCATGGAATAAGAAAAATATTTAGTTATCATAATGTATTTGTCACCATCTATATAGAAAAGAGATTGACATACTTGAATTATCTGTAATAGATGTAGATATGGCTTGATGGTGGTTCTAAGGAGTTTTAAACTTGTCTTCTCTGCTCAATGGTACGTTTGACAGATCTTGTAAAATACTACCAAAAGTTGATCTAAGTAGAACTGAACCACCACATTTTGATGCATTTCCTTGAGAAATCTGACTTAGAGGGGTGATTTTCTTAATTAGACGTTCCTTTTGTAGAGGTTGATCATGTAGTTCACTAACAGACAAATCCTTTTTATTCTCCATTGTCTAAAGAATTAGGAATATGGTTAAAGTGTAGATGAATGAATCATGAAAAGAAACAACTTTATAAATCAGAATGGAGTGGTAGAAAAAAAAAATGAATGAACCAAGATTTTGGCATAATCAATTAGTTTTAATTATTCTCAATTTTATGGTTGATGATGAGGGGTTATTAGTGATCTTAGTTGATTATAAATTAAGATTTACACGTATTGGAAGGATTGTAAATAATCTTTAAGGAAAAAACATGTGATTGAACTAAGATCTAGGCACAATATATGATTTTCGTATTGTATTCAATTTTATGATTGGTGATTAATGCTAATTAATGATCTTAATAGATTCTAAATTAAGATTGAAATGTATTGCAAGGACTCTGAAAATGCGATTTTTAAAAGGTATGTTTTACGTCGAGATATTTGTTAATGTGGTATACTTTTTTTTCTCTATACAGAAGAGCCGCAAAAATATATGGTTTGAATTAGTGGTTAAAGCATCTTCACAGGTTACAACAAGAGGTTAGTAAATGACTGTTCTCCCACAATTTTAATTCCTAAAGATATTTTCCTAAGCAAAATAAATCATCATATAGAAGAGGAGTCAAATACAATAACCTAATTATAGGAAACAAACACAACATTGAAAACAAACACAACATTATTAGTTTATAAATTAAAACAACAACTTAAGTTTCAAGGTTTCACAAAACCTTGTTTTTTGAAATTTAAACACAACATTGTGGCTTAGATAATAACATAGGATAAAAAGATAACAAAAAGATAACCGATTACACCTCATCAAACACAATTAATTCTCACCAAACACTCTCTACCTCCAACATTTCATCGTATTCTTTCTACTCTCTGTTAATCGTAGTCCAAGGAATACTCATCTTCTAGTATCTGGTATAATTGCAAAACAAAGAAACATTATTTGTATGAACAAAGTATTAATTAGAATGTTATTAAACAATAAAAGATGAAAACATTACATGTCCTAGACATCTATAAGTTCTGGGAAATTTGGCTTGAAGAAAACTTTAGCACATCCAGGAAGATTAATGACACATGGATAACCTGTAGTAGCATGGAAACATTTTAATTTAGTTGATAATAGATAGGATATACATATTTATAGTAGCTTTCTTAGAAAGAATTGCAAAAACTCTTTACCTTTTCTTTCACCTGCATACCAAAACCTCATGACACAGAAAACAACATTCTAGCTATAAGTGTTATGGTATCTTCCATCAACCCACATGTTCATAAAATGTTGTGCCAAAGGGCCGGTTGCAAAACATGTGATTCTGAGAAACCTGAAAATTAGTAATTCATTGTATTTATCAAACATAAACTAATAAAGTAAATCCTTAAACATTTGAATAAATTCTAAAAAATAAGTTACGGTGGACTCATTAGACGGAAGTATAGGTAGCTGCATGTAGTGTTGTGCTCATCTTGAGTAGGAACATAAAGACAATTCTTCATAGTAGAAACGTCAACCACAATCCCACATATATCTAAATATGGTCCAAAAAATGAAATACAATCATAAGAGTTTGTATAAGGAAAGAAAAACATTGAATAATTCAAACATTAATAAAGTAATACACACCAAAAGTATCACTGGCCACTATCAACCTTGACCTAATCTCACGAAAGTGTCTGAAGTCAGAGTAGGAGAGGGGTGTGATTTAATAGCTTCTGCCATGTCCGTAGGATCGTAAAACTTAATATGAAAAGGGTGGTTAGTGTTCTTGATTCTCCTTGTTTGACTAATGATCATGAAATTTTCAATGAAATACCAAGAACCCTCCTTTAAGCCTCTAAGATGTTCATACTCAAAAGGTCCACCAACAATTGTGGCTTCAATTTTGGTCCCCTACAAATTTACAAAACTTTTGTTATCTTCTCAACATTTTTTAAAATTTTTTAAAATTTTTTTTATTTTTTTTTTTATTTTTTTTTAATATATATTGACACAGATTGAATATAAACAAATAAAACTTTAACATTACTCTATAGTTTAATCAAACTTGTTTATCTACCAATATTATTTTGACTTTCTTTAAATATTATGGTGGGTTAGCATACCACTATCTTATGACCTTGACACAAATTTACCAGTTTTTACTCTTAGGAATTATGTCTTTTACATTGTTTAGTTCTTGCATTGTTTTTCTCTGTAAAGACTTAGAGGAAAGATAAAAGATAGAAATTGTGACTCTCGAACTTAGGGTGTATATATGGTAGATGTTATATTATGTGAGGAGATATATTTAGGGAATACTAATGTCTATATGATACAACATATTTATGACAGTACATATATATATATATATATATTTTTTTTTTTTTTGGAAAGATTTGATATATCAAATCAAAAATGATTTGACGACTTTAAAGTGACAATGTTATATATTACCTTTTTAACATTGGTAAGACACTTTTAGAATCTCAAGAATCAGCTTTGTCATATACATTTAGTTTCTCAATATCTACTCAATTCAAATGATGAACACTTTATAGGAAATAGACAATAGACTGTCCTGCCGAGTTTTCAAATCGGTCATGCTTGTAATTGTCATATATATAACATAATTATGAGCTATAGATGAAATATTATTTTATGTAGCTAAATATAAATTCATTTAGTTCATATGATATTTTAATCTCTCTATAAGAATCCAGTATTATCCTTGAAACTCAATAAGAGTTGGCTTGATAACACACTAATATTTCGTAAAAACTTAAAATACTCATATCTGGTGTAAAGTTAAAAATTGCAGACATTTGCCAATCTGTTGGAAAATAGTGCATAATCTGAACTTTTAAAGGACACTTTAAAGGAAAATGCAAAATAAGGTTTTCAAACCATAACAAAATAAAAACTTAAAACAAAAACCAACAATATTATTTGGCTCAAAGAAATTCGATTTAGTGCTTCTCCACCTTAACTCTAGAACCACCATATTTCTTTAATTCTACCTTCTAGTCTTTGAAGTCTTTGTCTGACGCCGCTGGAGAGTCAGATAACTTGGCTGCTTCAGGTTTAGGAGTAGAATCATTAAACCTGATTTCTCCATCATCAAATGAATCTCTACAAACCTTCTTTGTTGTTGAGGACTTCTAAACATGTTCCAAGTTAAAGGCAAGCATACGTTTAGATGATGGTGCACTTGATTCATATGTATCTTGACTGCTTGTCAACAGTAGGGGACCCTGAAATCAATATTATTTGAACAATAAGAAATTTAGATTCTATGATAACTTATTCATTGTATAAGGCATAAATATATTTAAGCAATAAAATACCTGGTCACCAGAAATTAGAACATCCAAATCATTTACATCTTATGTAACCATTCCATCTTTAAAAAACACCTTAGATACTTTATAAGAAGGGAAAATTAGCTAAAAGGGATTGAAAAACCATAACTTTGTGGATCTAGACTTTTGGTTAGTTAGTTTGGTAATATAACCTTTATTTAGATAAAATCCAACTACATCCTCATATTAATTAAAACTAAGGAAGCGTAGGTTTTGATTTTTTTTGACATTTTCTTTCTTTATTTGATATGATCAAACCTTCTAAAAGATGTAGAGGGTTTGGAAAAAGGAGAAAAATATTTTACTTAACCCCTCTAAAAGATGTAGAGGGGTTTGGAAAAAGGGGAGAAAATCTCTAAAATCTTCTCTTCCTCGTCGAGTTCCCTTTTTTCTCTTCCTCGTGGACCTCCTTCACACCCACATATTTGTTCTTTAGAAGATGCCCAATTTTTTTGGCTGAAGCTCTCCTTGAAAATTCACTTTTATTTGAAGGCGCGAAAGTGTGTTCTACCACATACTTATTGTTGCGAAAATATGTAGATCCATCTAAACACTCTGCACGCATTCTCCAATTGTAGACATTATCTTTGCAACGTATACACCAAAACTTCGTACACGATTTTGCAACTCTGTAGTCAAAGTTATGTTTCATGGCACATATTTCCAAAGTTTTCCTTATATCTTCCTTGCTTTTGAAATGTTAATGCACCTTTATATGGTCTACCACCCGAAATGTTTTTTACTTTCAACAGTGTTTTCAGACATTAAGTCATCTTCACCACTAACTTCAGCATCATAGGAAACTCGCTCCACATTATCTTTCCATTCAACTGCATTCACAACTCCGTTAGACTACCTATCAACATCGTTAAAAACATTTTGATGCTCATTTTCCTCACAATCATTTGAATCATGTGGGTACTCTTTAAAAATCAATATTGAATTATCTCTTTTGATCATCACCATTAAATTTGAATGTTACACACATCTGTATCGCATTCTCCGTTTTAAATACTCAAAAAAATTTCTTACTTGACGGTCAATGACTGGAGGAGTTTCGAAGTTACTGATCAAGTTAGTAGGTAGGAAACTGATTTCTACGTCAACTTTACTTTGCCCGACTTGTAGTCTTCTGATACTATTCTCTTCAACTCTTCAAAAGTTGTATTAGAGTCCAACGTAAGTAGTCTACCACATTTGTCTCTATCAGCAATAAATCTCCAATCGGTATTACGAAACAATTTATATGCACCACAAACAATGTAGGTCTGCAACATACTCATATGTGATATTTAGAAATTTATAGAGTTAGACATGTACATAAGAAGAAAAATCGTAAAATTATAGTTTTGTTCTAGGTAAAAACATATAAGTGTATATGGATTACATAGAAGGCGAATTCTACCTTACATAATATAGAATACGCCTTCTATCTTAAGCTAGAATATGTATTCTACCTAAAGTAATCTAGAATATGTATTCTACGTAATCTAGAATATGTCTTCTACCAGATTCTACTTACCAAATCTAGATTCCACTTACCAAATCTAGCATACGTATTCTACCTCCGTATTCTACCTTAGGTGAAGTAGAATATGTCTTCTACGTAAAGAGAGAATACATTTTCCATCTTACCTAATGTAGAATACGTATTCTAAGCTACCTTAGGTAGAAGACGTATTATGTCTTACGTAAAGTACAGTCTAGATTACTTTTATAAGTAGGAAATTAAGAGAAAAAATTTTAAAAGTAAGAACAAACTCAACAATTAATTTAAGAACTTTTTATATTACTTTCAATAATTTGTGAATTGTTCGAAAGACACAAACAATTGATGTGGGAGAAATATAGTAAAACCTGCAAAAATTAACAAAACTAGAAATTATAAGTCTTTCTTAATTGAATTGAAATTTCATCTCGTTAATGTTCTAGGTCATAACTATGGAGAAGAATAAAAACTTACTATAGACTGATTGAAGGAGAATATAATGATTAAAGGAGATGAAATTGTTAAACAATGATTGAAGGAGAATGGAATGATTAAAAGAGAAGAGATTTTCAAAGAATGATTGAAGGAGAAGAGAAGACACACTTCCCTCTTGATCGATCGTTTTTTTTTTTGATACACTTTCCCCTTTTTTAACATAATATTTTCACAATCTTAATTAATTTTAATTAGATATTTAAAAGATTTAAGGTTATTTTAGTCTTTAATTAAGCCTAACTAGCCAAAAGTCTAGATGCACAAAGGTATGGTTTATTTATCCCTTTTAGCTAATTTTCCCTTAGAAGAATCTTTCCCATCCCAAATGTTCTCCTTCTCAACACACACCAGAAAAAGAAAAGTCTTCCATATCAGATTTTTGATTGCATTGGGCAAATCTTCAAGATCAACTATTTACATATAGGCATGAATATAATTTAAATCATATACAATTGGGTATATACCTCAGCAAATATTGAACCACCTAGAAATGTTGTTGCGGTTTGAGTAATCATGTTGGCTGCCATGCTATCAAAGAATGAGCATTTTGATTCACTAGTATTATCCATGATCTTTGTATTTTACATGTACCTACACATTAATAGTTCTTAAGTGGTGGAATAGAATATGTATATGATTTAAATAGAAAAAGCACATGAATGGTAGATTAATACCTAAGAATCACATTAGTCACAACATTTTTGCAAACATCACACCATAACTTTTGCTTTTTACCCTTTGCTACAACACCATAACCATCATGATGGATATGTGTTACTTTCTTGTTACAGTTCCTATAGCTAAAGTAGTAACATGTCCAATCTGTGTCAACAACATAGATAATACACATGACCCTTGCTTTTCCTACCTGATACATAAGTACTTTAGACTTTAGATATGAAAATATAACATTATCAAATAAGGGATACTCTCATACCCTGGTAGAATTCACCAGCTCGTCTATTGTTTTCCTGAAATATTGAAGACAATCATCATCCTTAAGCGTTACAATCTGATACTTATGGGCATTTTCACGGAATGTAAGAGTAAGGTCATCACTTGGTAGTCTATAAAAATGGAAAAAGGCAAAATATCAATATATTAAAGTCACACTTTCTGTTACCTTAAAATTTGAAGAAGGTAGAAGTATCTTACGTTTTAGCATATGTTTCAACCTTAGGATATAAAGGGTTTGTGTGAATTTGTGATGCATCAAAGGAATTTGATACAGTGACGACACCTATACAATACACCCATTTAAACCACAAATGTCCGATAGTGCATAGGTATAAACTAATGTTTTGAAATATAAGATACTAACCTTTGAATGTTTTGATTTTAGCAAACCTTATTAAGCATATCACCATTAACCCATCAGTAGACTAACATTTCCTAAACAATTGTTCATCAAAACCTCCCCATAAAGTATATGGAAGTTTGTCATCACTACACATAATTCATGGAACACCCAAAAACATTAAAAGAATTGTCATCATTAGTAAATTCAATTATAGGGAATTAGTGAAAAAACATTACTTTTAATCTCTCAACCCAAATTCAAGTTTTTTTGTTGGCTTGTTGTTGACATCTAACACCTCCATTTCTCCAACGTTGACAATTTGACCTATTACTTATATTACGACACAAATGTAAAATACTTGAAACTTTATATTTTCATGAATTAAAACAATAGATAAAAAAATCACCAATCAACATTGCTGGGCTAAGGTCACCCATGAGAATAGGTTGAAATTTTGCTTAAGTTAAATAGTTCGAATTAGATTTATGGTCACTTTGAGTTACCATTGTACTGTTAACAAATGCCATGTTGTAGAGATGACTTGTAGGTCGGAACTATCCACTTGCATGAGTGAGAGCAAATGTCTCAATTAATCGCCACTGACCTAGTAGCAGTTGATTTGAAAACCAGTGAACCAAATCCTTTTTAACAGTTGCATGGATCTTAACACCCTGAAAAGTTTGTAGATATAGCAAAGATTAGTTTATAAAAATCATTCTAACAAAAACCATGGTAGTGAAAAGTATACTTACATTTTTTTTGTTTTTGGTCACGCATATACTTACATGTTCATAAGCTAAAACCAACTCTAAAGTCTTCCCAATATTGATTGTGTATTGGCGTCAGGAGTGTAATATCTTAACATGTATTCTCCATGTTGTTTTTTAAGGTCGTAAATCTCGTAGGTAAGCAAATGAAGCTGCCATGGGAAAATTGATAGTTTAATCGACAAAGAATGCATAAGAAAGAATTTGAACTGATTTGGCGATTTTGGTTGATACTTTTGGCCATGTATTTATAGAGATAAGGATGGATGGTAGGGTTATGATAAATGCAAATCGAGAAAATCTTGGCTGATTCAATAAACGATAAAGTTTTAGTATAAAAACATTAGATAGAAAGATCTGATCGATCGAAATTAGAATATATGAACTAATGATTGATTTACTTGTGGGTTATATTTTAGGAATTCAAAGGTAAAAATTGCGTTGGAGGACTAAGAGATCCGAAGATCGGTGGAATATTCAAAATCATGAATTTAATTGGTTACACTTACCAAAACTGTTGCTCATTAAAGATGACATTTTGGGGAATGCTTTAATTCGGTATGCAGGTATCTATAACTAAAGAAATAAAAAAACGAGGGTCTAGACCTAATATCTTTTTCCATATTGCGATGAATGGTCACGATTTAAACACCAAACCCGCGTGTTTAGCTGGAAACGAATTTGGATAGCCCAAAATCGCATAGTAGGCAAAATACTCTTTCACCCTTAATGAGATTGATTAATTTGTTCTTATCAACAATGGCATATAATGTAATTGTTTACAAAACCAAAGCTTCTTTGAAAACACTACTGCAAAAATACTAGTATAGATTGATTAATGGGAAAACGATTTATTTCTCCACGAAAAAGTATAACGGAGAATCAGATGCTTCCCAATCTATGAACATGATCCAATTGCTCATTGAACTAATGATCGGAATCTTAATCCCCCGAATTAATAGTTTTTTATCCAATTTCACAATTTTCTGGATTTCTGTGGTTTGCAATCTAAATCGATACAAAACCAGACTAACAAAAAACTTAAACCAAATTAAACCTAAATTAAACCCAATTAGAAACTAAACAAACCCAATTCTTTTCTTCTTCTTCATCGTACGTAATAATTGAGATAAGTTTTTATTGTTTGTCAAATTTTCAGATGATAATCGTTATGTCCTCTTCAATCGAGTCGGTAGCTGAGACAAACCACGAAACAAACCCTTTTCCGATTCAACTTAAATCTTTTCAGTTCTAATTGCATAGAAACCTCAAACCCATTTGTAATTGATGGGAATCAGATTGAATGTGGACATGAGCAGAGAATCAGATCAAAGAAGTAATCAAAATCAGATCAAATAAGTAATGAAAATCAGTAAAAAAAGTTTTGGAAATTAGAGATTTAGATCTTACTCGCCACTCAGCAAATCCTTGAACACTCTGAATTCAATCTCTTGATGGCTACGATCATACAAGAACCAGCTTTAGAAGGAGCAAGAGTCTTGGCATCGACCCATCCTCTGTAAACTTTACCGAATCCGCCTTGACCCAACATCGAATCCGGTTTGAAATTCTTAGTTGCTGTCTTAAGATCCAGAAAGGTGTATACTTTGAGATTCGGCGATTCCAGAATTAAACCGGAATCACTCATAATCCCAGCGGAACACTCGCTCGTCATTTCGAAGAATTGGCTCCGTCGTCCAACGCTGCTGCTTGTCATGGCGGCGGTGGTGGTCGTTAACGATGAGAACTCTGTTCCATTGTTGTGGTCGTTCGCTGTGGTTGTTTATCACAAAGACAGAGAGATCAGAAAGTGAAAATCTTTTAGGTTTTTATGTAAGAACCCATAAAGAAAAAGTAAGAATTTGTTAGACAAGGATCCATGGATTTGGGAAAACTATAGATTACCATGGATTTGAAGGAGAGTAATGGTGAGGAAGAAGAAGAAGAAGGAGAGCAAGGAGAGCGACGAGAGAGAGAAGAAGAGAGAGAAGAAATGGGTTGGTTTAGTTTCTAATTGAATTGAATTGGGGTTACTTTGGTTTAAATTTTTGTTAGTCTGATTTTTTATCGGGTTTAGATGGTAAACTGCGTAAATTCAGAAATTTGTGAAATTGGATAGAGAATTATTAATTCGGGGGAATTAAAGTTCCGATCATTATTCCATGAGCAATTAGATTGTGTTCATAGAATGGGAAGCATCTGATTCTCCGTAATACTTTTCGTGGAGAAATAGATGGTTTTCTCTTGATTAATATGTTCTTATCAACAATGGCATATAATGTAATTGTTTACATAACCAAAGTTCTTTGAAAAAACTGTTGCAAAAAGTACTAGTATAGATATAAATAATATAACTACTATAACTATTGACACTCTCGGTACGACCATAAGTCAGTCAATATTATTAATTTATGTTTAACTAGATTAGGTCCCGCATTTATACGAGTTTATAATCTAAGATTTCAAAATTTATGAGAAAACCAAAATAGCAAATTTGAAAAGTATAATTAAATCACCTTCAAAAATAAATCTATAATAAAATATTGAGAACGCTTATCCAAAATTATTAAGTAATAGAAAAATCTAGCAAAGTTACAATTATTTATTTATTTTGATTATATATAGCTTGATTTATTTATTTTTAATCATATTTGACTTTTCTTTTTCTTTTTTCAAATCGACATAGAAATAATTTAGTGTTATTATTTTGAATTTCTTTGCTTATTGTCTTTTGGATGATAGCCATTTTCTGAAAAGTATAAGAAAAACCAACCGAAATTAGATGAAAATTTAATAATCATAAAAATATATAAAAACATCTTTTTAGGACAACCTCATAATAATAAATTAAAATAACAATAAAAATAAATTAGTGTTGTTATTTAGAATTTCTTTGCTCATTGTCTTTTGGATGATAGCATTTTTGAAACGTATAAGAAAACCAACTGAAATTAGAGGAAAATTTAATAACTATAAAAATATATATATAAGAAAATATTTTTTATGACAACCTCATAATAATAAATTAAAATATAAGTGTCAAAATCTTGAATCAATTGATATGACACGTATTGCAATCTTGCGAGTAATTTGTATAATTTCCATCTTCTGAATAATGTTAGTTAATTATCTTTTTGTATAGCTTCGTAATAAAAAGATTTTTGACATTTTTTAGTTTTTGACATGTGTTAGAAACTGGAATCGATAAATATGACACGTGTCGCGAGTAACTTTTAAAAACTTTTTTTATATAATAAGATATACATTAGGCAAAAATGTAGTATATTTATACCAATTGGGGGAAAGATGTGTTGAACTGAAACTACTTATAAAAACTATCAATGGAAACAATGAGATGATATAAATAATGTAAATACTAAATAGCATATTATATTTTTCCACTTGAGAGGGACTAACACTGGAATCAACTATATAGTAATGGAAGAAAAAAAATCATTGATATGTAGTCTCACCACCTACCATACACGGAGGAGACTAGGACTGGATCATGGGTGATGGTAGATCAGTGATCATGGCTTCTTCGATACGAGATTGTTTGTTAATGATGTGGAAGAAAATCCTACACTACAAAAAGAAAACACAGCAGTTTCCAATGACAATAAATTGGTTGGAAATCGTTGGTCAGAAATATTACTTCGTCAGAAATTGGTTGAAAATTTCCAACCAATTTGTGACGGTTCAACCCATACCGACCGTTTTAATTCGTCTTTATATATATGACTCTAGTTAATTAATTCCTAATCGATGACTCTTTTTTTTGAATGAGTTTTTGGCTTTTTCCAAACATACAGTGGGATTAATTAGAAAGAATAAAATAGCATCTGGCTTCAAATACAAAATCTTTTTCCTTATTGGTAATGGTTTTATATATTTAATATTGAATACCTCGGGATTCTTGTTTGTTACATATTTGTTTTTATTAACTCATGATAAATTACATGCATATGGAGGGATCCAGACTAATCTTTGGGGGAGGTGCAGCCACGGATATACTCTCTCTCTGGGTATAAAAAAGGGCCGTAATCAAGGACACATATCTGTGTGGTTGTCCAAGACAATGTGTTTTTGTTTCGCGCAGCAGGTAGATTGAATTTGAAGTGTTATAGCTCCCAGTCCCGTCTCCTTACCACTCGACCACAAAGCCCTGGACTGTTACATATTTCTTTGTCAAGGCATTTCTTTGTTAAGGCATTCTTGTACCATTCTCTGTTAGAGTTATAACTCTCTTTGACTTGTCTCTTCTTCTCTCTCAATACATTGAATAAGTCTACTGGTATTCATCTCTTCTTGATCATGTCTCCTAGTATCATGAATTGTAGTTCTATATAAGTTTATGTATCCCAACCTTTACGATTACGAGAGACTAATTATATTCTTCCTATTCCATCTCTCTCATCATTTCCTACGTGGTATTAGAACATCTTGTGCTGGAGTTTTGATCTAACGGTCAAACTCATTTCTCGTTTTTCTTTTAAGCCTTTGTGCATTTTTTTATTTTGTTTTATGTTCTAAGCTAAACACTTCCCAAAATTTAAGCTATTTGCGAGCCTCTAAATCCAAGCCATTGAGCTTCCACATGATAAGCCACTGCTAGTCTACAGAAGAAGAAAAGCACGTGCAAGTGAGTGAAGTCACGTGTAAAGAGGTTGTATATAAATGAATCTAGTCTACATTGTGGCTTCATGCATTGTTTTGTAAAGAGTGAAGACGTGTGAGTCTTTAGGATGTAAGAGTAATGATCTGGATTGTATCTAGAGCTCTTTCAACAGACCATTGTATCGATTCTTGAAGATAATAAAGGATTACAGTTTCTTTTCTTATCAAATGGTGCGATAGTGAGTTCGGAGCGAATCAAACGTAGAGGAAAAATCGAGAGTTGCAAATTGGGGGTTTCGTGAAATCAAGATTGAAGAAAGCGATCGGATTACGAATTGGAACAGAGCAACGATGGTGAGGCAGATTGGGCTATCTCCGATTTCAGAAGCAACACCGGAGGACGAATCGGCGGCGTCTTTGGTTGATGTGTACGACCACATCGATCAAATCGGAGAACGATTGAAGAGTTCTGATGTTAAGATTTCAGCTTTAGCGGGTAAAATCGAAGCACAAGATCAGAAGCTGGAGAAATTGGAGGCGATTGAAAGAAAATTAGAGATGGTATTGAGCTCTTTACCTCGTGTGGAGACAGTGAAGGAGTTTGGTGGTTCGAGTCGTTATGAAGCTTTAAGATCCCAAGATTATTATAATCAGGTACCAAATTCTTTCTCGGAACCTTGCCGTAGTGAGATTAGACCTGGAAATAGAGAGAGCTTACTCAAGAACGTAGAGATGCCAATCTTTGAAGGAAGCGGGATGTACGGTTGGGTTGCAAGAGTCGAACGTTTTTTCAGAATCGGAGCTTACAATGATGCAGAAAAATTAGCTTTGGTTTCAGTGAGCTTGAATGGGGAGGCTTTGAGTTGGTATAATTGGGAAATCAACAGACGACAGTTTGAGACTTGGGGACAGTTTAAGTCAAAGTTGATGCTGAGATTTGGGAATTTGAGAATTCGTGGACCAAGCCAAAGTCTTTTCTGTATTAAACAAATGGGGAGCATTTCAGATTTTGTACAGAGGTTCGAGGATTTGTCATCCCAGGTGACAGGGTTGGATGAACATAAATTAGAAGGCATTTTTCTAAATGGATTATCTACAGAGATGCAGGAGTTAGTACACATGCACAAGCCTCAGAATTTGCCAGAAATGGTGGCAATAGCTAGATCTATGGAGACAAGTATTATGAGAAGAATGGTTAAAAAAGAGTTGCAATTGGCCGGTAAAGATACTAAAGACAATTATGGGTCTGATTACAAACAAGCTGCAGTGTCAACTTCAAACAATTGGAAAATGAAAGCTGTAGTTACAGACACAAATCAAGGGAATGATAAACAGTTTGTGAGAAGTGTCCAACGACCTAGAAGACATAACTCTAATGCTTAGTTAGATGAGAAAAGAAGGAAAGGCCTTTGTTTTAAATGTGATGGACAATGGTCAAGGGAACACAAATTTCCAAACAAGGAGTTAATAGTATTAACAGTGTTCAATGGATATGAAGTTTAAGTGTTGGAAGATAACAGAGAAGAAGAAGAGATGATAGAACCGTTTGGGCAGCTAATGGAGTTATCATTTATTGCATTTATGGGGATTCCTTCTCCTACAACAACTAAGATGAGAGGTAAAATTGGCAAAGCAGAAGTGTTAATCATGCTTGACAGTGGGGCAACCCATAATTTCATCTCACCAGAAGTTGTGCAGAAGCTGAAACTGAAGAATGAAGGTAATTCAGACTTAAATGTGAGATTGGGAACAGGCATAACAGTGAAAGGAATGGGAATCTGTAATAAGGTGAGCTTCTCTGTTCAAGAATTGACTTTCACCACAGATTTCATTACTTTGGATTTGGGTCAAGTAGACATGATCCTTGGAGTTTATTGGCTGAGTACATTAGGAGAATGTAAATTCAACTGGAAGACACATGAGTTGTCATTCATGTATCATGACAAGGTAGTGACATTAAGAGGTGAACATGACTTGCATTCCCCTAAAATGTCATTGAAGTCAATGTCGAGTGGGTTTACATTGTATAGTAAGGGAGTGATGATGGAGCTGTGTACTCAGTAGGTGACACAACAGCCTTACACACCTTTATCTAGTGAGATTGAAAAGGTTTTGTCTGCATTTGAGAAGGTATTTACAGAACCAAAAGGCTTACCACCATTACGGGGCAGAGAACATTCCATATAAGTCTATTACCAGGACATGGACCAATCAGTGTAAGACCGTACAGGTACCCTCATGCACATAAGGAGGCCACGGAGAAGCTGGTATCAGAGATGTCAAAGGCTAGCATTATTTGTCCTAGTCGTAGCCCATATTCCAGCCCAGTCTTGCTGGTGAAGAAGAAAGACAAGAGTTGGAGGTTTTGTGTGGATTATACGGCACTTAATAGGGCAACTATTCCAGATAAGTTCCCTATCCCCATGATTGATCAGCTTCTTGATGAGTTGAATGGTGCTAGAATATTCTCAAAATTGGACTTGAGAGCAGGTTATCATCAGATTCGAATGAAGGAGGAGGATATTGAGAAGACAGCCTTTAGAACACATGATGGGCACTATGAATTCTTGGTCATGCTGTTTGGTTTGACAAATGCCCCTTCAACCTTTCAGGCTCTGATGAATGAGCTATTCAGACCGTTTCTCCGTAAATTCATCTTAGTTTTCTTTGATGATATATTGATTTACAGTGACACGGTACAACAACATGTTGAGCATTTAACCGTGGTTTTGAAAATTTTTGAAGAGCAACATTTGTTTGCTAATAGAAAGAAGTGCATGTTTGGACAGGAGAAAGTTGAATATTTCACTGTTTCTACGGATCCTGCTAAAACAGTGGCCATGACTCAATGGGCTACTCCTAAATTTGTGAAGGAGTTGAGAGGATTTCTGGGCTTAACAAGGTATTACAGAAGGTTTATCAAAGGTTATGGAATGTTAGCTAGACCACTAACTGACTTACTGAGGAAGGATAGTTTTGATTGGTGCCCACTAGCTCAAGTAGCATTTGATGATCTGAAAAAGGATATGTCTACAGCACCAGTGTTGGCACTACCGGATTTTGAAGAGAAGTTTGTAGTGGAAGCAGATGCTTCGGGCTTTGGCTTAGGAGCAGTGTTAATGGAAGATAAAAAGCCGATTGCGTATTTTAGTCATGGGTTAACAGATAAATAGCAGCTCAAACCTGTGTATGAACAAAAATTGATGGCAATTGTGCTGTCCATACAGAAATGGAAACAATATCTTCTTGGGAGGCGATTTATGTGCACACAGATCAGAAAAGTTTGAAGTTTTTGTTAAAACAACGTGAAGTGACAATGGATTACTAGAAATGGTTAACAAAGTTGTTGAACTATGATTTTGAGATTGTATACAAACCAGAAGTTGATAACAAGGCGGCGGATGGATTATCAAGAATGGTACAGCCTTAAGGGTCTCTTTCTTCTACGTTTTTGATGGCTTTCCTAGTCCCTATGGTGTTACAGCTACATGATATATATGAGGAAATTGATTTGAATGAGAAGTTGCAGGAACTAGTCAAGTTGCATGAATCAGATAAGAATGCAGATAAGAGATATTCAGTAAGGAATGGGAAACTGTGGTTTAAGCAGAGACTGGTATTGCCAAAATCGTCAAAGTTTATACAATTGATTTTAGAAGAATATCACAGTGGATTGTGTGGTGGTCACTTAGGAGTGCTGAAGACAGTAAAACGAATTCAGCAGTCTTTTCATTGGGAAGGATTAATGAAGGATGTTCAGAAGTTTGTATCTGAATATGAAGTTTGTCAACGGCATAAGTATTCCATATTATCTCCAGCTGGTTTACTTCAACCATTACCAGTTCCTCATCAAGTCTGGGAAGACATCACATTAGATTTTGTAGAAGGACTGCCTACTTCTCAAGGAAAAAATGTGATTTTGGTGATAGTGGATAGGCTCAACAAGTACGGGCACTTTATTGGGCTAAAACATCCATTCTCTGCCGCAGATGTGGCCAAAATTTTCATTCAAGAGGTGGTTAAATTACACGGATTTCTAGCATCCATAGTTTCAGACAGGGGAAGTATATTTGTGAGTGCATTTTGGAAGGATTGTTTCAGATTATCAGGAACAAAGCTTAAGTATAGCACTGCTTTTCACCCTCAAACGGATGGTCAGAAGGAAGTGTTGAACAGAGGTCTAGAGACGTACTTACGCTGTTTTGCATCGTCTCACCCGAGGACTTGGCATAAATTCTTATCATGGGCTGAACTATGGTATAATTCATCATATCATACATCACTTAAGACTTCACCATTCAGGGTTTTATATGGTAAGGATCCTCCAGCATTGTTAAGATTTGAAGAACAGTCCACCAAGAATTCAGAGTTGGAATCGTTGTTGAAAGAAAGGGATTTGATGTAATCTCAGATTAAGAAGCACTTGATCCATGCTCAACAGTTAATGAAAAATAATGCAGATAAGCATAGAAGGGATTTGGATTTTGACGTGGGCACTTGGGTTTTCTTGAAGCTTCGTCCTTACAGACAAAATTCAGTGACCAAACGGATATGTCAGAAGTTGGCAGCTAAATACTATGGCCCTTATGAAGTCATGGAGAAAATTGGGAAGGTTGCTTATCGATTGAAACTACCTGAGGGTTCTAAAATCCATCATGTATTTCATATATCACAACTGAAACATGTTTTGGGCAAGAATCATCATGTGCTTCCCTTACCAGAAGTGTTGAATAGTGAGGAGGAGTTCGTTATTGTCCTTGAAGAAATTTTGGATACTCGCTACAATGCAGAGGGTAGGCTAGAGGTGTTGGTACATTGGAAGGGCTTACCAAGTCATGAAGATTCATGGGAAGTGGCAAAGGAATTAAAGAACCAATTTCCCGATTATGCGCTTGAGGACAAGCTTCGTGTTGAAAGGGAGGGGGGGGGGGGGTATTGATAAGCCACTGCCAGTCTACAGAAGAAGAAAAGCACGTGCAAGTGAGTGAAGTCACGTGTAAAGGGGTTGTATATAAATGAATCTAGTCTACATTGTGGCTTTATGCATTGTTTTGTAAAGAGTGAAGACGTGTGAGTCTTTAGGGTGTAAGAGTAATGATCTGGATTGTATCTAGAGCTCTTTCAACAGACCATTGTATCGATTCTTGAAGATAATAAAGGATTACAGTTTCTTTTCTTATCACCACAATCAAGTCTTCGATGGACCTTTGTATCAAGCCTTTATGCTTCTTTTCCTTTACCTTTCTCTATTACTTCAAAATAGAAAAAAAAACAAAAGCACTCTATACTTCTTTTTCTCAAGCCTATGTGCTTCCCAATCTTATTCAAGCATATGAATCTAAGCTCTATGCTTCTCCATTCACGGATCTATGTGCCAACTGTCATGTTTTATCGATGTCTCCGGCCAAGTTTCTCCTTTACATGTCAAGATTTGTCTCGCTTCTCATCTCGTCCATCTTGAGGGGGGATGTTAGAGTTATTACTCTCTTTGACTTGTCTCTTTGTCTTTCTCAATACATTGAATAAGTCTACTTGTATTCACCTCTTCTTGATCATGTCTCTTAGTATCATGAATAGTTCTATATAAGTTTATGTATCCCAACATTTATGATTATGAGAGACTAAAAGTATTCTTCCTATTCCATCTCTCTCATCACTTCCTACATTCTCTTCCAGTCTTTGTAAGTGGAACCAATAATGTTTTTGTTAGTTTTGTTGATGGTTAGCTCGATAAGAAACAACTCGAAGTTTAACATTAAAACGCATGTTTTTAATAAATAAAAAACCTTTTATTGAATATTACAAAAAATCAACTATTGAAAAATAAATCTACAGATGGCGACAAGAGACAATCGAGATTGTTATGCTTCATTCTAGAGCTGGTGCATTTGTTTTTGACGAATCTTCTCCTCTTGCTTATGTTCGCTGGATCCGCTGGGTGTTCTGTTCTGTTTCATACAGAGTTATTGTCGCACTTCTGATCGCATCGTCATTCACCTTTTACACCACCGTATTGACATTGTCCAAGAGGATCTTCCACAGCCACTGCTTGCTTCTCCTGTTGTTGCGATCAGGCTATTGTATTCTAGAACTGTTTCTAGAACGCCGATCTGTTTTATACAATCTCTTCTTGTTTGTTTTTGCACTCTACCTTTGTTTGTCGACAATAAGAACTTAGCTCTGTGTTGGATCCATTGTTTACTGTGTTTTGCAGTTTCTGTCCTTTGCTTTACTTGTTCCTAGAATCTCATCCTGTAATTTCAGTCTGCACTCCGACATCGATCTCAGTCCTGTGATTCCCAAGGCTCCCAATACTTCTCGATCCCATGTAGGCAAACGGCCAGCCGGATCGATCAGTCTAGTGTGGACCAATCGATCACTTACTCTCTGATCTTTCTTGACCAGCCGCCCCCATCAGTCTAGTGGTGGACCGATCGATCATTTTCACAGTGATCTTGCTCGGCCATTCGATCACTTGCTCTTGCTCTAAGGACATTGATATGAGCTTGTGCCCTAGCTTTAGATCGAGTAACATGTGGTGAATAATCCAGCCTTAGAACTAGGGAATCGATTAGCTAAAGCTTCCTCTTAACCCAAGTCTCTCTTAGAGAATTAGGTTAATTGTTGGAAGTGGTTCTTTCATTAAGCAAAGGAGATCTTTATATAGACCTCAATACAAATTCATAAAAAGGAAAATATCTAAATCCTTAATCTTCTATGAAAAGGAAAATACTAAGTTGTCGTACAATTAAAGGCTAACATAAGAAACCTAATACTAAACCGACTCTATCCTTGTTGACTTCCCACGTTCATAAAGTGATACCAAAACTGGCATCGTTACTCCCCTCCTCGACTAGAAGCTTGTCCTCAAGCTCCATTTCTGGGTATGCTTTAATTAGTTTTTCAACATCATCCCATGTCGCATTTTCATCCTCATTTTCTGTCCACTTAGTAAGTAATTTTCACGTTCCCCCTCATGTCCTTGCGCAAAGGAGCTTAATTGGCTTTGGCGGAACTATGCTCCCTTGAAGAACTGGTGGAAGTGTCGGACTGTTCTGTGGCTACTCTCCTTTATGACTCTTGAGGAGAGAGACATGAAAGACATGTATCTTAGTTCCTTCCGGTAATCTGAGTCGATATGAAACGGTTCCCACATGTGAAATCACTTCAAACGACCCATAAAACCTTGAAGAGAGCTTTGTAAAACTCTTTTTAGCTACTGTCAATTGCCGATACAGATGAATCTTCAACCACACATGTCAATTAGTGCAAATACATTTCCAACGTGTGATTAACTACTTTGGTCTGTCCAACGGGCTGAGGATGATAGGCCGTTGTAAAGCACAAATATGTTCCTATCAACCGAAAAAGTCCTGCCAGAACAAACTCTTAAAGATCTTGTCACGATCAGTCACAAATGTCTCATGAATCCCATGTAAACAAATTATGGGGCTGATTGGTGGAGACTGTAGAGGCTTTTACTATATTTTAAAGTTTTTAAAGTCTGTTTTTTACCAATCACACTTTAATTATTTAACAGCCTTAAAAGTCTCCTAATTTTTCTCACAGTCCATTTTGTTCTATTTGCTCTTGTTACGTTCACTTTTTTTAAAAGCCAACTATTTAGGACTTTTAGTTTTTTTAAAAGTCACAGTCCTAAAAGTTTTTGCTACACTTTTATATTTTTAAAGTGTAGAAATAAAAGTGCAAACCAATCAGCCCCTATATCCTTGAAGAATGCTTGTGCAACAGTACCTACAGTGTAAGGGTGGCTTAGTGGTATAAAATGAGCATATTTGGAGAAGTGATTATTGAAGTTAAACTTGATTTTGGTTTAAGTTTAATTATGGGTTCATAATCTCTAAACCCAAAGTTAAGCCTAACTTCTAGAATCTCTCTAGAAACATCATCACCTCCTTAAAGTATTCTAGATAATTCTATTAGTTAGATATTTAGAGAAGTATGTAAAATAATCTAGAAATGTGTAAGATAAAATCTAGATATTTTAGTAGAACTATAGAAAAAATGGTAGAATAATCTAGAACTTTTGTAAGCTATCTTTGGAGGCTATAAATACCTCCTCACCCCCCCCCCCCTCATTTGTAATCAAGTTGAACAAGAGAAATAAAAATTAAGTTCAAAAAAAGAGTGTTCCACATAAGTTCTCTAAGTCTCTCTAAATTTCTTTCAAGTGCTCTCTAATTGTTCTTCCAAGTTTTTATCATACTTAGAGGGTTTTTAATCATAGTTCTTTCGAGTGTCTCGGGGTATTACGGTCTTGGGCTAGTGCTAAGCACTATTGGGGTTTCTTTACATGGTATCAGAGCTATTCTAATATTGTGTTCATCAAGATCGAAATTATAAAGAGAACTCGGTTTACTCTTAAGTATGGAATCAATGGGTCGTGTTGTTGGATTGGGAATGGAGATACTAAACCAATCTAACTATCAGTTATGGAAGTCATGTATGGAGTCATACTTGGTTAGTGAGGACTTATGGGATGTTGTCGGAGGGAGTAGCAGTTCACCACCGACCGGAGATGCTGCAACCGCAGAAGCGACAAAGGAGTGGACACGGAAGAATCCCAAGGTGGAATTTGCTTTGAAGAGGTCAATTTCTTCGGGGGTGTTTGAGCATGTCTCAAGGTGCACATCTGCTAGTTCAATATGGCAAGCGTTAGATCGGTTGTTCAACAAGAAGAATGAGGCTCGTCTACAATTGTTAGGAAATGAGTTGGTGAATACCAAGCAGGGAGAGTCTTCAATCTTAGAGTTCTTCATCAAGGTAAAGAACCTTTGCTCTGAGATTAATACTCTTAATCCGGAGGAGACAATTTCGGATGCTCGATTGAAGTGGATTATTATTCGAGGTCTATGACCCGAGTACACACCGTTTGTGACTTCAGTTCAAGGATGGGCTACACAACCTTCCTTAGAAGAGTTTGAGAATTTGCTAGCTTCGCAAGAATCACTAGGCGTACAAATGGCGGGAGTCAAAATTCATGATGAATCGGGGAACACTTTTATAGCTCGGCGGCAACAAAACTTCAAAGCCAAAACCAATGATGGTGGTCCAAGAAACAATAACGGACGTGAAGGATCTTCAATGGGAGATAAGAAAAAAATCAAATGCTACCGGTGCGGAAAACTTGGGCATTTTAAAAAAGATTGTCGAGTCAAGTTGAAGGAAACAAATATGGTGGAATCAAAAGATCATACTGAAGATGAAGAATGGGGAAAGTGTTTCACGGTGGAGGTTACATCTTTAGCTACATCTACACCTAAGAAGCTAGAAAATGATTGGATTGTAGACTCTGGTTGTAGCCATCATATCACCGTAGACGATAAATTATTTTCTAGTCTTCAATGCCATGATGGTAAAGAAGCTATTATTACCGCTGACAATTCAGTTCATCGCGTTGAGAAGGAAGGAACGATTGTCATCAAAGGAGATGATGGAAGTCCAATAACTCTCAAGAATGTTTACCATGTCCCAGGAGTAAAGAAGAATCTTCTCTCCGTGGTAAATGCGGTGGACTCGGTTAACTATGTTTTATTTGGCCCAAAAGACGTTATATTCTTAAAGAATATTCAAGAGTTAAAGGCGGACGTGGTTCACACCGGAGCAAAGGTCAAAGACTTATATGTTTTATCGGCTTCAAACTCATATGTGGAGAAGATGAGTACCAATGATAACGCTTGAAGGTTATGGTGAATAAAGACTCAATGATAACGTAAATATGACTAAGCTCAAGGTTATGGTGAATAAAGACTTGGTTAACGGGCTCCCAAAGTTGAAGATTCAAGATGAAGGCATACTTTGTGAAGGATGTCAATATGGAAAGTCTCATAGGCTTCCATTTGACTATTCCACCTCAAGGTGTAATGTTCCGTTGGAAAGGGTCCATAACGACTTGATGGGTCCGACAAAAACACCTTTATACTCTGGGTATCGCTATATGTTGTTGTTCGTTGATGACTTCTCACGGTAGACTTGGGTATACTTTGTAAAGGAAAAATCAGAAGTATTCTCCAAGTTTCAAGAATTTAAGATTACCGTGGAAGGAGAGTTAAGTCGGAAGATCAAGACCTTAAGAACGGATAATGGAGGGGCGTTCATGTCTAAGGAGTTTCTCTCTTTTTGTAGAGATAATGGTATCAAAATAGATTTTACATGCCCTTATACACCTCAACAAAATGGAGTAGCAGAAAGGAAGATCAGACATCTAAGTGAGACGTGTAGAAGTTGGCTACATGGCAAAGATTTGCCTAAGGCTTTATGGGCAGAAGGCATGAGATGTGCAGCCTATGTCATCAATCGGATGCCACTTAGTCCCAACAATATGAAGTCTCCTTTTGAGATGGTTTATGGTAAGAAGCCAACGGTGAAACTTCTCAGGATATTTGGATCAATCTGCTACGTTCATGTTTTTGATTCACAAAGAACCAAGTTGGAGGCAAAGGCTAAAAAATTCATCTTTGTCGGTTATGATGAACAAAGGAAAGGTTGGAGGTGTATGGATCCTGAGACACATAAGTATGTTTTGTCTCGTGATGTTGTCTTTGACGAAGTTTCTTCATACTATGGACCACCTCAAGTCTTAGTTGATAAAGATGGTGTAAGTTCCTCCAAGATCGATGAATTAACTCTCCAAGTACTAGTTGAGAGCGGAAGTCCTGAAAATAAGATTCAAGGTGAAAGGGGGAGCAATAACCAAGAAGAAGAAGAGGAGCAAGATCATGGTTCTATAACTAATGAACGGCCAAAAAGAAATATTGTCAGGCCTGCTCGGTTCAGAGATGAGGAGTTCATTACTACATTTTCATGCTTCATTGCAGCCCCTTTAGATGAGGATGAACCATCATCTTATGACGAAGCCAAAGGATTTCAAGAATGGGAGACCGCAATGAAGGAGGAGATGAGTGCTCTCATGAAGAAGAAACTTGGGATTTGGTTCCAAAACCCAAGGATGTCCAGCCTGTTTCTTGTAAATGGGTGTATTGATTTAAATGAAAAGTAGATGGAAGCATTGATAGGTATAAAGCAAGACTAGTTTCTCGAGGATTCTTACTTAAGTACGGAGAAGACTATGATGAAACATTTAGTCCAGTGGCGAAGATGACTACGGTACGCTCGCTCTTATCCTTAGCTGCAAGTTTTGGTTGGAAGTTATGGCAACTAGATGTGAAGAATGCTTTTCTATATGGTGAGCTTGATAAAGTTATTTTCATGGAGCAACCACCTGGATTTCAATCACAAGAGCATCCAATTCACGTGTGCAAGCTGAAAATGGCTTTGTACGGTTTAAAACAAGCTCCACGAGCTTGGTACGGAAAAGTTGCCCAGTTCCTTCAATTTTGCAGCTATGACGCATCAAATTCTGATCCAAGTCTATTCTTTAAGAAGAATGGAGAAGTCCACGTAGTAGTCCTTCTTAACGTGGATGATATGATAATTACCGGGAATGACGATGAAGAAATTGCTCGCTTACAAGAAGATATGTCGATAAGGTTTAAGATGAAGAAGTTGGGTGAACTGAATAACTTTCTTGGCCTAGAGGTTGAAAGAGTAAGGGATGGAATATTTGTTGGTCAACAAGGTTATGCAAGAAGGATTGTTGAGAAGTTCGGGGTGCACGAAGGAAAGACATGCACTACTCTGATGGATGTGAACATCAAGCTTAAACGTGATGAAGGGTCATTGCTACCTGATCCTCGACCTTATCGCGCTCTTGTGGGAAGTCTTCTATTCTTAACCATTACAAGACCTGACATTGCTTTTGCAGTAGGCTTGGTAAGTCGGTTTATGCAAGCCCCAAGAAAGCCACACTTAGAAGCATCGAAGAAGATCTTGAAATATGTCAAGACAACTCTTGGCATGGGTTTGGTGTATAAGTACAATGCAAAGATCTCCTTTCATGGTTTTACAGATGCTGACTTTGGTGGAGATTTAGATGACCGAAAATCAACTTCGGGCTATGTGTTCTTATGTGGAGACGCAAGCATTTCATGGTGTAGCAAGAAGTAAGCAACTTTGTCCTTGTTTACCATTGAAGTGGAATACAAAGCTTTGACACTTGCAGCCCAAGAGTGTATATGGCTTCGAAGACTCCTTGAAGATCTACTTCAGCCTATAAATAAACCGGTGGCCATCTATGGAGATAACCAAAGTGCTATCAAGTTGGCTAACAATCCGGTGTTTCATGCAAGGACAAAACATATTGAATTAGAGCATCACTTCACAAGGGAAAAGGTGCTTGATGGGACAATTGAGGCATTAGAAGTTTGAAATGGGGACAATGTTGCAGACATTTTCACTAAACCATTACCAAAAAGCTAATTCGAGTTACTTCGTTCGAAGCTCGGGATGGTTGACAAAATCAAGTTTAAGGGGGAGTATTGAAGTTAAACTTGATTTTGGTTTAAGTTTAACTATGGGTTCATAATCTCTAAACCCAAAGTTAAGCCTAACTTCTAGAATCTCTCTAGAAACATCATCACCTCCTTAAAATATTCTAGAGAATTCTATTAGTTAGATATTTAGAGAAGTATGTAAAATAATCTAGAATTGTGTAAGATAAAATCTAGATATTTTAGTAGAATTATAGAGAAAATGGTAGAATAATCTAGAACTTTTGTAAGCTATCTTTGGAGGCTATAAATACCTCTTCACCCCCCCCCCCCCTCATTTGTAATCAAGTTGAACAAGAGAAATAAAAATTAAGTTCAAAAAAAGAGTGTTCCACATAAGTTCTCTAAGTATCTCTAAATTTCTTTCAAGTGCTCTCTAATTGTCTTCCAAGTTTTTATCATACTTAGAGGGTTTTTAATCATAGTTTTTTCGAGTGTCTCGGGGTATTACGGTCTTGGGCTAGTGCTAAGCACTATTGGGGTTTCTTTACAGTCATCCACTACCACGAGAATCTCTGTTTTCCCAGAGACTTTAGGCAATGCTTCTACGAAGTCCATGGATATATTGGCCCATATTTGTGATGGTACCAATAGTGGTTGTTGTAATCATGCAAGTTTTAAAGTCTCCCACTTGTTGTGCTGGCAAGTTTGACAATTTTCCACAAATTCATGTACCGTCTTCTTCCAAATTTTCTTTGGTGATGCGTTTCTCGGTCCAGCCTGTCGAGAAAGCACAACCTAACCCTCCTTACTTCCCAGACCTCCACAATTTCTTAATGACGCGGGTTTCACGAATTGACTGACATATTTAACTGATAGTGCTAGATGTCCTCCAAATGTTCGCATCCGCGTATCACCCTCAATTTTGTACTCATTATCACACACATATTCCATTGCCTCAAAGAACGTCTCAGGACACAAGTATTTTACCTCCTTATCAGTCAGCCCGTACAAAATTTCCATAGTTGTTGATCCCCTTTAAGCCTTGTTTGTCTTCCCAAACACTCTTTAAACGCTGCAATACTCTTCTACAGTTCCCATGGGACGTAGGTTACATAATTTCCCCACCGGTCCCAAAATGGCTTTTACATATTCTCTTAAATTCAGCCCATCCCAATCTGTTAGTAACTAAACGCTGAAGGTTGTTATGCTAATGGTGTGCCTGCCCTGTGAGCACAACAGTGGCCTGGCGCAACTTCGCTACATCATTGATTACTCCTTGATCCTCAAAATAATCCTCACACTTTTGTAGCCATTCAATAGCGTTAATGGTTCCATCATATGGAGGAAGCTCCATCTTGGATGGTGGTACGTTGCATACAACCGCCTTGCTCCTCTTCCCCCTCCATGACTTCATAACCTTGTACCATCTCTACTTCTGTGAGGCGAGAATTGCCCATCGAGTAACCTATATGACTTCCTTCTGGAAGTGCTCCGATTTGTCCAACTGGCCAGTCACCTCCTCCATCAACCCTCCGATGGCCACGTTCTCTTCCCACTAATCTCATTAGACAAAGTCCCCCGGAATATGTGACCTTCATGTCCATGTTGACTATCGCTTTATTCCCAGCTAGCAAGCCCTCTTGTCAGCTATGAAAGGAAAATCTCACATCGCCACTTTCTTGGGATCCTTCTATGTGTTCTTTTGCCTTATTCTTGGCAGCTGGTTCCACACTCCCGTAATTTGTTTCTGTTGCTTTTGTGAATTGTCCATCAGTTAAGCCTTCCTTTAATACTAGTTGATCCTCTTGAAGCTTCTCCATCCTTTTACTAAGTTGTTTTATGTCCTCTGTTTGGGATGCAACAACAACTCCTAACACCGAGGTGGTAGAGACAATCGTTGCTTGGTGTTTTTCTGTAGTCTCTTGAAGGATCTGAATCGATGCTTGTATAAGATCCAATTTTCCATCCATGATCTCCATCTTTGACATCAGTTTTGAGAGTAACGCTGCCACATAAACGTTTTCTCCCATTGAATCGTTCAGCTCTGATACTAAATTGATCTGAGCTTGTGCTTTAGCTTTCGATCGAGTAACAGGTGGTGAATAATCCAGCCTTAGAACTAGAGAATCGATTAGCTAAAGCTTCCTCTTAACCCAAGTCTCTCTTAGAGAATTAGGTTAATCGCTGGAAGTTAATTCTTTCATTAATCAAAGGAGACCATTATATAGACCTCAATACAAATTCTTAAAAAGGAAAATATATAAATCCTTAATCTTCTATGAAAAGGATTAAGTTGCCGTAAAACTAAAGGCTAGCATAAGAAACCTAATACTAAACCAACTATATCCTTGTTGACTTCCTACGTTGATAAGTGATACCAAATCTGGTATCAGACATCCGCTTCTCGTACCTGCTTCAAGACATCCGCTTTTCGTTCACGAGTCGTCCCAGCTTCACGTCATCAGCTTCACGACTTACTGTTTTATACAGTCTCACATCCTCTACCGTCGATACCAATTGATATTTGTAGTTTCATTCGTCTCTAATGGCGACACATGGTACTCAACGCTTTTCTGGCTCTCACAGAAGTAGAACTTGGCATCGGGAAGAACCGATTAAGATACCGGATGTGGACAATGCATCCCTTATCAAAGCTAATCGATTAACGCTTATAGGGTGTCACATAAACTCTTGGGTTAAGAACATTAAAGGTATTCTAGCTTTTATGCCATCGATTTGGTTACTCAATGTTGGAGTTATTGGGCAAGACCTTGGGCGTGAAGAATTTATATTCAAATTTAAAACAGAAAAAGATCTCAAGTCTGTACTAAAAAGAGCTCCGTTCCACTATAAATGATGGATGTTTGTTTTTGAACGTTGGGAACCAATTTGCTCGGACTCCTTCCCCTCAAGGATCCTCTTATATATAAGGATTCATGGCATCCCCCTTCAATACTGGAGTAATGCTACTTTGGCCTCTATTGCGAGATGCTTGGACGCGTTGTTGATCATGATGCTTCTGAAGCAGACATTCAAGTGGAGGGGAATGTATTTAGACCTAACAAAAAAATATATTCTAACGCCACAAAGAGAAGAAGTCTTTATTTCGTTTGAATATGAAGGCCTTGAAAAATATTGTTTCCAATGCGTGAGTTTACTCCATAAAGAGTCTTGTTGTCCGACAAATCTTCTCCGGGAAGGCAAAACACCACCACACCCAAAGCTAGAAGATATCAACCAAGCTAATACTAGACTACATGTAAAAGCTGATAACCGAAGGAAAGATGAAAAGGGACATGGTCATTTCTTCTTCAAGAAATAGGGAGAATTATTATTCTTCTCGTTATTCTCGTGATCGTCACGCTTCTTCCAACTACAGGCAGAAAACTGAATCTCCTCCTAGGTCTCAAATTTGGAACAACAACCGCTGGAATGAAAGAAATGAAGCTAAAAAATATGGTAGAGAAGATCAAGACCTTAGAAAATATGATAGGCGAGAAAAAGAGATAGTCTCTTCATCACATCGAAGGCACGAGGATAATAAACAATACACAAATGCTGGTTTTGGCTTTAAATCTCAAGCCTCGTGAAAAGAACGTCAGTATTTTGCTGCCAAAGTGAACGAAATCAGTGGTTTTGTTTCTAGTACTATGCCTACTAATGGCAATCCATCGGCTACATTGAGAGCCCCATCATCACGCGAGACTCCTCTGGTGTCATTGATTATGTTCTACTCCCTTGGACCCGGGAGAAGAAGAAGAAGAAGAAGCAAGTAAGAAGCTGAAAGATATTGCAATGGACAAAAGGCTGGACATAGCTTGAAGGAAACGCCCAACTCTTAAACTGTCGAATCTTGGTTCAGAGAGATAGCAAGAAAGAAGCGGGCGGCGTGAACTCTGATTCGATCCAGGTATTCAATCTCGCCGCTGAGATGCTCATCAGTGGATACTTTGGTTTGTATGGCATGTTTTCTATCATTCAATCTCTTGGGTTATAGCTGAAAGTGGCTTTGTTCTTATCGTTCAGTGGTCACTCTTTATAGGTAAGTAACGCTCTTTGTCGGTCTTGATGCCGAGAACTGGACATTTGTTACGGAGACACAAGACAAACCCAAAGATCCTACTTCTACAATTGGTGGGTCACCGGGTTATTCAAATAAGCGTGTTCGATTTCCCTGTGGAGGATTCTTCTTCACACAAGACCAAAGAGCGTAGACCAGCTCTATAAAGAATTGAGCACACAATTGTTTCTCTAAGTTCTGTTTTTGACAGACTTGGATCTTCTGAAGGATTCATGGATGTCACAATAACTTTGATTGGAGCTCCTTCATTGAAAATACTGGAAATTGCTATGCCTAAAGCAAAGTAGAATCTTGAAGCATATCTTGATCCAGCAGGTAAGGACTCACCACCTTTTGACATTATGGGGACGATTTTCTATAGGAACAGATCTCACGCCAAGGCTAGGAGAGAGCTTCTCTATGGGAACAAGTGAGGATAATAGCAAGCTGGGAGAAACAAGAAGGAGGAAGCCTGGACCTAAGTTGGGTTCGAAAAGGAAAGTATAGTCAAAGCTCACGCCTAAGCCAAGGAGAGAGAGTACAAGCCCTCTTCAGAGAACTACATCAAGAAAACGTTTTGTAGCTGCTCTTACAAGACGATCACCAAGGAAGAGAATTGATTTAGAGAAGAATTCGACTAGTCAAGACATCCATGGCAAACGAGTCTCCAAGGTTCCTTATTCTAAGGATTGTAATGCATCTTTTGTTAGCTCTATCCATAAGGTCATAATGCCTCCTATTTGTAAGGGTTTGGCGGGTTCCCTAAAACTGCCAATATAAAAATGATTAAAGCCAATTGGAACTGTCAGGGATAACTGTCAAGAACTTGGAAACTCCCTAGCAGTTCGACGTCTAAGGAAAATAATACTTAGTTTATTTCCAGACATAACATTTCTCATGGAAACAAAACATTCTGATGATGTTGTTTTCCATGTAATCCAATGGATGGGTTTTGGGAACAAATTCACAATTCCTCCTTTAGGTGTAAGTGGCGGCCTAGCTTTATCCTTTCCTCTTGTGTAAATTTTATTGACACACAAGTTAAATACAAGACTAAGGAGTTTTTTTTTAACTTTCGTTTATGGAAACCCTGTGATTGCTAAAAGAAAAGAAATATGGGATACGCTTTGCTGGTTAAACTCAAACAGCAATGGAGCTTGGCTACTCACTGGTGATTTTCACGACATTGTAGATCACAATGAAAAGAAAGGAGGACTAACACGCTAAGAAGGATCGTTCATTAATTTCAGATAATTTTACTCTCAAAATGGTTTATGGGATATAAGACATGCGGGTAATCATCTATCTTTGGCGTGGGATGAGGTATGATCACATTGTTCAAGTTCGTGTCGATAGATCAATTTCTAATGATGATTGGATTGAAGATTACCCTTCAAGTGGGGATGAGTATTTGCGATTTGAGGGCTCTGATCATCGACCTCTAATCACCTACATAGACAATTCGAGAGTTTAACAGAGGGAGCTTTATCTTTGATAGGCCCCTTTGTGAAAAAGAAGAGTAACATCATCTGATTGATCAAACTTAGAAGAATTGCGGGGATCCATTTATTGAGAAGAAAACTATTACTTGTCGGAGAAGCATTATTCAGTGGTCTAAGGCGCAAAATTTCAATAGCAAATCAAAGATGTAATCTAGGCAAAAAGCTCTAGAAGAATCTCTTTCAACTGAGACTCCTAACCAAGTACTTATTTCAGCCTTATCTTCTGAGTTAGAGGAGATTTACAAAGAAGAAGAATTGCTTTTGAAGCAACGTGGTCGAATTTTATGACTCCAAGGAGGAGATAAAAATTCCGCCTATTTCTTCAATGTAAGAATAGGAAGACGGTCTTTAAACAGACTCATAGTGCTGGAAGACGCGAATGGAAACTCCTTTCATGAAGAGCATGAATTTACGAGGTTAATCTCGGATTATTTTCATGATATCTCCATGGATCAATCTTTAGGCGATTTAAAGTGGTAAATGATGTTCTATCACCACGCATCACACAAGAGATGAACAACCAGCTGATATCATTGCCTTCTATGAGCCTTCTTATGTGGAAATTTGGTTGGCATTGTTTGCTATTAATCCTAAAAAAGCTCCATGACCAAATGGCTTTTCTGCTGCGTTTTTCCAATCTTTTTGGAGTTCTTTAGGTACAGATCTCGTGAAGGAAATTCAGAACTTCTTCAAAATGCAACTAATATTTTACTAATCCCAAAAGGCAATGCTCCTAAAAAGGGTTCTTATTACAAACCAATTACCCTTTGTAACGGCTACTACAAAATCATTGCGAAAATCCTTACAAAGAGACTTCAGCATATTCTTCCAAGTCTTATAGTGGAGAATCAAATGGCTTTTGTTCCAGGTCGGGTCATATCGGATACTCCTCATTACTCGTCGCATCTTCGGACCTATTCCTGAAGGTCGGAGCAAGTTATTCCTACTAACTAGGTCTGGATATTCCCCATTCTGGAGATGTCAAATGCAGGGAATAATACCTACATGTAACCGCCTGTGAACATGAGTTGGCGCACCCGCTTCCGCCATGAAACTTTACACTATCTTCGAACATCAAATGTTAGGGTGTATGGTTCAATGGCGGTAAAACCAAACATGAGTAAGGTGTATGATATAATCAAATGGGGATTTTTAAAGGTAGTTCTAGTGAGATTAGGCTTTTTTATGTATGGATTAATTGAATAATGGAGTGTGTTACTACTATTTTTACTCGTTTATTATCAATGGTGCTCCCTTATGGATAGTTCTTTCATCGAGAGGACTACATTTATCCTTTGTACGGAGGAGCTTTCGGGACTATGTCGTAAAGCACAGGAGAATGGATCTCTGACAGCAATAAGAGTATCTCTACAAATTCCTAGAGATAATAATTTGCTCTTCGCGGACGATACTATTTTTTCGATCCTCGATAAATATGAGAAGGCGTCAGGTCAATGCATAAACCTCCAGAAATCGTCGATAATATTCTCTTCAAAAACTCCAAGTTCACAAAAGATAAGAGTAATGCAAACCTTAGGCAATTACTCTGAAGGAGGGCTGGGAAGTATTTGGATCTACCTGAGAATTTTGGGCGTAGGAAGAGAGATATCTTTGCATCCATTGTTGATAGGGTTCGACAGAGAGCTCAATCATGGAAACAAGCTTTGTATCTTCTGCTAGAAACCATGTCCTATAATGGTTATTCTCTCTTCTATGCCAACTCATTATATGACGTGTTTTAACTTGCCAGTTTCCATTTGCAAACGGCTTCAATCTCTCCTTACTTGTTTTTGGTGGGATGATAAGAAGGATGTTAGAAAGATGAGCTGGATTTCATGGGATAGGATGAGTATTCCTAAGAATGTTGGTGGCCTTGGGTTTAGGGATTTTAAAGCTTTTAATGATGCCATGTTAGCGAAGCTTGGATGAAGATTATTAAAAGAGCCAGAGTCTCTCTTTGCTAAGATTCTTCTTGGGAAGTACTGCCATCAATCCATATTTATGGAGGTATAGAACTCTTCTTAATTTTCTCATGATTGGAGGAGTATCCTTGCTTTCGAGAGATTTTAAAACTTGGTCCAGGATGGCAAATTAGAGATGGTTCTAATGTTAGAATTTGAGACGATCCTTGGTTGTCAACCTCGACGCCTACTTGTGCTCTTGGCCCACCACCTATGCATTTGAGTGGCTTATTTGTTGCTGACCTAAAGCTATCGAATTGAAATCGTTGGGATTGGGAGAGATGAAGAAGAGTTATTCCTCATCATGAGGAGCATATTCTAACGTTACCGATCCATACATCGCAGAGAAAAGACTCACTAGCATGGCTCTCTGTCAAGAAAGGAGATTATACTACACGATCAGACATTTATCAGACATCTATTAGATATTCAACAAGTAGAGAAAATTTTTAATTGGCAGGGACTGATTTGGAAAGCTAAAACCCTTCCAGAAATCAGACATTTGCAATACCCGTGCTTCATAGATGGAGTCTGGAGTTGTTTATCTCGGAGGAGTGGCCTAGCATGGATAATCCGGTCAAAAGATGGAGATTTTGAATCAGTTTGGACTAAACCCCTACAAAGTTAAAATCTATCTTAACTTAACCAGCCAATGGAATTATTTCAAATTCAATAATCTTTTTCCATTGGATAATAATCTAATTTTGTTTATTCACAAAATTCCACCAATCTTATAGGGCTTGCATTGTTATCCATAAACCCGGTCTAACCATGTTAACCAAGAACCATAGAAAACAAGGTAGACCGAAGTGTAGACCGACGAGTAAAGCCAAGCGGGGAGAAATATAATCGAGGAGGTGGAGGAAAACACCTAATCCAAAGTTGTGATAGATGCGTCCTCCAACGTAGGCTATATCACATGATGGTAAATCTGTGATTCTGATAATCCAAAATAAACAACATAATACGCCGAAAATGAAATAAAAAATAATGAAAAGTATCAAAGATGAAGCATCATCTATGTTTATAGGAATCTCGTGGGTTTTCATATACAAGATCGCTGCAATGTTGAGGATTATAATGAAGTTGTTCATCGCAATGCTGTAGCGTAGGATCTCGTTCATCCTACAACCAATCATAATTAAAGAGGATTAGTTTTAGTTAGTGTAATCTATCTTTTGTTACATAATCATAGATAGGGAGTTTCACCACCATACGCGGAGGTGAGTAGGAGATTCATGGACGATTGTAGTATCACTAGTCATGGCTTCTAGATATTTCATTTTGTTGTTAATGATATCGAAGAAAACTTTAAAATCATTTTTTAAAATTAAAAATTAATATTTTTAAAATCACTTTTTAAAATTAAATTTTAAATCGCGGCAGCTACATACCATAGCCAACAAGGTAGACCTAGATGTAGACAGACGAGTAGCGCCAAGTAGGGAGAAATAAAATTGAGGAATTGGAGGAGAGGAAGACAATAAAGCCCAAGTTGTAACTGATGCGTCCCACAAAGTAGGTTTCTTCACATAATGACACATCGGTGATTGCCATAATCCTAAAAATGCAACTAATTATTAGGCCGATTTGGATATAAATCGTAACGGAATACATCACAGTTATAATTAAGTAATCTCCGATTTGGGAATATTGTGGGTTATCATGAAGCTGTTCATCACAAAGTCCAAAAAAGCACCGGGCCTGATGGATTCTCAGCAAGTTTTTTCCAAGCTTTTTGGAATTCTGTTGGAAACGATTTAGTCGAGGACATCCAGTCCTTCTTTCAAACTAGTTCGTTTCCTCATAGTCAAAATGTTACCAATATTAGACTTATCCCGAAAGGTGTAAGTTCTAAGAACATAGCAGACTATAGGCCTATAGCTTTATGGAATATTTACTACAAAATTGTAGCAAAAATTCTCACGAAGAGATTACAACCGATACTCCCAGTCTTATTTCAGAATACCAAACGACCTTTGTTCTAGGCAGATCAATCGCGGATAATGTGCTTATCACTCATGAAACTCTTCACTATTTATGAGTTTCAAAGGCTAGGGTGTATGGTTCCATGGTTGTTAAAACAGACATGAGTATGGCGTATGATCGTATTGAGTGGGGTTTTCTTGAAGTAGTCATGATTAAAATTGGGTTCCATTCTATATGGATTAAGTGGATTATGGAGTTTTTTACTACAGTTTCTTACTCCTTTATTATTAACGGGACTCCTCAAGGTTCAGTGACTCCTTCGCGAGGATTAAGACAAGGAGATCTTTTGTCTCCTTGTCTGTTTATTCTCTGTACAGAAGTTCTGTTTGGTCTCTGTAGTAGAGCCCAACAGGTTGGGACCCTTTCGGGAGTAAGAGTAGCTAACTATTGTCCAAGAGTTTGTCATCTCTTGTTTGTCGATGACAACATGATCTTCTGCAAGACAAATCAAACTAATTGTGATACGCTAGTGTCGATTCTTAAGCAGTATGAGAGAGCTTTGGGACAGTTCATTAATCTACAGAAATCTTCCATTACTTTTTCCTCCAAGACTCCTTGCAGCCAAAAGGAAAAAGTAATGAGTATCCTAGGTATAACCACAGAAGGAGGTACATGAAAATACCTAGGTTTTTCTGAAATTTTGGTAGGCGAAATAATGATATATTTGCTACAATTGTTGATAAAGTCAGACAATACTCCCTCTCCTAGACGACAAATTTTTTGCCACAAGCTGATAAACAATTTCTAGTGAAGGCCATTCTTTCGCCTATGCCTACACATTCAATAACTTGCTTCAAATTACCGATCTCGGTTTGTAAGCAACTCCAATATGTGCTTACTCGGTTATGGTGGGATAATAAGCCAGATATCAGAAAAATGAGTTGGATCTCTTGGGAGAAAATGACCCTTCCCTCAAATGTTGGAGGACTGGGGTTTTGCGATTTGGGGGCATATAATGATGCTCTTTTGGCAAAACATGGTTGGCAATTACTACAAGCGCCGGAATCTCTGTTTCTAGGGTGTTACTTGGTAAATATTGTTCCAATTTCTCTTTCATGGAGGTCAGTAGTTCCTCTAATCAATCTTATGTATGGAGAAGTATTCTCGCTGGTCGAGAGGTGCTTAAGCTATGCTATGGAGAATAGGAGATGGGTCAAACATAAGGGTTTTGAAAGACATGTGGCTCTTGACAACTGCTCCAGAGATACCTATTGGACCTCCACTTTTGGATGGGATTCATTTACGTGTAGCATACCTTAAAGAGCCAAGTACTAATCAGTGGGATTGAGAGAAAATACTTTTGACTATTCCTCAATATGAGGACACTATTCAGTCACTTCCACTTAGAGTCGACTCCTTGACTTGGTTATCGGTAAAAATAGAGACTATTCGTCGAGATCAGGCTACGGTATCAAGACCAGGAGGAATATGAATGAAGAAGAGAGGGACTTTAACTGGCAAAGCTTAATTTGGAGATCTAAAACTCTCCCAAAATTTAAACATCTCATGTGGAGACTTGCGAAGAACGTTTTACCCATTGGAGTAAACCTTTATAATAGAAGTTTTTCTCAAAATAATTCATGCCCGAGATGTGGAGAGCCGAAGACTATGCTTCTTGTATTCAGAGATTGTGGTTTTGCGAGAGGTTTGAGAGGCGACACATATAAACCAAACACCTCTGGGTTATGACCAATCTCTGCTATGGTTTTTTACGGTGTCAAAGTGATGTGCTAATCTTCCTCCTCCTGGACTGGTCATATCCCTTTTCCCGTGGAATTGTTGGAATCTATGGAAAACTAGGAATAAACTATTATTTGAAGCTAAGGGTATTTCGAAAGCCGAGATCATTACTTAATTGCTAGCTGATGCAAAGGAATGTAGTGTTGGTCAAGAGAAAGTGAATCCTCCATCAGCAATTGGGGAATCCGAAGAATTCGAGAAAGCCATAGTACATAAGTGGTTTACCTACTTCGTTGATGCTGCTTGGGATAAGAAATCTCGGCGATGTGGCCTAGCTTGGATCATTCAGATAATGAGCCAGATGAAGAGATATCAGACGTATCAGAGAACACAACAAGGGAGCACGTTTCTTCGGCGTTTTTTGCGGAAAGTTGGGCTATGCATGAAGCTTTAACAGCTCTTCGGAAACAACAACTGGATGATATTCAAATTTACTCGGATTCTCATTCTTTGATTTAGCTCTTGAATTCAAAAGGATCACAATGACATTTACGGGTTTCTCAAAGATATTCGAGACCTCCTTCTTTTGTTTTGTACAATTGTAGTTTCTTTTATTCCTCGTTCTAGTATTTCCGATGTGGATTCTCTCGCTAAGTCGGTACTTGTATCGGTTTATGAGTGAAATAAATTATTTGCAGTGACCAACAAAAAAAAGAACTATGGATGAAAAAAATGTGTGTACTAGATCTTATATATTAAAAGAAAAGTCAAAAGTGATCTCATTTATCTTAAAAATAGTTGATTACCACTTTGTCCTTAATGAACAACTTAATTATAAAGTTTTTTAAAAAAATCTAAAGGGACAACTAGTTATTTCCCCACAAAAAGTATGACATCGTACCAAATAGAGCCCAATCTATTTCCCCATCTCAGATGACCCGGTAACAAAAGTTCTAAACCCACATCTCCCTAAATCTATAGTTCAAAACCTATTTCTCCACAAAATAATACTTTTCATCCAATTGCCCACATACTTTGGTTTTGCTCGAATTATGGTTTCTTAACCAACTAAGATAAATGCTAAACCAGAGTAAACCTAATTTAAACCAATTACGACCCAATTACAACTAATTGAATCAGATCCAAGAAAACCCACCCAACCAAAATTTATTCTTCAACCAAAAAAACAAAAAATCTCTCTCTACTCTAAAATCATCTTCTTCGTCAATCTGCTTTTTCTTTCCCTTCTCTCATTGGTTCCTCTTCACAAATTTCCAGCAAACTTAGAGATTCGGCGAGTAATTGGACTCGAACGAACTCTGTCTTCTCCAATTCGAACTCTAGTTTCACCAATTTGTGAGTGGTGTGGAGCGATTACCTTTGTCGATTGATATGGAGGAAGAGAGCAAGGTGGTGGATTTGGTGACGTTTGGATGTGCAATCGATGTGGAGTGATGTAAAAGAAGAAGAAGATGATGATGATGATGAAGAAGAAGATGATGGAGACGAGGAGAAGAAATTAGACGACACTGATTTTGGAAGACGATAGCAACGAAGCAAACAAATCTCGGCAAGATAGAGAATTGTTCTTCATTGATCGATTTCCTGTCAAATTCACACATTTATCGATAACCCGATGAGATTTCCCTGTCAAATTCATTCACACATTGATTGATTTCTTCTTCTTCCTTTGAATAATTTTAAATATGTATTTTCTATATAATATTTGTTACGATATATATGAAAGATTTCAGATAAATTCGAGTTAGTCGATATCCAATATAAAAAGTACTTTGTATCTACGCATAGCTACCAAGTAGTTTCATATAATCAATCATATATTTAAGATTTAATATTTTTAGATTTATCCTCAATACAATAATCACTACAAGAAAACACTCGCTTAACCGACGGAAAACCAACAGGTAAGAATCTGGTAATAACCGACGATTTTGTGACGGAATACCGATGGAATGTGTGTGGTCGGTTACCGTCGGTAATCCATCGGTTATAACCGACAGATCATTACCTGCCATTTTTACCAGCGGATTACCGATGGACGACCGACGAGAGTTTATAACGAGTAAAAACCGACCGTCGGTAATAACTGACGGATTACCAACGGGCAACCTACGGGAGTTTATAACGGATAAATTTCTGGAATTTGATTTTTAGAAATTACGGGTTTAGGATTTTTAGAAGCTATTAATAAAACTCTAGACCATCAGTTTTCCATCGGTTTTCTCAAAAAAACGACGAAAACCGACGGAAAATCAACGAAATTCTGTTTTTGTCCATATCCGACAACTATTGATCATATGATAAAAAAAAGACGGGAAACCGACAATTGTTGATTTTTTTTACAGGAAGCTACTTAGGGGCCGATTGGTAAGGACTTTTACTACATGCTGTTACTGTAGACTTTTGGCTGCAGAGAATTTGGCTGTAAGCACTGTGGCTGTAACTTTAAAATATTTGTAAAAGTCTGATTGGTAACAAAAAAAACTGTAAAAACTCTGACTTTAAATATTTATAAAAGTTTGATTGGTAATAAAAATTGTAGAAGTTGTGACTTTTATTTTAAATTTATGATATTTTTAAATTATACCGATATAACAAAAAAAAATTATTAATAATTACATTTAAGAAAAAAAAATTACAAATCTTTAGTAATAAACTAATAGATAAATATTTTAAACAAATAAATTTACTTATATTTATTATTTCATGCCAAAATTTATATACAAATCAGTAACTCATGGTATTTATAATGTTAGTGATAGTATAAAAATAGTATATTATTTTAAATCTAATTTTTTAATTTCGTTTTACATTTTTTTTTGAATTAGTATGTTTATCAATTATTTATTTTTTATTGTTTTTGAATGATTCTTGATCCTATTATAAATAATTTTGTTTTTATTGTTTTGTGTAGAATTTTTCTATTAATTATTATTGTTTTATCTAATTTTTACTATTAATATACATCATTGTTAAAAAAAATAAAAATAAATCGTACAGTCTTCTAAAAGCCATGTTTTTGTGGCTTTAAAAAAATAGAAGCAAAAGAAGTTAGAGAGAATTTAGGGGCTATTAGGACTTAAAAAAAAAAAAAAGTTAAAGTGTGATTGGGTAAAATTTGGCTGTAGACTTAGTTGTAGTAAAAGTCTTCACAGTTGCACACCAATCGGCCCCTTAATCAAGTGTTATTTCTCCACTGCTACTTATTTTAAACATTTCTAAACTCATACAATTCACAAAAATGATAATGTTTGAAGTTTTTCCAAAAGTTGTAATGAAATGAGTAATGTATTGTAAATGATAAAAGATAATGTATGTTATAAGCATGTTTATGAGATTTGGAGTTTTGATTTTTAAAATGTTATAAATTATTAACATTAGCGATTAGGGATCTTATCTATATAATAATTGATAAGGAGTCTCACCTCCATACGCGGAGGCGACTAGCGGATTCAAGGATGATTGTAGCATGAGAATTCATGGCTTCTTTGATAATTCAATTTGTTGTAGTGATTTAGAAGAACACTCTATAGTGATACAGGAAAATTGACCTATTTCCAACTAAACAATTTTTATCGTGCTCTTTTATATACGAACAAAGCAAATTTGCTTATTTTAATATGATCGACTACAAAATTGAAAATATTATAAATCAATTTTAAACCCGATCGATGCCTAAATCAAGGTTGACCAAAACGGAAGTTAACCAACCGTTAATTTGACTGACTAGATTGCCACCGTGTCGATGATGTGGCAATGACATGCAAATTCAATAACCGAAACGACGTCGTTTTGATAGTCAAAAGTCAAAAACACAAATCAACTTCATTTTGTCGCTGCGAATTATCAATTATTAAATTCAACATTTTATTCAATGTAAAAATGAAATTAAAGATAAGTATATATCACTTTGTTAATTTGTTAATTTGTCAATAAAATGCTTCTGCTTAAGTGGTAAAGTATTTATTTTGGTGTAAATGGTGAGTGGTTCGAATAGAATGGTTAATTATAAAATTTTGTATTTTTTTGCCTATCAAAAAGACGTCATTTTGGTCATTAACTTGAAGGTCGTTGCAACACATCGACATGGTGGCCATCCAGCAATTAAGTCGTATTTACAGTCGACTAACTTTCGTTTTGGTCAATTTTGATTTAGGCATTAGAATTGATTTAGGCACATGATTGAAGTTCACACAGATTGGCATAAGCACGGTTGCTTTGTTCGTATATAAAAAACCACGATGGAAATTGTTCAGTTGGAAATGAGACATTTTCCCTTATGATGTGTGGCTCCTTGGTTAAACCAAATGTGTATTGTTAACCAAGTCCCATTCCAAGCCTGATCGAGTTCTTGTTTTAATCATAAAAAGGGTACTTTTCTTGAGTCCTTTCCCAAACCTTACGTGGATTTTAATGAAAGAAAAAAAAATTGCATTTGGCTTCAACTACAAATTAAAACCTTTTACCTTCAACGACAAAATTGTAGTGGTTTTCTTTTTTAGTATTGAGAAAATTATGAGTCTTGTTGGTTGTTTAAAGATATTCTTTGATTATTCTATATCCTTCTATGCAGTTTACCATGGAGCCATTGCCAATAATATATAGTAATTTAGTGTTATTTGCCAAGGTGATTTTATTATTGTATTTCAAATTAGAATTTTTTTTCACTAAAATAGAGTTTTACAGTTTGTAGGGTTTAGAGTTATATGCTTGTATATTTAAGATTTTAGGCAATTCATGATCTAATTTATAAAGATGAGAGTTTTGTTTCTATCATCCCAGGCTCAATTTGGGAATCAGGGACTAAATCTTCGTAATCCTTGTTCTCTAGCCCGGGATGCAGTCGATAACTTATTCATTTTTTAGCCCCAAGCTATCATGTCTCTTCTCTCTCTTTAGAAAATATAGATAAAATTCTGAATTAGAAAATATAGTCAATGATATTTTCATCTTCGTGTGCAGTGCAAGACGTGATCTAACTGGGAGGTGGTCTAGATTAGTTTTCCAAAATGTGAAAGCGTGCTTCAACACTGAGCCCTTGAACCGAAAATGACTTTAGCTTAATGTTTTGGAGAACTTAGCATGATGATGGGGACGTCACCATTGCATTAATTGGAATGCATGCTCATCTAGAACCCTCGATCATGACCAAGACAATCTAAAAGAATTCCCAAATCTGACCAGTTGTCATACTAGTAACTTGCTTGTATGCTTTTTGTTTGCCAATGGTCGTAGAGATAAAAAAAAAAAAAAAAGATTTCTAAATTAAGGAACTAGTATTTGTTGCATCAACGGACGAAAAGCTTGAGTGTTTACAGTCTATGTTCATGGTTTCAGCCTTCAGGCAACCCACATAAGCTAAGTTGTGGATATCATTCAATGGAAATAAGCTGTCTCAGAAAAAAAAATTGAACAAGACAATTCCCAAAATTCACAATTATTTTGATAAAAACGTGTAAGTTGGGTATTAAAATGACAGTTTTTCCAAAAAAAATCTTTAACTGGTTCTCAGTCCCAATTTGAAATTAGAAAATTCTTTTTACAGTGACAAGAAACCTCCAAAGTAAAATTTATCTCACAAAAAATTCTCATTAATTAGAAAATTTCAATTTCGAGCGAATGTATTATTTTCTCGCTAACAAAAACCAAAATTTTATTAAACTCTTTTATTTGTTTCAATAAAAAAACAAAAAAAAACACATATGCTTTTAATTAAAATCTTTCAAATTCAATAAAATCATTTTGTTGAATAGCCTTGTGGTTGATTCACAAACTTCCACCAATTACGTAGTGCTTGCATTTCTTTGCATAGAGACGGTCCAATCGCGTTAGCTACATACCATAGCCAACAAGGTAGACCTAAATGTAGACCGACGAGTATAGCCAAGTAGGGAGAAATAGAACTTAGGAGTTGGAGGAAGATGATAAAACCCATGTTGTGACTGATGCGTCCAAAAACGTAGGCTCCTTCACAATATGACACATCCGTGATTGCGATAATCCAACTAATGCAACTTGCTAGGGCCGCATGAGAAATATATTGTAGCGGAAATTACCAAAATTACCAAGTAATCTTCGTTTACGGGAATTTTGTGGGTTTTCATATACAAGATTGCTTCAAAGTTGATGATTATCATGAAGCTGTTCATTGCAAAGTCGTATTGTAAGTTCTTGTTCATCCTGCAACGAATATAATATATGAGGATCAGATTCAGTTTAATCCATCTTATGTTAGATAATGTAGTAATAATGGAAAATAATTAGAAGAATAATCATTAATCTGGAGTCTCACCACCATGCACGGAAGAGGCTAGGAGACTTAGTAGCAGCAACATTAGTATAAGTCATGGCTTGATCTTCGATGGTTGATTAGTTGCTAATGATGCGCAAGAAATCTTTATAATGAGGCGTAGCTCCTATGTTAAACCCTAATTGATGACTATATATATTATAGATAGGATTCTGGTTAACCCTAAATGATGGCTAGGGTACCGTTAGATTTGACCTGGTAAATCTCATGCCTCAGATCTTTTAGTTACTCTAAAATATCTTAGAATATATTTAAAAAAAATTACACATAAGTAAAAAAACGAATTTTTTTATATATTAAAAAAAACAAAAAAAAAATAAATCCTTTTTCTTTTAGAATTAGCATTTACTGTAAAAAATTTCCTATGATTATTTTAGTATATACAATTTTTATTTTAGAATTAGTAATTGTTACATTGTTACTAGAAAACAAAGTAAATAAAACACAAAAATAAAGATTGAAAGGCATTGACAATCATAGAATTCGCAGAGTTTATGGATCGTTATGAACTTCTCTTATGAATCGATCGTTTCATTCAAATAAATAAAACTTATTAAAAATTAAAAAATAAACAGAAAAATGAATCCTATAAAGATGTTCAAAATCGAGTCATACCATTACGAATGTTTCTTATTTATTCTAAATTTATAAATATATTAAAAGAGATATCATAAGAAGAGATACTTTCAGATTTGTCTCGAACCATATTTGTATTTTCGAATTTATCTCAAAGTATTTTTTTTTTTTAAAATCGTTGTTCCTATTCGTCGCCTTTACAAGCTGAAGCTGTTGCGTTATTCTTGGCAATGCAACATGTTTCGTCTCAAGGATCTCGCTTAGTCCTCTTTGAGGGTGATTGCCAAGTACTTATTGTTGGTTTTTTGTTAAGATATTCTTCACTTTGCAACCTTGTTTGACTTCATTTCTTTTTTTGTTTATGTTGCGGTCATGTAAAATAATCGCTCATGTATTAGCTAAACGTGGATGTGCCTCGACTTCTTTCTTTTTGGGTTACGACTTCCCGCTTTCCCGGTGGTCTGATCTTTTGTATCGTGACATTCTTTTTTCACAATAATATAATCTTATTCGTAAAAAAAATGTCATTCATATCCTAACTAATAACCCCTTGAGTATAAATCGATTCGGAGAAAACAAAGAATTACAGTTTGTAAATAATTTAAGTAGAACGACAAGTCAGAATTATTCTATGGTTTTGACGACGAGATAGGAAACAATTTACTTTAGAAAATATCAAGAAAAATAGAATCGGTCAAACTAAGTTTCTAATATTAATCGTATATAATCTCACATTTATGAAAATTTACAAAATTAAACCTTTCTAAATACCAAATTAAATATTTTCGATTGTTTTTAACAATCCTAGTACTAAAAAGTTTGCATTTTTTTTTTGTCAACAATATATATATAAATTTTAAATAAAAGTTTCAACTTTCAACCAATCAACTAGCGTTGGACAAACGAGTATTCGGGTCAGTTCTGGAAATCGGTTCCAGGCATTTCGACTCTAGAAATTTAGGATCCGTCGGATATTTTAAAAATTTTCGGTTCGGTTCCGGGTGGGCCGGACTCTGGAGAGCCACCTAGTATATTAAAAATAAGAAGCCCGGAAAGAATCATGAGCCTAATTGAAACATATGGACAGCCCATTACTCCGGTTTATCCCTCTCCCGCCAAAAATAGTCAACCGGTGACAGCCGGTCACGGTGACCGGTTGACAAACCTCCCCAAATTGAAACCTTAGTATCCTCGAATGTTCCGGATTCTGATCGCCGCCGATTTTACCTTTTTCTTCTGATTCGCTCTTCTTTGGTAGTTTAAAAAGGAACTCTCAATGGGTCTCTTCAGATTTCGATGAAGTTTTCTAGAAATCTAGGGTTTTGAAATTGAGTCGAGTCCCTGAGGTTTTTTTTTCCGATTCAATAATGAGTTCCATCAATATCACCAACGTCACCGTCTTGGACAATCCTGCTCCGTTTGTTAACCCTTTTCAGTTCGAGATTTCTTACGAATGCTTGACTTCTCTCAAAGACGGTACCTTTTACTTTCTCCGCTCTCAGTTGGTTCGATTTATTCTGTTTTGTTATTGAAGAGTGAAGAGTCTGTTGTTGGTTTATGTGAATAGTGCTAAATTTTTTAACTTTTGGGGTTTGAAACTAAGATTCGAGAACTTCAGTGTGTTATGATATGGGTGGTTGCTTAAATAGAAGACAAAACAGGGTGGATCTTACGCTTAGTGTTCTCTTTGGCTTATATAAGTTGGATCTATATCTGCAATTGTTCTTATTCACCATTATAGTTTTAGTATTTTAGAGGCCTTGTCTCTGCTCTATGACAAATCTCTTGTTTAGAAACGTCTGGACAGTTTGTGGGGATGGTTTACTGTGAATAGTGATTTTGTATACTCAGATATTGGATGTGTTGGCTCTCAAAGGGATTTGACCTCTGGCTCTGTGCAGTATTGATTTATGAGTTCTTGATTATAGCAGAGAATTATTGTTCTAGACATGTTTTCTGTTTCTTATCCTTCAAAACATCAAGCGTAGAAGTTTCGGGGATATCAACTTGTTCAGAGTCATTTTTTAGTCATGATCACATATCTGTAGCACAATATAAGTTTTTGTTAGCATCTGAGGTAGTGTTTCTTTGTTTTGGTACAGATTTAGAATGGAAGCTTATCTACGTAGGGTCAGCTGAAGATGAAACCTATGATCAACTTTTGGAAAGTGTTCTTGTTGGGCCTGTTACTGTTGGGAACTACCGATTTGTGTTACAGGTAATGTATGATTGATTTTATACTCATCTCTCCGTTTTTGGTGGTTTAGTTGCAAAATCTCAGTCTAATTTCTTTTTAATTAAATGATAGGCTGACTCTCCAGATCCATTAAAGATCCGTGAGGAAGATATTATTGGTGTAACCGTGCTATTGTTGACTTGCTCCTACATGGATCAAGAGTTTATAAGAGTTGGCTATTATGTGAACAATGACTATGATGATGAACAACTCAGGGAAGAGCCTCCTACCAAGGTTTTGATTAATAAGGTTCAAAGGAACATACTCACAGACAAACCTAGAGTAACTAAGTTCCCTATCAACTTTCATCCTGAGGATGGGCAGACTGGTGGTGATGGGCCTCCTCCTGCTGTACCATTTGATGATTCTGATGTAAATGGAGCAGCTCGATTGTTGCTTGAGCAGCCACACAAGCTCCAGGAGACAGAACCATTTGATGATTCTGATGTAAATGGAGAAGCTGTAGTGTTGCTTGAGCATCCACAAAAGCTACAAGTGACAGAACCATTTATAGATTCTGATGTAAATGGAGAAGCTTTAGTGTTGCTTGAACAGCCACAAAAGCTCCAGGAGACATGATTCTAGTTTGATTCAAGCCTAACTGGAAACTGGATCAGAATTAATATCTCAATACTAATCGAAAGATCTGGCATTTGTATTTTGTTTCTTTTATCTAGAACTTTAACTGCAATTGTGTTATTGTTTGTAGATATTTAAATTCTTCTTACAACATCTCTACTATGTGCTATGTTCAGAGTTCCTAGCTCCCAGTCTTCTTGTTATCCTAGTCCAAAGTTAGTTTGCTTCTTCTTCAATGGATCATACTCCTATAATCCATGAAGTGTAGATTCTCCTCATTTATTACAGTACTGTCACAGGAGTTGAAGCAATCACGTGAAGGAACTCATCCATGCATCCGCTTCACAAGGCAAGTTTACATTTTGATATCTCTATCTTCTCAAGTCCTATACGTAATGAAGTTAAATTTTCTAGGTCGCAAATAATGGGTAGTGCATATGTCAGTATTGTTGGCTTCTGCTCCTATGTTTTTGGCTACTTTAGATTTTTATAGCTTCAGGTTCTAAATGGTGAGATTCCTTTCCCAGCATGTGGATTTAATGCCAAATAGTTTACATATTGGGGATCATGCTTTTCTAAAACTAGCGTATTTTTATCTAGTGTGGTTGTTTGGGAATATTGTTCGGAGATGTATTCACCATGTATCTCTTTGGCTATTAAGTTATATACAGTGTGAGATTTTGGTTGATTTAGAAAAATTGTTTTTTAGCATTGGTCGTTTTGACATCTTTATGATTTATAATAGTTTCATAGATGCAATTCAGTGAGAGTTCGGTTGATATAGTTCACAAACAGACTCCTATGATTACTTGTTGCATGACTTTTGATACTAGAAGGTCTCCTTCCGAATGCACCTTGTTTGTTTTGAAAAGTGGTCTGTTAACATATATGTATTATGTGTAGTTCACCCTGCAAGAGTCCCTAGTATTTGAGTTATAATCAGGTTCTGAATATACTCAGAGAGTGCTCCACATTCACATCACGTTATGACACATTTCATGTTATGTACCTTTAATCTCACACCATATGGTATTTTTGTTTTCATACAAACGGTGTCTTTTCGAGTAAGAAAGCTTATAGTACAGTATTGGCTATTAGCAAATACAATGCCGATCATCTACAAGCACAAATTCTAGTATTTTCAATTTCTGATTTGAACTTTTTTCACGTTGTTAACATATGACTCTTTTGTCTAGTAGAGTGGCGGGTCAGAATTTGCACTGGCATTAGGACCCGTTGGAGATTTCACATCATCATAGCCATAGGAATCTGGACCAGGATTTGCCCTGGTCAGAGGTTTAACTTCATTATAACCACTAGGTCCAGCCAAAGGTTTCAGTTCATCAAAACCACCAGGTTCCAGTGGGAGGTTTTGCTTCATCATTGCCACCAGGTCGCAGTATCATTGCCACCAGGTCCAGTACTTTTGAAAGCAAACGTCAACTTTGAGGTGTGTGTTTTGATTACGACAAATAGTTGAAGTTAAAAGGTTAGATTACATTTACATGAAAAATTGCCAGCAGTTTAGTCTGGCAGTGTACTTTAACAATTCACTTGGAGATAGTGGTATATTAAAAAATGTAATTATTCTCAAAATTAGATATGGCTTAATGATCATGAAACTTTCTTTTAGGCCACAAGTTAAATTATACATATAAGGATTTAAAAATTCAAGGTAAAACTACCCATTTCAACTATTTTCTCACAAGCATCATATTTAAATAAAAGGAAAATCCCATAAAAAACCTCTAAGTTGCAAATGATTTCCAACTTAAACCTCAAACTTTTTTTTGTTCCCAGTTAAAACCTTGAACTATTGAATTTTTTCAGAAAAAACTTTCAACTTTTAATATTTGTGCTCGAGGTTAAGTTGACTAACGGTCAACAATGAACAGTAACGTTGACCGTTAGTCAACTTTTTTTTTTTTTTTTTTTTTTTAACAACTTATCATTTTGATTAATTAGTGTAAGTAGGGTAAAAATATTTAGCTAGTCATGACGGTGGTAAAATATAGGTCATAAACAAATTTTGAGTGAAGCGAATTATGCGTGTGCGAGTCGCGATATCTGAAAAAGAAGGTTATATAAACTCGCATCACTATTAAAACAAAATTCGGCCCAAGTCAATCGAAAACATTAAAATCCAGTCCAAAATCTTGTTTTTATTTAATATAATAAAATAGAAAAAAAAAAATATTTTTTTTTGTAGTTTTCTTTCTCTAATAAAACAACAACTCTAACTTAATTTGGACCATAAGTCTATTATATAAAAAAAATTATATTAATTTTTTTTAATTATGTTTTAACTCCAATAGCGGATAACCCGCTTTACTGAAAATTTGTTTACAACCTAAATATTTGTAGCGGATAACCCGTCATGGCTAGCGAAATATTTGTACCTTACTTACATTAATTAATCAAAATGATAAGTTAATAAGAGGTCAACTGACCTCACATCCTTCCATCTAGGTCCGCAATTGGCTGCACATCTGCTGTAACGGTGAAAAATGTAAGGATTTCTAATTAGACTAGATTTAATGTTTTCGGCTAACTTGTGCCGATTTTTTTTTTAATTAGTTATGCGGGTTTATATAACCCTCTTTTTCAGATATCGCGACCCGCATCCGCAATGCTTTCTCCACAACCCGCACCCGTATAATCCGTTTTACTCAAAATTTGTTTACGACCTCTGTTTTACCACCGTCATGACTAGCTAAATATTTTTACCCTACTTACACTAATTAATCAAAATGATAAGTTGTTAAAAAAAAAAAAAAAAAAAAAAGAGTTGACTAACGGTCAACGTTACTGTTTATCGTTGACCGTTAGTCAACTTAACCTCGGGCACAAATATTAAGAGTTGAAGGTTTTTTCTGGTAAAATTCAATAGTTCAAGGTTTTAACTGGGAACAAAAAAAGTTGGAGGTTTAAGTTGGGAATCATTTGCAACTTGGAGGTTTTTTATGGGATTTTCCCTTAAATAAATGGTTTATGGCTGAATTGTTCTTCAGATTTCTTCTTTGTCTTTCAACTGAGTTTCTTTCCAAGTAACCAAATTGTAGTCGACCTGTATTCATGCATGTGTACACTTTAACACAATGCTATAATACTACTGTTGTTGTGCATATTCAAAGAAAACTACACGGAAACTCTCTAGTCTAGATTGGTTTGATTGTAAAGGCATTGCTGCAAATGTAAGCAACAAAGAAGATATCTTACTAAGCATCACATCAAACAGTTTGATCTAAGTAAAACCAATCAAAACGTAAACTGATATGCAGTATGACCTCTATAAATTAATATTCGATAAATTAATATATTTTTTCGATCCCAAATTAATATTTCGGTTCAATTAGTATATCGATAAATTAATAATTCGATAAATTAATAAAATATCACGGTCCCAACAGTATTAATTTATAGAAGTTTTACTGTACTTGCTGAATCTGGTCTATATCACTCAGACCTGTCATTTCTGGCACATTCACATTAGCAGGAGGCACATCCTTAACATAACAGAATAGTTGCAGCAAATATATCATCATTAACAAGAATAACGCACGTTTATGCAAAATATGAAAACAATTTTTGTGATCTCATCAAGTAAAATTGCAAAAGATGAGAAATTTAACCTGATGGTTGACAGAGCATTGTTCCAAAGATACACGATCAGCTAGTTCATCATAAATAACCAAACTTCTTAAGGCCTCGTATATATCAGTACTCTGGATGGTGTTGCGAGAGCTTGATTGACTTTGCCTCCAGACACGAAGGATTACCTCCTGGATGAATATCTCACAAGCTTTAGCCAAAAGAACATGATTGTCCGAGCTGACCATCTGCAAAATTGAACTTATCTCACTCAACAAAAAATTCTCAATAAAATCAATAACATACCTTATATGTCACCCCTAATAAATGATCAGTTGAACAATACAATCATTAACGATAACATAATCTAGGTCTAAGACAACAACAACATTACCAAAATGAAAATTTCAAAAACTTCAGGCATAATAACCAAAAATCAAAGGATTATCCAAAAAGACAATTTTTGTGATTAACCTTGACTTGAGGATTGAATTTCATAACTTTTTTTATCCTAGCCAGAGGTAAATTAAGCTTGTCATGTAGTCCTATTGTTCACCAAAACAAGTTAGAGCGTTATGTAAGGGTAAGGGGGAAAAAATATTTGAAATCTAATTTATTTTATCTACTTTTGTCTTTCTTCTTTTGATGCTCTTAACAATATTATAAAGAACTACCTGTGGAATTATGGTGAGCCCAAAACATATCTAGATCTTGGTTTAGTAGATCTCTCTGTTCGTAAAAAAGATGTAACAATTTCAGTTCAGTTCATCATACCAAATGGTCAAAGACACAAGAAACAAAAAGATTTCAAGCAAAGACGGAGAAAATTGACTGGATGAGTTTAGCTCCTAGTTCCCAGGACAAAAAGGCCTTCTTTGATCATGTATTTGCCTAACGCTATGTGCATAAGGCTCGTCAAGTTCCATCATTATGCAAGATTCTTCCAACAATGGACTTGGAATTACATTTGTGTTGCAACGATCGATCTAACCATTTCATACTTTAAACAAATAATCAAAATTGAAAACGATGAAGATGATGAAGAGAGCTTTAGTGAAAAACACACACATATATATATATATATATATCGAGCTAGAGCCATAACAAACAATAATTATCATTTAAGAGACTACCAAACAACTAGATTCACTACCTAAAAAGGGAAAACAATTAATTATAAAATTAATTTTACAAGTTGGAAAATTTATTACCTATTTGGGCTTGTAAGGTTTGACTAGGAGATAACCAGTCGCAAGCATTTTGCATGAAAGCCACGCGCCAAACTATTGGTTATCATGTTTTCTCTATGTGGCGTGTGACTTTCACAAAATACGTCTGCGACTAGTTATTCCTTATTCAAGCCGCACAAGCTCAAAGAGGTATACATTTACCAACGTTGTAGAACTAATGTCACAATTAACTGTTTTCACTCTTTAAGATTCTTAATACCAGTAGTGAGTCTAGTTATATTAGTATTCTCTTATAAGATAATTATAGTTCATTATTTACTCTAGCTCCATATATGTACATGCTTTTCACTACCACTATTCCATCATCTTCATCATTTCCAATTTTTATTATTTGTTGTGAAGTATAATATGATGAGACCAATTGTTGCGACCTCAATTGTAATTCCATATCCATCTATGGAAGAATCTGGTGTGAGGATAGAACCTTTCGTGCCTAATGCACATAACATTAGGCAAATACCTGATCAAAGAAGTCTTTTTTTGTCCTGCTAATGGAGAGGTAAATTCACCCAGCCATTTTTCTTTGTCTTTTCTTGAAGTCTGTTTGTTTCTCGTGTCTTTGACGTTTTGGTATGATAAATTGGACTGAAATTGTTACATCTTTTTTATGGACAAAGAGATTTACTAAACCAAGATCTAAAGATGTTTTGGGCTCACCACAATTCCACATATAATTCATTTTAATATTGCTAAGAGCATCAAAACAGGAAAAACAAAAGTAGATAAATAAATTAGATTTCAAATTTGTTTTTCCGCTTACCTTTACCTAACACTCTGACTTGTTTTGGTGAATAATAGTGCTAGATGAAAAGCTTGATTTAACTCTGGCTAGGATAAAAAAGTTATGTAATCCGATCTTCAAGTCAAGGTTAATCACGGAAAATTATCTTTTTGGATAGTTATTTGATTTTTGTTGATTGTGCCTAGAGTTTTAAAATTTCCATTTTGGTAAAATTGTTGTTTTCTTATATCTAGATTATGTTATTGTTAATGTTTTTACTGTTCAAATGATCATGTAGGGGTGACAGATAAAATATGTTATTTATTTTATTGAGAAATTTTTTGTTTAGTGAGATTAATTAAATTTTGCATTAGTTACAAACTCATAACCTCAACCCCATCCTCATGTGTTATTGACTTATTGTTTAACTAGTTAGGTTGAGAATTTAGTCAATGGTTTTACGAAAAATCAATGTTCACTAGTTTCTTGAATAATAGTTATTTGCTCACTATAACTCTACATTAAAATATAAATGTGCTCTTACCTTTTCCCCTTTTCAGCTTCTGTCTTCGACAACATTTTTCTTTGTGACTCGAGCATGAAGAAGAAAATTGTGGTGTTCTAGTTGATGTATAAGAGCACCACATAAAACCTTTGCCGCAACAAATACAACAAGGCACATCAACTTAATGAGACTAGTCATGTAAAAATAAAAAACCAAGGATAAAATAATAAGACGTTCATATATGTTCACATGAACCACAAATCAATAGCTTTTGTTGCAATAATGTACCTGATGCATTAATTCTAATGGTAACTTGCATTTGTTCAGATTCCCTCGTTCCATTGAAGAACAACTATACAAGTTTTTGAGAAATAAGAAACCAATGAAGTAAGAGTGAGATATTCCCATGATTAATCAAGAACCATTGATACCTTGTAAAAGAAATGACTTTTCGCTGCCAATTTAGGATAACTAATATGAAATTCTTTAACCCTAACAACTATAGAGTAGTCCATTACCCTGTTTGGCTCACAAGATGTTTCCTCTAAATCACCTAAATAGCAAAAGCATTCTCAGAACAATTTAGGCTCTTCTTCTAAAGCTAGCACTATCTAAAGGATACTTTAATACCTGATAAAGCCTCTCCTTCATCATATATATTTTCACCACTATGATAGGTTGCTCATGAGTTAAAATCTGCTCCTCAGGACATGTCACAATGTCTGGAATTTGAGTTCTCATTTTTGGTATCTCCAAACCTCCCCAAAGATGTAAACCACCTCTTGTCAAAAACAATGAATGCAAATTTTAGAAACTGTCATAAGGGCAATAGACTGAAAGAATCACACTACCAAAAAGTTTCGAATTGTTCACATCCTTACTAAATCAGCAAAGTGTCATCATTCGAATTCAAACCCATGTATACATGTTATGAAAACAAGATTATAATAATCACTGCGATAAATCTGTCTCATTATTTAATAAACTTATATAGAACAAAATTTTCTTATCAATTTTCATCGTTTGTCTAAATGTTCTATTTTACAAAATATGATAACAACAAACAAAATATTCATGAGAAAAAAAACAAGTTGGTTTTACGGTTTTGTTTAGTTTGGTTTACAATGAACCAAATACAATATATATTAAACTCAGTTTAGTGTGATTCACTTATCTTCTTCACACCAAGGTACTCATATCCTAGTCTATTTGTCAAATTGCCCTCATAAAATACTCAGGGAATTGCATTGCCAAACAAAATCAAATTGAACATAGACTTCAAAAAAAAAAAAAAACAAGTAAATATAAATTGATATAACCAAATTGAGAAAGGGCATTGAATAAATTAGGTTGAAACGATTATTGATTAAAAATATAACTTTTAAACATGTTGAGAAACTAGAATCACACTAAAGAGTATCCAAACTTCAAAACTTTCATACAAGATCCTATCTGTCAGTCTATCTTAATGCTCACATAAAAAAGAACCCATCTTAAACTTTAGAGAACAATAAAAATGGAACAGTTCTAGAACATCAAATTTATATAAACTCAAGAACCTAATTATCCAATAATCAATTCAAGGTAACAATACCAAATACTTTACCAACAAGGATTTTTGACAAGATTTATTGAATCTGAATCATTTACTCTTTTTGGAATTTCTTATGGATGATTCACCCTCTCTAATCACGTGAAAAGTCTGAGTAATTAAAATAATTCATTGAGATAAAGAAAAAACAAACTTCAGATCTTTGTGATTGGAACTTGATGAGAGACTGAATGAATACCTGATCAGAGTGGTTGTATCAACGGAGTCAACGAAACCAGGAAGAATGATCAAAGTCACAAACTCTTGTTGAGAGACGAATATGTATATAATTATGTGAACATGTCAAAATCAGTCTTTTTATTGGATATTTATACATGAACATTATTCTCTCATTCATTGGTCAAAAAATATGAGAAATCCAATATGGCAGGTTATTTTTATGTTTTGAAATAATTTTGTATGCAGTCACATTATTCTCTCATTTTCTCATTAGTCAAAATAAGATTAAAAAATTCATTAATTAATTAAGCTTATAAAGGAAAGTAAATCTTTTGTTTTTAATGTTCAGCACACTATACATGTATTCTAAGGTAAGTTATCTTTACACTTTGAACTGATGTTGTATGCAATCACATTGGACATTATAAGTCTCCGATCCCTCTCCTTAGTCAAAAGAAGATAAGAAATCTATTAGTTAGGCAACTAAAAGATAGTGAATCTTTTGTTTTTAAGTTTTGTATTAGGTCATTTACCGCGCTATGCGTGTATTTTACAACAAGTTAGCTTTACATTTTGAAGTGTTGTCTCATGCAGATACATTATTTGTTCTTGTTTTTAACATATGTAAATATTTTGTTTTTGGTTACAAACCTTTATCACATACCTCAACAAAATCATTTGCCTGTTTCAAATCCAGAAGTTCTGGCAATGGATAACTATACAACCCACCAAATTTACTGAACTCGACGATGATGATGACGATGAGCGTACAATATTGTACAAAGAGAGAAAAGAATAAAGGAGAATCTGTCAATTCTTTGCCTAATTGTCATATATATTGTATAATTGTCGTAATGGCTACACAACCTTACATAAAGGGTGCAAGGACAAACTCTAATTTCTTTGCATAATTGATGATAGGATTTAGACGAGACAAAAGGTGTAACGCCCGTGATCCGGAAAAGTGGATGTTCTGTACGCTCGGGATCATGTGGGAGGGGACCCACTGATCTAAGGAAAGAAAGAGCGGTCTGAAACCGATTCTTTGGAAAAATCGGTCTTGAAATCGGTTTTGAACCGATTTTGTGGCCATAAGTCGGTTTGGAACCGATCTGGGTGATCGTTCGGCGTTTTGGGTGAAAATCTCTGAAAAATGCAAAATCGGGCCATGGTCGATTTTCATGGTCGATTTCTGGAGCAAAAATCGGGCCATGGTCGATTTTCATGATCGATTTTCTGGCTAGTGGGGTTGGTGAGTTTTGCGAGTGGTGGGGTTTCGTGGTCAACCCTATCTACTCCTTTAAAAACTCGACTTCATCTCTCTTGGCAGCCATTTTCGTGCCTGGGAGAGATAGAGGGAGAAGAGAGAGAGCTCAAACCTTGAGAGGAGAAGAAGGACAAGTCCTTGGGTGTGGACTCGGATTCAGCAGACAGAGTCTGGGAGAAAAAGGTTTCGACCGATCAAATCGTGTCCAAAGGTACTGATTTTTGGTGGAGTTTTAGTTAACCCTTTAATCTAGTTATAGCTCTTTGCGGAAATGGATTTGGGTTTGTAGTCTGAAAGTTATTCACGATTTCGTAGAGGTGTTCTGTTTCCGTCGAAAGCAGGACCAGCGGAGGCTCGGGGTTAGATCTCCGCCGCGTCTGTGGTTGGATCCTCACGAAATTTGGTGAGTAGTTTCAGGACTCATAGGGGTTTAACTCCACAGATTGGTTTTGAAAGTGGACGGTTAGATCGAAAGTTATGGTTCGATCTTTCCGGCAGACGTTTCTGGGTTTTGCCCAGTTTTGCCCAGTTTTGGTAACTTGGGTGTTTGTTGTTGTGGTTGGCTGTAGGTTGTTCTTAGCTGCTTGAGTTCGTGTGTAAGGTCCTCCTGAGTGTGTGTGGAGTATACCTTGGCCGATTTTCCGTTGTGTTATCGAGGTGAGTGCGTGACCATGAGCTTATCTAAGCAAATGGTATTGTTTGTGATCATGTGTGATGTGTAGGATGCAAATGGGAAGTCATAATCGATTATGTGTGGTGTTATGTCAATGACTTGGTGGTCATTGGTTAGTCATTTGCATTGTGTGTTGATTGTTATATCATTATGCTTGTGTGTATAGTTCGTAGATGGGAGGATCGCCTCACTAAGTATTTGTGATAACACTTACGCATCTCATGTGCGTGTGTGATGCAGGTTGAGGTAAGGTTTAATCGTGGAATCATGGCGAGGAGAAGAGGATGATCTAATGACTCGGGTTTTTGTGTGTTTGTGTTTGCTTTTCATTGTAGAATTGCTAAAAACTGATTTCCGTTTGATTTGTTGAATTAAATGTGTGTGGTTAGTATTATTTATGGGAATAATACTAACATGTTTAATTTAATAAAAAAAAAAAAAAAAAATAGACACCGGGTTGCGGTCGTCTTTTTCAAAAGGCATGACCAGGAATTCTACCAAGATTTGTGATTGATATTTCTGTGTTATGCAATGTTGCTACGAGATTAGTTCAGTTCAACCCTCACAATGCAACACAAATACATATTTCTTGCTGTGATTTGGTTTGTTATGTTCCTATTAGAGTTGCATGAAGAGTTTCATTCTTTTAGTGGGATGGTTAGTCGAGACAGAACACATGTTTCTCCGTGTTCGTGTCATTGCCGCAGAACGAAGATTTCTGGTCATGCATTGAATGAAATCCATGAGCTGTTGTTGAAGAAGTTTGCCTCAGCTCTTTATGCATAAAAAGATCGTGTTATCCACATCTGTGATCATGATTGGTTCTTCCCGATACCAAGATTTGTTCCTGTCAGATCCAGCAAGGCGATGAGAGTTCTGAGTCGCCATCAAAGATAGAACTCTATTAGGTAACTCGATTTCCAAGTAGGCGATGAAGTCCGATAACGAGAAAGCAAGACAAGCAGCGTAAACTCAAACAAATCGTATTAAAACAGTAAACGATCTGGAACGAAAGCAACAACAGTGAATCGAGAAGCAACAACAACGATCTGAAAACGTGATCGAGAAGCAAGATGCAAAGATATCCAAAAACAACTCGAACAAACTGTATGAAAACAGTAAACGATCTGAAATGAAAGCAACAGCAGTGAATCACGAGTGACACCGCTGAGAGCAGGACAATGATGAACGAATTCGAAGAACAAAAACCAAACGAGAAGACTGTATGAAACAGTAAAAAGATCTGCAATCAAAGCAGAAGTAGCCAACATGAATCATGAAGCACTCCCGATCTAGATTCCAAAAACGAGATCAAATCAATGTTGGAGAGCTGTCGAGATCGCCAGTTGAGCGGCTAATTTTCAAACTAGCTACCAAAAGGTTTAGATTTATTTATCCTTTCTGCTACTTTACCCATTTAATTTTCCTAAATCATTTAATAATGCTAAATGTTTAATCAAGTATAAAAATTTGATATTCTATCTTATATATTAAAAAAAAAGTAAAAAATGATCATCTTCATCTTCAAAATGGTTGATTACCCCCTCTGTCTTTAATGAATCCATCTATTTTTTTGGCCAATTTGCTTTTGAAAAATATTAAAAAATAAAACTTAAATTATTAGAAACATTTTCAAAATTTGAATATATTAAGAGAAAAAATTACTACAAAAAATATTTTTAAAATTTCGAAAATATTAAAAATAATTGTTTTTAAATTTTAAAATTTTGAAAAAGTTTAATTACTCTTTTTTTTTGAATCGAGTAAAGTTCAAATTCCTATAAAAGAATATTTTTTTGGAAATTCTAAATATATTAAGAGAAAATAATTAATAAAAAAATCCAAAAAGTTAAATTACTGTAATACATAAAAATGTTTTCTTAAATGTCTATTTTCTATACAAAAACGATACGATATATATGAATGATTCTTTGATAGTTTTGAATTAATCCAAATCCAAAATTAAGTTATATTCAACTCTATATAAACTTTTACTAAACAATACATGTTTTAAAAACATCTTTTCTCTTGCTAAATTCTTTAAACATTATGCCTAAACTACATTTTAATAGTATCATAAACGATTCATCGAAAGATACTGTTGTTGGTGTATCGGAACTGAATCATTTTGCTCACTAGTGGATATACTAGTCAAAATTCTCAACAAATTCATATCGATGAAGATGAAAATGTCAATTTTTACTTATATTTTTTCGGAAAGATAAAATTTGTGGTTTAGATTTTAATTTTTAGAATTATGCAACTATTGATATGTTTTTGTTTTTTTCTTCTATTACAGGATCAAAAAGATGAGGCATTCATTGGTCGTTACTCTAAAAGACTTATTGAAGGCTCTTGGATAAGCTTAGCGAATTATACTGTGCTTTATTACCACTCTATTATTAAAAATTTTATTATTTAAAAAATGTCATTTAGCTTTCAAAAATAAACTAAAAAGATCATATAAAAGTTAAATTACTATAAACAAATCACGAAGTTTTGTTAATATTCCGAAATTTCATTTTCTTTGGTTCATATAAAGTTTATTATATCATAGATATATTGGTTCTTTAAATATTTTGAATTTATTCTAAGATAATTATATAAGTATTAGGAAATTTAAAAAAAACTGAAAATTTTATATTTTGATACCAAAACAAAATATGTAAAATATTATATTCTGATATAATGTTTTTAAAAATCGTCTGATTCCTTTCCAAGACTTATATATGTGTATATATATATATATAAATAGATTTAATATAATGAACAATTTAAGATATATTAAAATTTTTATGAAATATTAACTATTGAGTGGAGAAAATTGTAATGTATAGTTGTCATTATCTTCTATTTATAATAGATTTAAAAATGTCAAGATAATAACATATAAAATATTCAATAAGGATTATACCATATATAAAGGATCTTAAACATCATTTATTATAATAAACTAAACATAACATGAATGAATTTGAATCAATAAATAATTGATAAGATTTCTTAATTTTTATCAATTACAGATGAATAGTCAGCAATAAAACAAATATGGAGACGTGAGATATCACATTTACTACCATCAGAAACAAAAATGTCATCATCTCTTACTACTTTTATATATTAAAAGAAAAATCAAAATTGCTCTCATTCATCCTTAGAATGGTTGATTACCACTCTGCCTATAATGAATCTACTTAATTATAAAAATCTGCTATTTAGTTTTTTTTTTGAAAAATCTAAATATAATGTTCAAGATAAGTTAATATACTTTTATAAGATCTTCCAAAGATGTTAAATTTATATTTTGTAGGAGCTGATTAATGTGACATATAGAGGTTATATGTAATTTTAGCATTTGTTTCACTAATGTTAAATGTGTATTTTCTATATAATATTTGTTACGATATATGTGAAAGATTTTCGATAATTTAGAATTAGTCAATATCCAATTTAAAAAAAATTATAACCATTCTGCCCTTATGAATCTACTTAATATAAAAAGTGTGCTGTTTAGAATTTTATAAAATCTAAAATACAAAAATGTCATCATACTAAAATCTAAAATACTCCTTTTTACCCTCAATTCTAAAATTTTGAAAAATTCAAATATGGTATGTTTATAACTTGACGTAAAAGAAATTTGAAACTGGATTCTTATTTCCTTTTCCAAAAACTCTAATTCACAAAGAGCATTTCTCCTTAAAATATACTATTTTCAGCATTTAATATATCAAGGGAGAGCAACATAATATTTTCTTCTCCTTCTTTCTTTGATGGAGAACGCCGTCGCCGGTCGCTGAATCCGTCACCCCAACTGTTTCTTCAAGCCATCGTAAAAATAGGAGAAGAAGAGATGGAAAAAGAAGAAGAAGAAAGTAGAAAGAAACGACGACAATCATTCTCTCTCTTAGGTTGAAAGAAATCTAAACTAAGTAGAATACACATTCTGATATTTACAGATGTAATAAAAAAAAAATATATTTTTTGATTGCCTTAATTTACGATTTTCTTCTGATTTTGTTTCTATTTTTTAAAGGAAATTCTAAATTTCACAGAATTTAGTTTCTATTTTAGTAGGATATGAGCGAAAACATAAGAAAACGTTTTTAACATTATAGAGTTAGAGTAACGGTTAGATAATGTATTCCAACTTTCGTAGAACATAGAGTAAAATATAGAATATGTATTCTAAATTTCGTAGAAAATAGATTTCTAAATTTTGTAAAACATAAAGTACTTCTGAAAATAGTAGAACATGTAGAGTGTATAGAATACATAATCTAAATTTCGTATAACACGTATTCTATACTTCAGAAGATGTATTCTAAAATTTTTAGATCAAATTTCATCGATCCAAAACGACATATTTTAGACATTATTTGTGTTATTGTGTCTTCTTTGTCAATGTTTCACAAGTTGTTCTTAATTTTTTTTTCAATAAAATTGATTATACCTAATCACAAGGGTAGTTTGGAAATAGTTGACATTTTATCATAAAATGCACATATGGACAGATGTTTAAATATTTATCCTTTATTTTTAATTCCCCCAAAAAGTTATTAGTTTTTTTTGTGAAGAACTTAGCAATTTTCTTAAAAAATTTAGTAGGATTGATTTATATTCTTCATATAGTCTTGGAAAATAAAAAGACAAATAGCCTTTCCTTTTTTTTGATATAACTGTAAATATCATCAAAATGAAAAGATTAGGGTTTATACAAGATAAAACCTATAGCTTTTGAAACCTTGCAAAAAAAATTAAAAACAAGGCAACAAAGGACTAGAAAAAATACAACTGTTTGAGTTAACTAATCCAAATTAGAGAAATGAGGTTGCAAAATCGCTTCCTATGTCTAAGGGCTGAGATTGAGTTCCGGATCTCCTTGTAGATCAACTTGAAAATGGTGTGATGAGGAATTATGAGTTGGTTGTGAAGAATGTTGTTCCACTGCTTCCAAATGTGATAAGTTGTAGCTTAAAAATATCCTTCTTACAAAGCACAGGAACGACATTACTCTTTGTGCAAATTATAGCTTGTTATTCATTTTCGCTTAAGCAACAGAAAATAATTTGCATGTTTCTTACACTCTTTAAAATCAATTGGGTACTTGGCGATTTTCTTAGCTAAACGATCGAATAGCTCATCGACCACATCTTCTCCAAAATGTTTTTTTATGATCGTATCGAGAATGGCTCTAATTAAACATGGAAGTGTTGAACTTGTTGGATAATGCAATATCCTCCTATGGATGACTTATAAACTCCATCATCTCAATCGTAAAGCTTCTATTTTGCTTAATCTCTCTCTCCAATTCACTAAACTGCGGAAAATACACAAGAATGCTGAACAGCTCAATCGTTTCCTCGCTTGTTACTCCCTACGAGGGAAAACAGTCAAAACACAACTAATTTACTAGCAATTTTGCATGACTCATTGTGTTATTTATATATAGCTTAAATATTTAGAAAAGATCCTAAACATTTAAAATAACAAAAGATATAGGCTGCAAAACCATGATGCTTAACATAACTAACGTTATAAAGATATAGGCTGCAATAACGTTTTGTATTGGAAATATTCTTAAAGGTTTTGGAATTAAATTTCTTACTAATATAGCCATATCCATAAGACAATCACCGATCCTATCTACCACCGAACCCTGCCATGTCACAAAATGGGAGACACCATCGGGCAAACATTGGAACTATTTCTTCGGCTCTAGCTTCAAGAAAACCCCTCATGTCTTCGGTTACTTCGGTTCTTGGTTAATTTCGGTTTTGAAATTCAAAACTGAAATTACCCGAACTTTTGTTTTTTTTTAAAATCCGTTTTTTGGTTATTTTTGGAGTTTTCAGTTATTTTTGGTTTTTTCGGTTAATTTCCGTTCAGTTCGGTTTGGTTCGGTTCAGTTATAGACGAAAAATGGTTTAAATTTGACAAAACCGGTCTAAATATTGGTATAATCCGGTTCTTCAAAAAAAAACAAATTCGGTTAACCGAGAACCGAAGTTCTTGGGTAACCAAATTTTTTTAAAAAACTTTCTGATCGGTTCGCGACCCATAACCAAAACCGAACCGAACAGCCAAAATCTCGATTTGGTTCGGTTCCGTTAGTTTGGTTCGGTTAATAATCCCTGCCCTACTTGTTACCATCAAAATAATTTAGTCATAAGGCCTAAAGATTGTAACAAGAGAAAAGGCGCTTAAATATAAAATAGAACTGAATGACTAATAGGAACTGCATCTGAAAATGTAGCTGGAGAAACAATTCTTTAAAAGTTTATTTTAATTTTGGATATTAATTAATTCAAAATTATACAAAATATTTCATATATATTGTAACAAATATTATATGGAAAATAACGTACTCATTACTCATGAACCATTACACTACCTCCGAACCTTAAATGCTAGGGTGTATGGATCTATGATGGCGAAGAAAGACATGAACAAGGCGTATAATCGAATTGAATGGGGACTTTTCAGAGCGGTTTTGGTGAGATTAGGATTCCATCTAATATGAATTAATTGGATAATGGAGTGTGTTACTACTATCTCTTACTCCTTTATTATCAATGGTATTCCCCAGGGGAAAGTACTTCCAACGAGAGGACTGAGACAAGGAGATCATTTATCTCCTTATCTATTTATTCTTTTACGGAGGTACTATCAGTGCTATGTCGTAAAGCGCAGGAGGAATGATCTGTAATAGGAATTCGAGTATCTCTACATAGCCCTAGAGTTAATCATTCGCTCTTCGTGGACGATACTATAGTTTCTATAAGACGAACCAAGCTAATTCCTTAGCTTTGAATTCGATTCTTAGTCCATATGAGAAGGCGTATGGTCAATTTATAATCTTCAGAAGTCGTCAATAATATTCTCCTCAAAAACACCAAGATCACAAAAAACTAGAGTGATGCAAACTTTAAAAATCGACTCAGAAGGAAGAGCTGGAAAGTACTTGGGTCTTTTCGAGAATAATATAGATGTACTGATGTACTGATGTACTAATGTGACTTGTTACCATCAAAATAGTTGGGTATTTCTTCCATTTTTTCATTCATTTATTTTTTACCAGGTACCTAACTGCATCATGTGCAGAGAAACGAGAATAAATTAGTTATATAGTATGATAACTTATAAAGTATGTTTAACCAAAGATGAATAACGAAAAAAAAGTCAAAACAAATACATCAAAATATACGAACATTAAAAATAAAAGAAACGAAGACAATCTAAATGTTTTGAATGACTTTCTTGTACACCATATTCATGGTTTTTCAATATATTTTTGTTTTTATCGATTATCAGTATCTTCGTTAGGAAAGAGCTTAGCCATAAGGTCTAAAGAAATTAGCAAGAGAAAAGACGCTTAAATATGAAATAGAACTAAATGACTAATAGGAACTCCATGGCGTCATGATGACACTCAACAGGCGATGGAGTTTAGGGTTAATGATTCTTCCATGAGCTTTAATGATTTTGACCATTAATTAACGATGGAGTTAATGATTTCTTCCATGAGCTTTAATGATTTCTTTCATGTGCAGAGAAACGAGAATAAATTAGTTATATAGTATGATAACTTATAAAGTATGTTTAACCAAAGATGAATAACGAAAAAAATGTCTAAACAAATACATCAAAATATACGAACATTAAAAATAAAAGAAACGAAGACAATCTAAATGTTTTGAATGACTTTCTTGTACACCATATTCATGGTTTTTCAATATATTTTTGTTTTTATCGATTATCAGTATCTTCGTTAGGAAAGAGCTTAGCCATAAGGTCTAAATAAATTAGCAAGAGAAAAGACGCTTAAATATGAAATAGAACTAAATGACTAATAGGAACTCCATGGCGTCATGATGACACTCAACAGGCGATGGAGTTTAGTGTTAATGATTTCTTCCATGAGCTTTAATGATTTTGACCATTAATTAACGATGGAGTTTAGGACCGGCTGCAACTAACCCATTGATCCGTGTAAATCTTCTTCTTCTATGGCGTCTCTCGGGCTGCCTCCTGATGAAAATGGCGATCAATTTAAATATGCAATTTAGTTAAAGAAATTTATTGTGGGTTCCAAAAATCAAAGAAAATTTTGCTGACATATATAACTTAGATGGAGAGAAAAGAAATTTATTGTATATATAGACTAGATGCCCACGTAAAGAATATTAAATGATAACAACGAAACCAGTTGAAAAATGGTTTTTTTTTTTTTTTTGTGGAATCTAATGAAAATTAATAATAAATTATGGAATTTGGCGGATTCTCTATATTTAAATGGTAGCAGTAGCCTTCGGAGGAAGATTATATATTTGGAATTAAATAGAAGTATGATAGCTGTATTTCAACTTAGTTTGTTGACTAGCAAAATTACTAAAAATTATTTAGCACATTATCTGAAAACTTTGTGATGGATAAGTTAATGGAAAAATAAAAAACCATACCCATTTTAAACAATTTTTCAAAAATAACTATCATATAAGTTATATAAACAATAAATATTACATAATATTAAAATAAACATCAGAAGTTTTTTTTAGTTTATAAAAATAGCTAGTAACAATTTCTAAAATTAAAATTAGATATTTACAAGTTCGGTGTCTCTTTAATAATTTCAGAAAATAATTAACAAAATAATTAGGAAAACTAGGATAGGGAAAACCATAATCCAAAAAACTGAACAGAACCAAACTAATCAGCAAAATTAAAAATGAAATCAAAATATTGGGATACGAATCACACATATGTTTTTAAAGTAAAATCATCTAAGTTATTTGAAGTTCTTAAATTCTTCAAAATTATCTAAAATTTCACAAATTAAAATTTGTAAAATTATCCGAAATTATTCGTTGTTATTTGAAATACCCGAACTTGTTCAGCTAGTGATTTTTTATATATGAACTACCTATATGTCCTATACCATATACCAATATTATCCGTCCATTTATTAATGTTATATTTTAGCTGTAATTTTTAATATCCAAATTATATTTACTAATTCAGCGTATCTGTTATTCTCAGATCTTTTATTCGAAATAGACATAAATACTAATCAACTCGAGTCGGAGGAATTTTTGAATTGAACTTAATTCTTCTACTATTGTGTTTGGCAAAACAAAAATACAGTTTCAAAATTTTGACCGATAATTAATGAAAAATTTTAAAAAGAACTATTGACTGTGATAGATAATAAAGTAACTTGTGGACTGGAAAAAAATTAGAAAAGTACATGACAAGGCAAATTTAAGATGTAAATGGTTGACTTATAATAAATAAGAAGTTAAAAGAGTTGAATGAATATTCATCTATTGTTTTTACCATTTAAGATGAAAAAGTTGAAAAATTAATTCAACCCATTCAACTAAAAAAAATAGAAAATGGACAAATTATAAAGGAAAATTGTTCAACTCATTCATTTAGGGTGCCAATGGTTGTATGTAAATTAATAAGTGGACAAATTTGAGTTGAAAGAAAAAATGTTGAATATCATTCAACTCATTCCAATGCAAAATAGTAGATGAATAAATTGAACAATTTCTTTTATGATTTGTTCATTTTTCCTAATTATTTTGGTAGAATGGGTTGAATCATTTTTCAACTTATTCATATCAAATGGAAACAAAATAGATGAATACTCATTAACTTCTTAATCTAACTCAACCATTTGCATCCCTACTATTTCGTAGAGAAATAGGTTCGATGATGTTCAACTTTTCTTTTTCAACTCAATTTTTTTTAATTATTCATGTACATAGAACCATTTGCACCATTAGTTATATAGAAAAAATTTAATCTGTAAGATTTGGCAGCAGTGGAGAGAACCATGATGGGACATTGTTTCAGATATTGGGAAAAAGATAAAACGACGGTGGTAAAGAGACTTACATATGAAGCTGATGAATCCATCTTCGAAATTTGGCTATTAATCATCGGAGAGGAGTAATAGTTGGTTAATAATGGAGCACCTCCGAAAGCACCTCGTTTGATACTAGAAGGTTTCCCTCCGAAAGCACCTCGTTTGTTTCGAAAAGTGGTCTATTAACATATAGGTATTATATGTAGTTGACCCTGCAAGAGTCCTTAGTATTTGAGTTATAATCAGGTTCTAAATATATTTAGAGAGTGATCCACACTCACATCACGGTATGACGCATTTCATGTTATGTACATGTTATCTTAAAACATTTGGTATTTTTGTATTCATACAAACGGTGTAATTTCGAGTAAAGAAAGCTTATAGTACAATATTCGCTATTAAGAAATACGATGCTGATCATCTACAAGCATAATAACTAATATTTTCAATTTCTGATTTGAAATTTTTTTCACATTGTTAACATATGACTCTTTTGTCTAGTAGAGTGGCGGATCGGAATTTTCACCAAGATTAGGACCCGTTGGAGATTTCACATCATCATAGCCATAGGAATCTGGACCAAGATTTGGCCCGGTCAAAGGTTTAACTTCATTATAACCACTAGGTCCAACCAAAGGTTTCAGTTCATCAAAACCACCAGGTTCCAGTGGGAGGTTTTGCTTCATCATTGCCACCAGGCTACAAGTTAAATTATACATATAAAGATTTAAAATTTCAAGGTAAAACTACCCAAATCAACAATTTTCTCACAAGCATCATATTGAATACATGGTGTATAAGTAAAATTTTCTTCGGGTTGACAAAAAAAAGAGTAAATTGTTCTTCAGATTTCTTCTTCGTCTTTCAACTAGATTTCTCTCCAAGGAACTATCTTGTGGTCGGCCTGTATACATGCATGTGTACACTTCAAAACAATGCCATAATAATACTGTTGTTGTGCATATAGAAGTTTAAAGAAAACTACCTGGAGCTTAGGGTCGAGTTCAAACTCTCCAATCTCGATAAATTGATCAGTGGTTTGATTGTAAAGACTTTGCTGCAAATGCAAGAAAATAACAAGATATCTAACTAAGCATCACATCAACCAGTTTCTTCACAAGTAATACCAATCAAAAGGTAAACTAACATACCTGGTGAATCTGGTCTATATCAATCGGAGTTTTCATTTCCGGCACATTCGCAGTAGCAAGTGGAAACAATTGCTGATGCATCTCACCTTGTGGCACACCCTAAACAAAACATATTAGTTTGAACAAAATTTTTATCATTAACATGAATAACGCCTGTTATGCCAAACTTAAACACAATTTTGGTTTATTTCACTAGGTGAGATTGCAAAAGATGAGAAATCTAACTTGATGGTTGATAGAGTATTGTTCAAAAGATACAAGGTCAGCTAGTTTATCATAAATATCTGAACTTCTTAAGGCCTCGTATATATCAGCACTCCGGATGGTGTTGCGAGAAGATGATTGATTTTGCCTCCAAGCACGAAGGGTTACCTCCTGGATGAATATCTCAGAAGCTTTACCCAAAATAAGGGGACTGTCCGAGCTGACCATCTACAAAATTGAATTTATCTCATTCAACAAAAACGTCTCAATAAAATCAATAACATATCTTATCTGTCACCCCTATTACTTGATCAGTTGAACGGTAAAATCATTAACAATAACATAATCTTGATCTACGAAAACAACAATTTTACCAAAATGGAAATTTCAAAAACTCTAGGCACAATCAACAAAAATCATAGGATTATTTCCGTAATTAACCTTGACTTGAGGATCAGATTTCATAACTTTTTTTATCCTAGCCAGAGCTAAATCAAGCTTGTCATGTAACCCTATTATTCACCAAAACAAGACAGAGAGTTAGGTAAGGGAAAGCGGGAAAAAATATTTGAAATCTAATTATGTTATCTACTTTTGTTTTTCATATTTTGATGCTCTTAGCAATATAGAAATGAATTACCTGCAGAATTGTGGTGAGCCCAAAACATCTCTAGATCTTGATTTAATAGATCTCTCTGCCCATAAACAAAGATGTAACAATTTCTGTCTAAATCGTCACACCAAAGGGTCAAAGACGTGAAAACATAAAGACATCAAGCAAAGACGGAGAAATATGAATTTACCTCCCGGTTCGCAGGACAAAAAGGCCTTCTTTGATCAGATATTTGCCTAACGCCATGTGCATAAGGCTTTGCAGGTCCCATCATCATGCAAGAGTCTTCCGTAAATGGATTTGGAGTTACAACTGATCTTGCAACGATTGGTCTCACTATTTTATACTTTAAAGCAGATAATCGAAGTTGGAAACGATGAAGATGATGAAGAGAGCTTTTGTGAAAAGCACATATATATATATATATATATCGAGCAAGGTGCATAACAAACAATAATTATCAATTAAAAGACTATCAATTTAACTAGATTTACTACCTAATTGAGAATCCTAAAGAGGGAAAACAATTAATTATGAAATTATTTTTTTTACAAGTAGGAAGATATATTACCTATTTGGGTTTGTAAGGTTTGACCAAGAGATAATCAGTCGTAGACGTTTTGCGTGAAAGCCACGCACCGCAACTTTTGGTTATCATGTTTTCTCTACATGGCGCGTGGCTTTCACGGAATACGTCCATGACTAGTTATTCCTAGTTCAAGCTGCACAAGCTGAAAGAGACCTTTACCAAGTTGTAGAATTAATGTCACAATTAATTGTTTTCCCTCTTTAAAATTCTTAATACACGTAGTGAGTCTAGTTATATTAGTATTCTCTTATACGATTATATGATAATTATTTCTCATTATTTACTCTAGCTCCATATATAGACGTGCTTTTCATCACCCCTTATCTTTATCCTCTTTATCATTTCCAATTTTCATTATATGTTGTATAGTATAATATGGTGAGACCTATTGTTGCAACCTCAATTGTAATTCCATATCTATGTATGGAAAAATCTTGTGCCTAATACGCATAGTGTGAGACTAATAGTTATAAACTCATAAACTCATAACCTCAACCCCATCCTCATAAGTGTTATTGTATAACTAGTCAAATTGAGAATTTAGTCAATGATTTAACCAAAAAATCAATGTTCACTAGTTCCTTGAATAATAGTTATTTGTTCACTATAACTCTACATCAAAATATAGATGTGCTCTTACCTTTTACTCTTTTCAGCTTACCTCTTCCACAACATTTTTCTTTGAGACTCGAGCATGAAGAAGAAAATTGTGTTTGTTAAAGTTGATGTATAAGTGTACTGTTGTGCTTTTAGGTCTTCGATTGAACAAGGTAACTTGAAGAACTTTAAGCAATGAGCTCCACTCACTAGATTACTTCACGTGTTGAACAAGAACCTTGAAAACTAACAGAAAAAGGTAAAACGCAATAACACAGGCAGATTTATCCAGTTCGGGTTGCGATGTGCAATCCCTAGCTCTGGCCGAGTTCTCTTGCTCGGAATTCGCTAAGATCGTGAGTGTTTACAAGTTACAATTGTATCTCTCTCTCACCAAGAATGTGAAACTTTCTCGAGAAAATGAAAAACCCCAAAATTCCCAAAACTCTTCAAAATCTTCGCCCAAATGAATCTAATCCGGAGGTTATATACATGCCTCCTCACAAACCGACTCAACATAACTTCCCTAACGATTTAATAACAGATTGGTAACCTCTTCCAACCGCCTTGCGACTTCTCGAATCTTCTTCTATAAGACACTCGCAGCTCAACACTACTCACTGAGCTTAAAGAAATCGTTAAGTAACATTTTTGCTTCACATTGATCCTAACCGGAGTCAATTACTCGGCTCAATCACTTAAAGTCCTAAACCGAAACCTTCTGATTGAGCCCGAATCATCCATATCATACCAATACATTACAAACTCCACCTTGGTTTCATATGCTCCTGTGATTTTAGCTATCCCAGCACCTCAGATCCTGTCTCAGCCTTAAGTTGCTGAAACACCCAACAAGTTCAACAGCCCCTTGAAATTATTGGTTGGCAACACTTTCATGAAAATGTCAGCATGGTTTTCACTTGTGTGTACTTTTGTGACTTGAATAACTCCTTCCTCAATCAAGTCTCTCAAAAAGTGTAGCTTTACGTCCATGTGTTTATTCTTTTCATGTATTACATTATTCTTGGCCAAAGCTATGACACTTTGAGAAACACAGAATATATCAACCTTCTCATGTGGATAGCCAAACTCTTTACTAAGACCCCTGAGCCATATGGCTTATTTTATTGCATCTGTCAAGGCCATATGTTCAGATTCTGTTGTTGACAGAGCAGCCACCTTCTGTAGAGAGGATCTTCAACTGATTAGGCTTCCTCCAGCCAAGAAGGCATATCCTGTTAAGGACCTTCTTCTATATAAGTTTGCCGCATAATCGGCATCATTGAATCTGGATACCTTGAACTCGCCTATCCTTTTGAACACTAAACTCAGCTTGGTAGAGTATCTGACGTATCTTAAAACCCATTTTACAACATCCCAATGAGTTCTAACTGGGTTGCTCATGAATCTGCTTATCACTCCCACTGGATAAGCTAGATCAGGCCTGGTTCCTGTCATACCATACATCATGCTGCCTACAACACTAGAATAGGGAACTGACCTCATGAAGTCGTCATCAAGCAAGGCCTACTCCTCAGATGCTGATGACAATCTAAACTGTGTTCCTAAAGGCGTCTGAACACCCTTAGCCTTATGCATCCTGAATCTTTCAAGTACCCTTTCTAGATAACTCTCCTGAGATAGCTTCAGAGTTCCTTTGTGCTTATCCCTTATGATATCAACCCTAGTATCTTTCTTGCAGCCCCTAGACCTTTTATTTCAAACCTAGTACTCAACTGCTTCTTCAGAGTTGCTATTAGACTCATGTCCTTGCAAGCTACTAACATATCATCTACATAGAGAAGCAAATAAAGATATGTTTTTGAGAACCTTTTTATGTACACGCAATTATCGTGTGTGCTTCTGAAAAATCCTATCTTTAGCCTGAAGGTGTTGAACTTCTGATTCCATTGCCGAGGACTCTGCTTCAGCCCATATAGAGATTTCTTCAAGAGACACACCATATCTTCTTTACCTTTCTCCACATATCCTTCAGGTTGTGTCATGTAGATTTCCTCCTTTAGTTCTCCATGTAGAAAAGTTGTTTTTACTTCTAGTTGTTCTAGCTCTAAGTCTTTTTCTTCCACTATAGCCATTAGGAATCTAATAGACACATGTCTAACCATTGGAGAGAAAATCTCATTATAGTCCAGACTTTCCTTTTGAGAATAGCCTTTTGCTACTCACCTGGCCTTAAATCTTAGTTCTTCTACCCCATGAATCCCTAGTTTCCTTTTATAAATCCACTTGCAACCCACCAATCTTCTGTTTATTGGTTTAGGCACTAAGATCCAGGTTCCATTCTTCTGCAACGAAATCATCTCTTCATCCATTGCTCCACCCCACTCTTCTTTACAAGAATCCCTAATTGCTTATTCATAGTCTGGAGGTTTCACCTCTCCTCCATCTTCTGACACTAGAAGAGCTAGTTCAAAAAAGTTACCTTGACCAAACTTCTTAGGTGCTCTGATTTCTCTCCTATCTCTGTCCCGAGCCGGTTGATAATTCTCCAAACCTAAGCCTTCAGGCTCTGTGTCAGATTCAAAACTATCTTCTGCTGTGTTGATCTGACTGAACGTATATGAAGAATTTCTTTCACTCATGGTGTTCAACTGAGTGCCCTTGATATCCATCATCAAACACAATATAAATGTTTTGAGTGTTGTTCTTCACCTCAGGCATATCAGACAGATTCTTATAGACTTCAGCCTCATTAAAGATCACATGTCTGCTGATGATACACCTTTTATCATATAAGGACCTGATTTGTACCCTTTAACTTCTTGAGGATATCCAACAAATATGTATTTCTTAGCCCTTGGTAGCAGCTTCCCTTCATCAGTATGAAAATAGCACACACAACTAAACCTCTTCAGATGACTGTACTCAAAAGTTGTATTTGTCCACAATTCCTCAAGTATCTGAAATTCCATTGCAGAGGCTGGTGATTTGTTGATCAAGTATACTGTTGTGTTAACAACTTTAGGCCAAAACACCTTAGGTAACCCTGACTCACTCAACATGCTTCTAACCTTTTCAAGTATAGTTCTATTCATCCTCTCTGCTACTCTATTCGGTTGAGGGGTATGGGTTATGGTTATGTGCCTTACTATTCCATTTTCTAAACATATCCATCAAAATCCATGTTACAGAACTCTAAGTCGTTATTTGTTCTAAGCTTTTTGACTTTCAAACCAGACTACTTTTCCACCATTACCCTCCACTCCACAAACATCTCAAAGGCTTGGTCCTTTGTTTTCAAAAATTAAACCCAGACTTTTCTGGAATGGTCATCAATCAAACTCAAGAAATACTGACACTTTCCCAGTGAAGCTGGTACTGTGGGTGACCCCCACAAATCAGCATGCACATAATCTTAACAGTATAGAGTGGAGTGTTTACCTGTTGAGAAACTTAGTCTATGTGCTTTTCCAAACACATAGTTTTCACAGAACTGAAGACTTGATACCGTTCCTATCTACATATGTCCCTTCATTACCAACATGTCCATTCCTTTCTGTCCCATATGACCAAGTCTGCTGTGCCACAACTCAGTTTGATCCATCTGTCCTACTGTGTTGACCTCACCAGTGATACTTTTACCTTGTAGAAAGTACAATGATTCATGCCTTCAGAACAACTCTACATCCTTTGCAAACCTTCATAATCCCTTTATCTGAGCTGAATGAGCATCCTTGGTTCTCAAAAGTTCCCAGAGACATTAGATTTTTGAGTAAATGTTGGCACATACCTGACGTCTTTCACGAACACAATTCTCCCATCAGATGTCCGAAACTTGATGATGCCTATACCCTTGATCTCAAACACACTCTAATCACCATTCTAACTGACCCTGCATCAAATTACCTTAGCTCCACAAACCAGTCCTTTCTTGGAGTCATGTGGAACGTGCAACCTGTGTCTAGAATCTAGATCTCACTAAAATTCACTGTTTCCATCAAATTGGCCTCTGAGACCACAAGTGATTCTACAAACACAGTCTCCGAGACCGCTGAGGATTCTCCTTTCTCTTGGTTCAGTGTCTGCTAGCCTTTCTTGAGGAAGTCCTTCTTGAAATGTCCTTCACTCCAACAGATCCATCATGTCCTTTTCCTTTCCTTTGATTTAGATCTTGATCTCCCTTTTGATTTCCCTGTGATTCATCCTTAGTCACAGGTCTACCTTTGTTGTTCCCATTTTTGAAGAGTCCCTCCCGTTGAGCTTTGTTTCCTTTTACCCCAACAGCTAGTTCTAGTTGCTTCAAGTGAATAACACTTATAACTTCTTCTAATGACAGAGTAGCTTTGCCATATCTCTGATCAAACTGCTTAGCAGAGACATTAAAAGGAGGATGGCCTGATCCTCATATGAAATATCTACTCTGAAATTGCTCAACTCTGTTATAATCCTCAAGAACTCATCTATATTGCTTTCAACAGTCAAAGACTCATTCATCTTGTAACCATAGAGTCTTTGTTTGAGATAGATCCTATTCGACAGCGATTGTGACATGTAAAGGGAATCAAGTACCTCACATACCAGCTGTGGTAGTTTCCTTGATGATATTTCGAAGTACATGATCACTAACGCACATGATGATGGTGCTACAACCTTTCTTTGCTTCTCCGCCATGTTTGGGTCCACTGTAGCATCCGCACCCAATTTCTGAGATCCAGATTTATCTACTAATTTTCCTTTTGAGTCTTCTGTCTTAACTGACGATGAACCTACGTCCAATTCTTATTCCTGAACATTCAGAGCTTCCATCAAGTTGATGAGCTCCAGATGCGCAAGAACCTTTTCCTTCCATAAGTTGTAATCTATCAATCCGTTGAACTTCTCCACCTCGGTCCTTGAAGACGACATCACAGAAGAGATGAGCTAACGAACTGTCGGCTCTGATACCACTTGTTGTGCTTTTATGTCTTCGATTGAACAAGGTAACTTGAACAAATTTAAGCAATGAGCTCCACTCAGATTACTTCACGAATTGAACAAGAACCTTGAAAACTAACATAGAAAATATAAACGCAAGAACACATGCGGATTTATCCAGTTCGGGTTACGATGTGCAATCCCTACGTCTGGCCGAGTTCTCTTGCTCGGAATCTACTAAGATCGTGAGTGTTTACAGGTGACAATTGTATCTCTCTCTCTCACCAAGAATGTGAAACTTTCCGGAGAAAATGAAAAACCCCAAAATTCTCAGAACTCTTCAAAATTTTCTATCCAAATGAATCTAATGTGGAGGCTTATATACATGCCTCCTCACAAACTGACTCAGCATAACCTCCCTAATGATTTAGTAACAGATTTGTAACCTCTTGCAACCGCCTTGCAACTTCTCGAATCTTCTTTGTAAGACACTCGCAGCTCAACACTACTCACTGAGCTTGAAGAAATCGTTTTGTAACGTTTCCAACTGATCCTAACCGGAGGCAATTTCCTGGCCCAATCACTTAAAGTCCTAAACCGGGACCTTCTGATTGAGCCCAAAGCATCCATATCCTACCAATACACTACATGTACCACATGAAAACCTTTGCTACAATGAATACAAAAGGGCACATCAAATTGATGAGACTAGTCATGTAAGAAATATAAAGCCAAGGATAAAATAATAACACGTTCAGATATGTTCAAATGAATCACAAGCGTGATGCAATAATGCACCTGATGACTTGCCTTTGCTCAAATTCCCTCATTCCATTGAAGAACAACTATAAACGTTTCCGAGAAGAAAGAAACCAATGAATTATCAGAACAGAAAAAGCTCTTCTTCTAAAGCTAACACCATCCAAAACCTGATAAATCTCTCCTTCATAGTCTAGATTTTGACCAGCAGGACATCCATCCATGTCAGGTTGCTAATCAATTTAAATCTTCTCCACAGGACATGCCACAATGTCGGAAATCTGATTTCTCAGTTTTGATATCTCCAAATTTTCCCAAAGATTTATTAAACCACCTCCTGTCAAAAACAAAGTATGCAAATTTAAGAAACCATCATAAGGGCAATAGACTGAAAGTTAACATGCTAGAATCAAACTACAAAAAAAGATTAAATTGTTAACTGTAAAGTGATCATATAATTCTATTTTTCTATCTTTCGATTGAATTTACATGGGAAGTCTACCATCCCCCCTTAACAAAAGCAAGTATGATCTCCTCGAATCCACTCTCATGCATTGACCATTCTACATTAATTTTAATAGACAACCACCTAACCCTATAATTGTTCATAAGGTTATCCTTAAAAGACACACCAAGGTACTCATATCCTACTCTATTTGTCAAACTACCCACATAAAATACCCAGAGAATTGCATTGGCAAACAAAATCAAATCGTACATAGAATTTTGAAAGAACAAAAGTAAACATAAATTGATATAACAAATTTGAGAAAGAGCAATGAATCAATTAGGTTGGATGGATTTTGTGATAAAATTTAATTTTTAAACATGCAAAGAAACTGGAATCACACTAAATAGTATCCAAACTTAAAAACTTTCAGACACAAGTAACATCAATAGCGAAAAAGGACATATCCTATTTGTCTATCTGGTTTACTGCTCACATAAAACAAAACCCATCTTAATTAAACTTTACAGAACAATCAAAATGGTACTAGAACATAAAATTTATATAAACTCAAGCACCTAATTTTGAATGGATTTTTGAAAAGGCTTATGTTTTGATAGATCTTATCTAGTAAGCAATTGCAAGGCAACCATACCAAACACTTTACCAACAAGGTTTATTGAATCTAAATCATTTACCCACTTTGGAATTCTTTTGGATGATTCATCCTCTCTAATTCAGTGAAAAATGCATGTGAGTAATTGAAATAATTCATGTTCATAGAGTCAAAGAAAAATAACGAATCCTTGTTATGTGAACTTGATGAGAGAATGAATGAACACCTAAGAGTGGTTGTGTCAAGCGGAGTCAAAGCGTCCGATTAAATTATAGGCGGCAACGAAACAAGGAAGAGAAATCGAAGTCCCAAACTCTTGTTGAGAGATAGATTTGTTTTGATTCTGTAAATAAATGTGTGAACATGAGAACATTAGTCTTTTTATTGGATCTTTATGCATGAACATTAGTCTCTCATCATTAGTCAACAAAAAATAAGAAATCCATTGATTAGCCTTCTAAAAAGTGAATCTCTTACTTTTAAAATTTATGTTAGGTTTTGAAGTTTTGAAGTTTTTTTTTTTTTTTGGCGTATTGGCAAGTTGTTTTTATATTTTGAAGTAATTTTGTATGCAAACACATTAGTCTTTCTCTCTCTCATTAGTCCAAATAAGATAACAAAAATTTCATTAATTAGGCTTTTAAAGGAAAGTAAATCTTTATTCAAGGTTTATACTAGGTAAGTTCCACTATAGATGTATTCTAAGGCAAGTCATCCTTATTCATTATCCTTACACTTTGAAGACATGTTGTATGCAATCACAATTATCATTAGTCTCTTATTAGTCAAAAGAAGATAAGAAATCCATTAGTTAGACAACTAAAGGAAAGTGAATCTTTTGCTTTTAACTTTTATATTAGGTAATTTTCGGCACTATGCGTGCATTTTACAACAAGTTATCTTTACATTTTGAAGTGTTATATTATTCAATTATATTATTTTTTTTAGTTATAACAAAACATGTAATTATTATTATTTTGGGTTCCAAACCTTGATCACATCAGAGTGACAACATGGTGAAAACACACTCAAATTTATCCAGGTATACTTCAAGGAAATCATTTGCCCATTTCAAACCCACAAGCTCTAGCAATAGATCATCATACAACTCACCAAATCGATCAGAGTTGGTGATAATGTAAATCAGGCCATAGTGGATAGAAACCGCATCTATTGTTGATATAGTTATGGCGCCATTGAAGAGCTGTACCATCTAGATGGAGTGAAGCTAGACGTACCTTTAACTCTGGTGGTGTGTTATCTAACATGAAAAACTGCTCACCTTTGAAGACCCACTCCCTTATCATTGTGCCATCAAACGAAGAGAAACCAATATTTGGCAGTCATGTAATCATTTTATTATGCTGCAAAGACGTAACTCTTATACAAGTATAGCAACTTCAGTAAAATGTTAAAATAATCCGATATAGAGTTTTTCATGAGCTTGAGAATTGGCGAATATCAATACTTAAAGGTGGGACGAAATATAAATTCGACCTAAAAGAAAATGTACTCGATGATGAAGATGAGCGTACAATATTGTACAAAGAGAGAAAAGAGTAAATGAGAAGTTGTAAGTTTATTTGCCTATGTCGTTAATATTGCATAGTTGTCGGATATGGATAAACAACCTTTACCTAAAGTGTGCAAGGACAAAAATTAAATTATTTTCCTAATTGATGATAGGAATTGGACTTGACAAAATTCATGACCATGGATTTTATACGCTGTTCGATATGCGCACAAATTATCATCTAACTTAAGTGATCAGTCTTTCCTTGTCGAATTCACTGTTTTTTCCAATATGCTCTTAGTCTCGGGGTTTGAAATCTCTGCATGTTCGTTCGTTTGAGCATGTAAGGTGTCGCAACCTTGTGGTGCACTTTGTGTTTGTTCAGTAAATTCTTCAGAAGTTTTTTTACTAAGTGAGATCCCTCGTCATTAATAACTACTCGGGGTACACCTATGATGCTCTTGAACAACTTGATCACCGTGTCTGAATCGTTTGTGGGAATAGCTATAGGTTATAGCCTCCACCCATCTGATACGTAATCGATGCCAAGTAAGTTAGTAGTTACCTCGCAAATTTGGGAATGACCCCATGAAATCAATGCCCCAACAATCAAAAATTTCAATTTCCAAGATGTAGTTTAATGGCATCTCATTCCGTTGACTGATGTTTCCCCTCCATTGACAAGAATTGCAGCATGAGACATTGTCGTGAGCGTCCCAAAACAATGTTGGATACCAGAAACCTTCTTGAAGAACTTTCATAGTTGTCTTAAATGAAGAGAAATATCTAGCAGTAGCCAAGTCGTGGCAGTGAAAGAGTATGTCAGAAACTTCACTCTCCGGAACGCATCTTATGTAAAGATTATCAGAGCATTTCTTGTAAAGGTAGATCACCCCAAAAGTAATGTCTGACATCCCGCATGAACTTCTTCTTTGCGTATCCCGTGAAATTTGGTGGTTCGATTTCTGCGCACATGTAGTTTGCAAAATCCGCATACCAATAAAGCATATCAGCAACCTCTACCTCAAATTCGTTGTCAAGGCAGCCATCCATGGAGATGTTGTAAAGATTTTCTTCAGGGAGTCTGTCATCAATAGGAATGTCCTTAGTTATCTTATTCCGAGATAGGTGATCGGGAACATCGTTTTCGATTCCCTTTTTATCTTTTATTTGCATATCAAATTCTTGTCGTAGGAGAATCCATCGTAGCAAACAAAGCTTGGCGTCCTTCTTTGTCATCATATATCGTAGAGAAGCATGAGAATCTAGCGTAACAAACATGGATTGGCGTCCTTTTTTGTCATCAAATATCGTAGGGCGGCATGATCGTTATGTAAGATCACTTTAGATCGTACTAAAAAAGACCTAAATTTCTCGTAGACGAAGACAACAACTAGGAGTTCCTTCTCTTTCATAGCATATTTTTCTTATGTCTCATCCAAAGTCCAGCTAGCATAGTAGATGACGTGAAGTTTTTTGTCTTTTATTTGCCCTAAAACAACTCCAACAACGAAATCACTCGCATCACACATTACCTCAAAAGGTAGCGTCCAATATGGGGGTTGAACATATGGGATCTGTCACGAAAGATTTTTTAAGCGTAGTAAAAGCTTTCTGGCACTCTGTATTGAAGTCAAATGTGACTTTTTTCATAAGAGGCGTGTTAGGGGCCTCGCAATTTTTGAAAAATCGTTTATGAATCTTTTGTAGAACCCCGCGTGCCCTAGGAAACCTCGAATGTCTTTAACTATTTTTGTTGATTGCAAAATTGTATTAAATTTAATATTTGCCTTGTAAACTTCGATAAAGTGGCACTTTTCCCAATTTATCACAAGGTTAGAGTCAACGCAACGCTGCAGAACCTTGCTCAGATTCGCCAGGCATGAATCAAATGAAGGACCATATACTAAAAAATTATCCATAAATACTTCCATGATATCTTCTATCATGTCTATGAAGATGGACACCATGCATCTTTGGGAGGTGACGGGAGCGTTTCACAATTCGAACGGCATTATACGGTAAGCGTAAGTATCATATGGGCAAGTAAAAGTAGTCTTCTTTTGATACTCTGGATGAATGAGAATTTGAAAGAAACCCGAATACCCATCCAAAAATAAGTAGTAGGGGTGGTTAGCCAATCGTTATAGCATCTGGTTGATAAAGGGCAGAGGGAAGTGACCTTTTCCAGTGGCATCGTTCAGCTTTCTATAGTCAATGCACATCCGGTTCCGGATCACTGTCTTTGGTACCATGTGTACAAGACTTACCCATTTGCTATCAGAGATTGGGTGGATTACTCCGGCGGCTAAAAGTTTCAGGATTTCTTTCTTAACCACCTCCTTTAGGTTAGTGTTAAGCCTCCTTTGAGTTTCGATAGATGCTTTTGATGTTTCCTCCATGTGTATCTGATGGGTGCATTAAGCCGGCGAGAACCCAGTAATGTCATCAAGAGAATATCCCAAAGCTTTCATGAACTTCTTCAATTCGTGCATCAAAAGTGTAGCTACTTTGTTGCTTAAATTTGAATTGATAATGACGAGATAGGTGGAGCTCGTATCGAGGTATGCATACTTCAATCCTTTTGGGAGTATGTTTAGCTCAGTTTTTGGAGCCTTTAGCTCGCTCCAAACATCCATGATTTCCTTGGTGAGTGACCGTCAACCGATCGGTGAGGGTTGGAGACCGATCAGTTGTAAAGCACTCCTATAACCGATCGGTAAGGCCTTTGAACCGATTGGTTGTGCATCACTCGACTTGACCATCTCAACTTCTTCTTCCTTATCTAGTGAGATAAAATCAACTTCCATTGCTAGAGGAGTGGAGTCAAGTGTCTTTATTTTATCGGTTGTTTCTTTAGCTAGAAACTTAAACTCTGATTCCTTCGTGGGTAGATATATCTTCCAAAATGAATCTCCTCGTATATCTCAGTAGCGATATCTTCTAGAGTCTCTAACTAAAGGATTGGACATCGATTGCGGGCGCTTTGAATAGCTTTTCTACGTTGAATTTCATGACTAGGTCATTGAGATGAAGATCACACTACAACAAATATGTACATTTTTAGCGCGGAAACTCTGCTATCATTTGTCATAGATAGCGTTTTATGAACTGCTGTGTCATCCGCAGCTATCGTAGGTGTCTCGCATACGATAGCAGTTTTCCGAATGCTACGATAGGTATATATATTATAGCATTTTTTTGAACGCTTTTAATTATTTTGTTATAGCATATTCTGTTTTAGTAAAAACAATTATGAAAACTCATTTTTCGTGATGTGATATGTTCATCTACGAAAGCAATTATTTTTTTTGCTATCACATAGTTTGTTAGCACTTTGCTTAATGCTATGATATCCTAATTTATACATTAATTAAATTATTTAACGACTCATGTTCCGTGCTATAATATATGCTTTTACAATAGCATTTCACAATTGTCATACTTAATGAGATTTCAGATAGCTATGTATTAGCTCTATTGTCCCATTTCAACCCTGCTAATATATTTAGAATTTAAATCATTCATAAAAATAAGTCTGAATCCATTACACCAAACATAACACAAGTCTACATATTCATCATTCAACAAACATAACACAAGTCTGAATTAAAAACAGAAAAGACAAGTCATAAGTTCATTAGCCTAGTCTTAAACTAATTAAAACTAGCTAACCTAGCTGGACCAAGTTTTTTCATTCCCTGCAACAATCAACAATGACTTACATCAGTTTTGCAATAACAGTATCATATGTACAATCTAAGATCAAGCATCACACGAACTACAACACTTACCTCAGTTTCTTTAAATCAAAAGATGACCAATTTATCCATTGGCCATGCAATAGATGAACCAAGTGCATCTCTCATATACTCGATTTCATCTGATGTCCTCCAAACTGCTGCATCATCTACCTTCACCACATCCACCCAAACTCTAGCTGCATCAGCTCCCAATGTAACAAAGTGGACTTTATGCTCTGGGTCCACTGAATGCACACGTCCTTCAGCAACAACCCGCTTCTTTCCACTAATATCCATTAATTTGCACTTCTGATTTTCCTTGATAACTTGATTAGCTCCATGTTTACGCTGCAACGTTCAGAATATAAATCATTAATGTGTTTTCAATAATACCCAGAAGCAACTTCATAACTTATCCAATAAAATTACCGGAGATTTTCGCAGAGGTGCCAGAATTTTCGTTGAAGACTTTGTAGTTTTTGCTGGAGACTTCTCTGCAGCAAGAGATTTTAAAGAGGTTGCTGCAGATTTTCTTCCTGCTGGTGGAGATGTCTCAGTAAGAGTTTTAGAACCTGGTGCTGTTGATTTGCCTCCTGAATTCTGGTCATGTGTTGATGCAGAATTTTGCAGAGGAGATTGCTGTCCTGTTGCATCTGTGGTGTTTTCATAGACAACTTTTTTGGCAGGCCATGCTACAAAATTATTTAAACAGTCCTCAAGGTATGTAAATTCCTTATTAGGCCTCCATATATATGTCTCTAGTTGAAGTACCACATCCACAAATACTTTAACACCCCTTGGTCCGATTTCCAGTCCATTAACCGTTGCTTTTGGTTCTTTTGTCTGCCAACGTCCTTCAGCAACAACTATATCATCTGAAGACAAATCCAGTAGCTTGCATTTGTTCAAAGCATTTGTTCTTGGGCCCTGTCAAACAGATTCATACTCATCACTGCATGACCAAGTCATTTTGCTAGATACTATGCAAGTGGATAATAAACTTTACCAGTGGTATAATGTCTTCTGGTTGGAGCCCCTCGTCTAGGTTAAGACAATTGGGTGCAGGCCATGCAATCATCTGTCCAACGGCTTCTCCAATTGTCATCATGTTAGTGGCAGGTCTCCAAAGGAATGCATCTGGTACAGTAGCAATGTCAACCAAGATTTTAAGATCTTTATCGCCTAATTTACCGTCATTCACCATCTCATCTGGATCAGAAGAAATGATACGCCCCTCAGCAACGTTTCCCTCTTCACCACCCCAATCAGTCAAGACACACTTGGGTTGTGCTCTTTTGTTCACACTCTATAAAATGTTTAATAGAACAAAAAAATGTCAGACTGTAAATAAAAAAACCAAAACCAAATGGATCTGAGATGAATGATTTACCCTTGCAGCTGAGTTTTCACCAACTTCAGGTTCCAGTCTCTGTAAAAGCGAAATAAAAATCAAATCGTTATCTAATAATTCAGCAGCTCCATATATATATATATATATATAGAGAGAGAGAGACTTTTCTAACCAGGTTCTTTATTCTGGCTATTTCATTTTGTAACTCATTGACTTTTCTCTGGAGTTTTTCTTGATTCTCTTGCATTTCAGCCATACATTTATTTTTCATTTCGAAACAAGCTAATTTAGTCTTAGTCATGTTTCTACCCATTGCCCTCATCCTACCAGGATTATCAGGTCCTAACAGTTGGGTAAGTGTATCTCCTCCTTCATTAGTTGCAGTTGATGGAGTACCACTAATAACAATCTCAGCTGCCTTTTTCTGCAAAACAAAAGAGCCAGATTCATGTGCTAAAATGTAACTGAAAAACCAACTTGTTGAATAATGAAATTTATGCTCACTCACAATCTTTTCAGCGGCATTCGTATTCACTGGTGTACCATCTCTCTTGGTACGCGACCTGACCCAGACTGATAGCCGTGTCACATCAGATGGATCTTCACTACCCATTTTCTAAACCAAAACATATATCAACAACAAGAATTAGTATTTTAAAGTTAGAAAATCAGAATAACCATACCAATTGCAGTAGGCTTACCATGTCTTCTGCAAGTCTAACCATTCCTTTGCGACTACAAGTGTGTGGTATCTGTTTGCTCCTTCTTTCCTTGTAGCTTTCACTCAGAGCCTAACAGATTACTGTTACTATATGTAATATACTATTTGATAAATAAACTACTTGTTTCACTACAATGAATACCTTAAATTCTGGGCTAGTTTTGACCTTGACAAATTTTCGCCAATCAAATGGAGAAATATTTTTAGGTCGCAGATTCATCCTCTGTTGGTTATTCTCAGCTTCATTAATCGCTGTAACTATTTTTGATTTTGATGTCCTCCACAAACATGACATCTGCTTAAGCACTGCTTTCCTTTGGTACTCCTCATTTAAATCAAACCTTGCCTGCACTCAATTAAAGTAAAAAACAGTAAAGTTCAACTAGAAACTCGTTAAGTAAATTTAGTAGATGTCAATGAAAATAAAATGTCACCTGGACAGATTTCCAAAGCACAGTTTTCAAATCTTTACCGACATTTTTCCAACTATCAAATGTGAAAGGAACGTGTTCCCGTACCAAGGCACCAACATATGATGACAGCTTAACTGACCCATCACCATAAGCTTCTCCCATGCCATTGTAATGTACTTGTATTTTGGCGTTTGGATCCTTGGCTATGTCTTTCATCTTTGTTGGTCCTCGTTTTCTCTTACGAGTAGGTTCAACCACAGGTTCTTCTGAAAATTGTAACTCACCTTCTACCTCTTCTTCATTCGATCCTGGTACCACAGGTTCTTCCATCTGCTCTGGAGCTGGTACTTGTTGCTGAGCTTCTTCCATCTGCTCTGGAGGTGGTACATGTTGCTGAGCTTCTTCCAACTGCTCTGGATCTGCTACAGGTTGTTGGTCTTCTACAGGATCTGCTTCCACAGTACGCACATATTCTACCTCTTCATTGACTTGCTTCTCTTTCTTTTGCTTTTTATTTCCTTTAGTTTTCTTTACACGTCTCATTTTAATTCACCTGAAACAAATGACATAAGATAGAGTTAGAATCAACAAATAGAGTTAGAATCACCTGAAACAAATGACATATATTCCACACATATATTCCTTCACCTGAAACAAATGACATATAGAATCAACTAATAGAGTTAGAATAACAAATAGAGTTAGAATCATCAAACAGATCAAAGACAACAATTGTATGAAAATGATAAAGAAGATATATTTCACACATATATTCCTTCACAATCAGTTCGGGCATTTTCAGCTTCATCCATGGTAATCTCCATGTCAACATCTGATGGTAATGGCCCAAAGTCTGTAATTCCTTCTTGAATATCTTCCTTACTGTAACTTCTTGAAGCACCTTTCATAACAACATACCAACTTGATGACTCATCTTCCCTAGAGTAAAACACTTGCTTTGCTTGAGAGGCTAATATATATGGATCTCTTGAAAAAGAGACTTGACTATGATTCAAATTAACAAGTGTGAATCCATCTTCCACCTTCACTCCATTGCCCAATACTGCCCATTGACACCGGAATAGAGGGACGTAAAAAACATTATAATCCAACAATATAATGTCAGTTACTTTGCCGTAGTATGTTACCAAGTCAACCACCTGTGAAGTGTCTTTAGCACTAGATCTACAGATTGCCGTAGCCTCATAAACAACCCCACTATTCTGACTTTTCCTATCAACTGATCCTGTGTGAAATCGTTGCCCATTTACTATGAAACCAGTGTAAGACCGTGCAGAAATTCGTGGACCATATGCCAACCACTTAAGTGTTTCACTATGTTGGTTTGAATCAAGAGGTATCTAGCAAAAAAAAAAAAAACATTTAAATAAGTCAGAAACCTAATGACCAAAACTTACCATAACAAAAAAAAAATTAAAATAACTAGCCTTTTCTTTTAGCCAAGTTGCAAAATTCTGAGTATGTATACTCCATAACATCGAGGCATCACGTCTACATCTTCCATTTGAGTCTTGTAGATATTGCAGGTGCATACTTGTACCAGATTTAAAATGAAAAGGTATCAGCATGTTTTTCATAAATGGAAATTAAATGGCTAATGAACAAGAAAACTGTGGAACTTACTCAACATAAGGATCCACGACAGACATATTTTGGATGACAGCAAGATGTGCTATTTTCTTCTCTATTTCAGTAAGAGTAATTGAAGTTCCTGCAGATATTGGACGCCCCTCAAGTATGGAGCTGTTCTCGTACTCCATATTTCTATCTAGTTTATCTAGAACTTTTGTTGACTTCTTCAGAAATTCAGAACAAAACTGGATGCATTCTTCAGCAAGATAAGACTCAGCTATACACCCCTCTGGTCTTGCAGGGTTTCTCACAAAGTCTTTCAGAACTTTCATATACCTGTAAAGTGTAAAGACTGGTAGATTAGCAACAGAAACAGAACAATAACAATTCAGTCTAATACAACAAATACAAGTTATACCTTTCAAATGGGTACATCCATCTAAAATGGACTGGTCCACCTAGTCGGGCTTCCCTTCCTAGATGTACCGTCAAGTGCACCATGATATCAAAGAAACTTGGAGGAAAAAATCTTTCAAACATGCAGAGAGTTTCAACAATCTCTGCTTCCATTAACAAAATCTGCTCCCTATCAATAACTCGCTGACACAAATGGTTGAAGAATGCGCATAAGCGCACAATTGCTACCCTAGGACCTTTAGGTAGCAAACCTCTAAGTGCAATCGGAAGAAGTTGTTGCATTAAGACGTGATAATCATGTGATTTCAGACCTGTGATCTTACAGTCATCTAGTGATACGCCTCTCGATATGTTTGAACAATATCCATCTGGTCCTTTGAAGTCAAAAAGTCGCCTACAAAAGGTTTTTTTTCTGTCTTGGACAAAGACCAAGGTGCTGCTGGAAGGTATATTCTTTTACCATGTGTGCTAGGGTGCAGATCCTTCCTAATACCAAGTTCTTCTAGATCTTTACGAGCATTTAGACCATCTTTTGATTTCCCACAATGCAACAGTGTAGATATGATACTTGCAGCCACATTTCTTTCCACATGCATTACATCTAAGTTATGCCTAACCGGGAGTTCCTAACAGATTCATATAGAAAAGACAAAACCAAACTTAAACAAAGCTTAAATGATGAAATCTAAATTAATAAAAGAACCAAATGACAGAAGAAGATACCTCCCAGTAAGGTAGCTTGAAAAAGATTGACTTTTTCTTCCATCTTAGTAACTCCTCTTCATCTACTTTTTTTTGTTCCTCTTCTTCATCCTCTGATTCACTGGATAAATCCTCACTGTCAGAACCTAAACCAGTACAATCAGTACGTTTTCTCTTACGTGCAGATTGTTTGAAATTACCAAAGTCATTTCTGAAATTTTTCAGATTTTCTGAAATTTCCTGACCAGATAATATTCTTCCCTTTCTCCTATGTTCAGCCTTTCCATCAAACCACGACTTTTTCCCCCTAAAAATATGTGTTGGGGGCAGACCCTTTCTGTGGCACATATAGACATGTTTTCTACTGAACTTTAACCAAATATTATCTGTATTTTTCCCACATAAAGGACAGCCCATTTTACCCTTTACTTTGCAGCCTGCAAGATTCCCATATGCAGGAAAGTCACTAATCGTCCAAAGCAGCATTGCCTTAAGAGTAAACATAGATTTACTGAAAGCGTCATATGTTAACTCTCCATTGTTCCACAGATGGGTTAGATCCTCTATGAGGGGTTCTAAGTATATATCAATACTATTACCAGGCTGTTGTGGACCAGGAATTAACAATGTAAGCATTATGTTCTCCTTCTTCATGCATAAGTCAGGTGGCAAATTATAATTTACTAGCAAAACAGGCCAGCAACTATACCTGGTGTTTTTCATGTTAAAAGGATTAAATCCATCTGTGGAAAGTCCTAGCCTCATGTTCCTTTCTTCAGCTGCAAAGGAAGGGTATTTGTCATTCATCTGATCCCATGTGACTGAGTCCACTGGGTGACGAAGTTTCCCATCGCTGCTCTTGTTACTAACATGCCACCTTAAATTCTTAGCCATTTCCTCAGACCTAAACATTCTCTTCAGCCGTGGGATTATCGGAAAGTAGCGTAATACTTTCTGTGCGACACCTTTCTTTACTTCACCAGTATGTAAGTTAGTCTTCCATCTTGAAGCATTGCATTTCGGACACTTCTCCAGTTTCTTGTACTTCTTTCTGAATAGACAGCAGTCATTGACACAGGCATGAATCTTCTGGTAACCCATATCAAAGGATTTCAGGAATTTCTTCACGTCATACAGTGATGTGTGTAGCACATTATCCTCTGGTAACATCTCCGGCAATGTGTCTAGCAGATCATTGAAGCTCTTGTCAGACCAACCATTCTGTGTCTTCAGTCTGAATAGTGATACAATAGCCGACAACTTGCTATGGTTTACACAACTAGGATATAGTGGTGTTTCAGCATCTGCAAGCTTTGCAAGGAACTCATCTTCTTTTTTGTCCTCACCCTCTGCAATATCACCCAAGTCAGCCTTACTACCAAACTCTTCATCCAAAAAATCAGCAGCTTGATATAACCCATATATCTCAGAATTCCACTGACTTAAGCTGTTTTTTCCTTCAACAATTGAGTTCAATTCTCCATGGTGATACCAATCAGACCGCATCTTATAAGCTTCATCCATTCCCCGTCTTACAAGATGATCAACTACCACACTGCCTGAGTGACGATCTATATTACGACAGTCAATGCAAGGACATATAATCATATCAACGTCTCCCAAAGCCACAGCCACAACCATTACAAAATTTGGCGCCCCTCTCTCATAAGCAGAATCAGCTCTTCATTGCAGAAAATGATATAAAAAAAAGAAAAACAAGTAAAGTCTCCAAACCCCTACTGAAACCTAACCTATATTATTGAATCCCTTACCTTCAAAGATGCACCCATGCCTTGTCCACCATTATATATGTTCTAACTTTAATTAAAACCTTTAAAATAGCTCCATTCAAACAAGAAGCACCCAATCAAAGTTATGCAAATTAAAGACTGTTCCAAATATGACAAGAATTTAAGCTCAAACAAATCAACCATATACTATCGTCTCAAGTTCAGAAAACTAACAAAGTAAACTATGTCAAACATGTACACTTAAAAAATAATAATATAATTATAAGTATGCAACACTTATCTGAGATTTCATTCAATCATAACAAAATTGAATTCCAAGTATGCAAAATAAATCCTATAACCTATGCAAACGAAATCCAAGTATTAAGAAAAATTTGAAAGTAGAAGTATTACTTCAGAGAACATATGCAAACGAAATCCTGTAAATCAAAACTGTAGATTTGGATAGATGTGACTAACCTGCACCCGTGTGATCACAGTAACATAAAGGCTAAAGTCTCCCCATTATATCATATAGCAGCACTTGCAAAACAATAACATAATCAATATAAGTTTAGACATAACATGAAGCATTGAAACATGACAACATAATAGAAATTGAACTTTGTAGACAATAAAATCAAGAGCAATGTGCCTAATTCAATGTTTAATAAAGTTTAAAAGATCAGTTACATCTACAATCCAAAAAAATCCAATCTTGACACCAAAAATGTTAATTCTATACCTCCAGCCACATATAAATCAAATCCCACTAACCCTAATATGATAATGGTTCCACAATCACGAAGAACAGAGGCATGCAAAAAAAAAATAACAAATGTAGATGTGTAGAAAATCTAAGCTTTCTAACAGAGTCATCCCTATCAACCCTAGCTAAAATCAAAGCTTTGTAAATCAAATTCTACTAACCCTAATATGAAAATCGTTCCACAATCACAAAGAACAGAGGCATATGTGATAAAACAGATGTGTAGAAATCGAATAGTAGCTAAAATCGAACAGAGGCATCTCTATCAACCCTAGCTAAAATCAAAGCTTTCTAAAAATGCAATCAAACAGAAATTGGTTGAAAGGATACTAAGCTCGAAGGTAAGGAAAAAGTGTGAGGAAGAAAGAAATAAAAAATAAGAACGACATGCCTTCAATTTTAGCTCAATGTCGACAGAGATGGACAAAATAAGGATCTGCGAGAGAGTCAGTGGTAGCGGCGAGCTTCAATTGCAGCGACGGCGAGCTTCAATTGCAGGGACGGCGAGCTTCAATTGCAGCGACGGCGAGCTTCAATGGCGAGGTTCATTGGCGTCGAGCTTCTGAGATGTTTAGGTCTTTGGGTTTTTCGATAACTCATAGAGAAAGGGGAAAAATAATTTTGGGTTAAGTGTTTGGGTTAATTGTTGGCGGACAAAGTGATTTAGCTTCCCGCTTACTGAAATTCTATAATAGCATTGAATAAAAGCTATTATATAGTTACCAAAATTACAAACTCATCTTTAATAGCAGTTTGGTAAACCGTGCTATTACAATGTGCTATCAATGTAGACTTTTTTTGTAGTGTCATTCTCACCTTCTTTCACATTAATGATGGCTCCGGCTATTGCTAGAAAGGGTCTCTCTAGAATGATTGGATCCCTCGGTTCTTCGTCGAGCTGAAGGACTATGAATCCGGTATGGATCCAACATTCCCTTAATTTTACTAGAATGTTCTCAAGTAGTCATTTGGGGCGTCCAATCGAACGATCAGCAAGTACCAACATGATCCTAGATGATTTGAATGTAGTAATGCCCCATTTAGACACGGATAATGGAATTAGGCTTACAATTTCTCCTAGATCACATAAACAACGTCCAAACTTCAAGTCACTTATCGAGCATCGTAGCGTGAAAGGTCCTGGATCCCTAACTTTCTTAAACATCTTATTTTGCAAAACCGCACTATACTCATGTGTCAGATGCAAGACGCCTTCTTCTAACTCTATCTTGTTGGACAAGATCTCTCTAATGAGAATCCTCACTGACGGGATCATCTTTAATGCTTCCACAAAAGGTAATCGAACTTCAATGCTCCAGCAAAAGGTTGAGCTTCTCTTTCAGCTCTTGGTATTCGTTTGCTCGCGGCTACTATTGCTCGCGACTAAATTCGTAATGAGGAAATAATCCTTTTGAACAGTGTTATAAGCAAAATTACCTTGATTTCTCGCGTCAAGAGCCATTTGGAAATTTTCGGAGACTCCTTGGTAGAAGACATGTAGCAGAGTCTCGTGAGGGTACGCATAATGCGGACATCCTTCAAGTATCCCTTGAACCAATTCCACGCTTCGAAGAATGATTCGTTCAGAGTCTGCTGGAACGTGGAGATCTTGTTTTGCAACTTAGTGGTCCTGGACTTGGGTAAAAGTGATTGATGAATAGGTCACAGAATTGCTCCCTAGTGGTGATGGAATCGGGTTTTAGAAGGCTCATCCATCTCGCAGCATTGTCTCCCAAGGAAAACTTGAACAAAGTCAAGTATTGGTTGTCTCGGAAAACTGCGTTTGTCCTTGATGTGCTACAAAGGTATTCAAAATTTTGTACATACTCCATCGGGTTCTCATGAGCAAGACTAGCCCTGAACTTTCGAGTATTCGGTTTGGTTCTGGGTAGAAACAATTGGTCTTGGGTATGAAGATTTAAGATCTATATAGGTACCGAAATGGTTTTGGTTTGGTTTGGTACTTATCAGTTCCGGGTCAGTTCGGGTATGTAGGATAAAGAACCGTAAAAACTCAAAAACTTTCGGTTCTCAAACGGTTCCCTGTATGTCATGTATTAGTACCCGAAATACCTATATTGTATCCAAAATTTGAAAAAATATCCGAATTGTAAAGAACACCCGGAATTACAATAAAATATCCGAACCAGAAAGTGTTAAGCCACCTAACACAAAATGCAAGAAATAGTGATTCAATCCACAAAACAAGTTGTAAAAACAAAGAGAAATGCATATCGATCCAATTCTTGATGGGTTGTGACTTGTGAGTCTTGTGACCAATGTCTTTCGTTACCTTTTTGGTCTTTTAACTTGAAAATTTGAAACTCCCAATCTTCTTTGAAAAGTGGTCCAATTCTGTTTTCCCATCCACTTTTTGTTGAAAATAGTCGTTATACTACTTATCCTCAGCCTCTATCTTTTCAAATGCCACCCTTAAATCAATAGCTCTATTCAACATTAGGTAGGTTGAATTCCATCGGCGATCCAAAGGAAGGCTTACCCTTATCAGCTTTCCTATGTCAACACGAAGCTCAAATGATTTCAACCTTGTTGTAGTAGATCTCAAAAATTGCACACCATTCCGAATAGCAGCAACATGTTTGCAACATCGTGCAGTCCATCTTTCACAATGAGATTGATTATGTGTGTAACACATCTTAAATGCAAAAACTCACCACTGAGCACTAGTGAATCATCTCCAACTAGCCTGAATCCTTCCTTAAATCTTCTCATAGCACATGAGTTAACTTTTGCATTATCCACTGTGATGCAAAATACCTTGATTTCCCACTACTCTAAACACGCTAGAAGCACAACAAATATAGATAGCACCTTTGTGAGCACTTATGTTCTTGAAGTCGTTGATCAGCTTCATTAAGTGCCAATTACAATCAATAAGTGTGCATTGATTACCATGTAACTTGCTCCAGTGGTGGGAGCTACCCATATATTAGTAGTCAAGGACATTCTTTTCGTATTAGCACCAATTTATTTTTATAAGTTCTTTCCGTTTCACAAACATCTCCACAATGTCCCTAGTTGTTGTTCTCCGAGATTGTGGCTTGTAAAATTGAACTCTATTGCAGAAATGCCTCCAAGCCAAACTATCTATGAAAGACAGAGGCAACTCACCTAAAACTAACATCTCATTTGTAGCTTCTTTGAACACAGCTTCAGAAACCTTGCATAGTTGGAGACCACCTTCACAATCTGGATGTATAACATTTTGATCTGATTTTGTAGCTGCTACCCATGCAAGATACTGCTTACATCCCTCGAGATGCTTCCTCATATTGGAGGTGCCCGATGATGATGATGCACAAGCCATTTCCCTCCCAAAGTAATGAAAATTACACCTGTCATGGTCATCCTTCCACTTTGTACAGTGTTTCCATACAATGGATCTTAATCTCTTCTTAGGTCCAGAACCTTTTCGTTTAGTTTTCCTTTTCCCTTTACTAGCAGAAGCATTAGGAGTAGGATTCTTTACTTCATCATCTGTTTCCTCTAGTTGATCATCAATATCAATATCTTCTTCTTCTTCCATGTTTGGTCGATCTTCATTAGAATCCATCTGCATAAGTAATCAAAAGAATAAGAAACTCATAATACAGAACTTAACAAACATGTCACTCTTATTTTTCACCAGTCACATTAGAGCTTAGGAACAGTGACTAAGACACAACATAAAAGCATATTACAAAAAAAACGAAGATTTATCAACTAACAGAAACACATACCAAAAACATACATGTGAATGTGATAAATCAATTACATTTTTACTCTATATTAGCTAAAACGGTTTCATTGTCAAACGGTATTTTCTTGGTAAAGTTATTAGTCATGTATATACAACAATATTTTCATTTCAAATAAACAAAATATATAGAAACATAATCAATATTTTTCTAACTAATAGTCGTACATTGTTATTAAGACTTTTAGCATTATAATCAATATCATAATTCATCACAACAAACAGAGAGATAATCAAAACTTTTACCATTCAGATATGAAGTCTCAGCTACGTAACACACATCATATCACTCTTTGTCTCATTATATGTTAAGTGTTAAGTATTGACTAATCTTCCAAAACAGCAACACCATTAAGCGTTAAGTCTTAAGATACAAATTACAAAATTACAAATCAATGAACCATTAAGAACTTCCATCTCTTCCCCAAAACGATCCCCATGGAACATCATAAAAATCTAGTGAAAGAATCTATGATCAAATCCAAATTGGAAATATCAAATCAACACCGACATTCAATTAACAAAGGTAAAAATGGAACACACAATTGATTAAAACTTTAAACAATCACTAAATCACTAAATCAAGAAGCAAAAACCTGAAAATCCTACACTAGAGATAATTGAGAAGGAGAAGTTTCTCTCTCTCTTCTCACATAAAACCAAAAAAAAAAGGAGAAGGAGAAGATCGATGGAAGAAGCATACCTCTGATTGAACTCTCGACGTTGTAGATGGTGTAGCAGGCGAGAACACGCGACGGTTAGGGTGAGTTTGAGATTCCAGCTTTTCTAATTCGGCTCTATCCTTTTTGGATATTTAGGTAATACAAATTTGAGAAAGAGGTTGGGCATGGGGTGGTGGGTGTCTGGGGGATTGGAATCATCAAAGACATCACCTTAGGGTAAAATGAAAAGTCATATATAATATGGCTTAGTGTATATAAATCTTCTTGTAATCGGTACGGGTATTTCGGTTCCTGGGTAATACCCAAAACCAAACGGATATCCATGGATCCTAGCCTCTAAAACCATCGGGTATTAGGACATAACCGAAACCAAGCCGAACAGGTTATTTCGGGTCGGTTCTTGTTTGGGTATTTCGGTTCCGGTTTTTATGCCCTGAGCTAAGCAAGACCATTGAGGATTGACTACTTCACCAAATGAATCATCGAAGGCTCGATGCGATAGTCTTGTCTCTTAGGCAAAGGCGGATGGATGGTGGTTCTACCAGCATAGAACCTATTAGGAACATCGAAATCACCTAAGGTAGCCTCAGCAGACTCAACGACCATAGGCAAACCAATTGGTTGTTTAATAGCTTCAAAACCAATCGGTCGTTCCTCTAGACCGATCGTTTGACAATTTTTCTCAGCAACATTACCGTCCAAATCAGCTCTCGACATCACTATTGATATCAACAACATTTTCCATTCTTTTTATTCTCTGGATCTATCCACCCACACACTCAATCTTTGTTAATCTGTCATTATACGGTGGTAGAAAATTGTCATAACCGTGGCTCTTTCTTTGCATATAACCCTCAAAATCAACAACATATTTGAACCTCCAACAATTTTGACGACTTGGAAATATGTCAAAACTGACACCAAAGACTGCACAAGGTACTGCAAATCTTTTGGGATCCTAGATCTTAGGAAGTTGTGTCAAGATCTTTTTCTCCTTCATGAGATTTTTCTTTAGCTCATCTAATCCTTCTTCACCCTTCATGACACACCTAAAGTCTTCCTTGATATCAGGCAATTTCGCTTTTGTTTCCTCGTACGTCATTCCTAAAGTTAATTCCCCGATCACCTTCTTGAACCTATCTATCTTCCCATGAGCTATCACTTTGTCAACATAGAGAGGGCAAGGAACCTTCGGCTTGTAGACACATGGGACCTCCTGACAGTTCTGAACCCTATAAACCTCTTCCGGAACTTGCTCTGAACACTCAGACTCAGCCTTGGCATTCTTCTTTCGGATGAAAGCATCCAACCGATTGGCCAGGATATTGCACTGATATGTCAAGGTTGCTTTGTTGAACCGATCGGTGAAATAGCTGTACCGATCGGTTAGTGATTATAAACTCTCCTCCTACTCAACGTCAACAACACTCACCTGCTCCATAAGGTTTCCTTCAACTTTTCCTTGGAGCATTCCTGGAGGTACTTTAGCTTTGGAGGTGACTTGGGCAATTTGAGTCTCTAAAACCAAGACATGAGTGTTCACGACTTCAATCATCCCATTGAGAGATGTGAAAATTTCCGTCTACTTTAGGGTTAATGATCTCAGCGCTCTGCTTGTGACTTTCCATTAGTTGGTGCATCATTCTCTCGAGTTTTCTTTTTAGTGAGTTTTGTTGAGATGGTCCTTGAAATGTTCCTTGCCCATTGTATTGAGGCTTGGATTGGAAGTTATATCCACCATAACCAGCTCCCTTATTTTGAAATCCTTGAGGTTATGGAGGATAGACTTTGTCTTGGGGATTTTTAACGTTTGTGCTCCAGTATGAGACATTAGGGTGGTTCCTAAAGGTATTGAAGTTGTTGAAACCATGTCAGCCAATGTAGTTAATCTCCTCGGTTCCTTTGTAGTGAGTCCCATCATCAGCATCACTCCCTTGTTCCGTATTATCCACTGGCGTGCTTATCTTCTTCTTCTGAAACGTTATCAACCACTCCACTTTCTCTTTTAGCTTCTAGTACCTGTTAGTTTCTACACAGTTAACAACAACCCTTTTCGATCTATCATACTCTGGGCAGTGGTTGCTATTGCATCCTGCCAAATTCTCGATGAGGAGGTTGGGTTCCCGAACAGTGTTAGAAGCGAAGTTCCCTTTACTTGCCGTGTCAATCGCCATTTAAAACGTCTCAGAGACTCCTTGGTAGAAGACATGTAGAAAATTCTCGTTAGGGTAGCCATGATGTGGGCAATCCTGCAAGTACCCCTTAAAGCGATCCCTTGCTTTGAAAAATGATTTGTTCCCCGTCTGTGAAAACGTGGTGATCTTGTTCCTAAGTTGAGTGATCTTGGACTTGGGATAGAAATGATTAATAAATTGGTCACGACATTGAGCCCAAGTGGTTATGGATCCCGACTCTAAAAGTCTCAACTATCTTGAAGCTTTATCACGAAGAGAAAATCTAAACAAGGTGAGGAGTTGGTAGTCTTGTGGCACACCATTCGACTTAGCAGTGCTACAGCGATCTTCTAAGTTCTGAATATGGTCCATCAGATTCTCTAAAGCAAGACCGTTGAAGATAAAAAATTTCACTAATTGAATCATTGAAGGTTTGATACAGTAGTCCCGTCTTTGAGGCAAAGGGAAACAAATAGTGGCTCTACCAGCATTGAACCGATTAGGAGCATTGAAATCTCTTAAGGTGGGCTCAAAATCCACACGCATACCATTCAGTGGTGATGTTGCACCATTTGGTTGGTCAATAGGTTCGTAGCCGATCGGAGGTGGTGGCGCATCAATAGGTTGCTGATCATCTTCATAACCGATCGATTGATTCTCATGATCGATCGGTTGACGGTTGTGTCCAGCAACATTCCCATCTTCGAGAGCTTCATTAATGATCCTAGCATCATCGTGGTTTGCCATCTATCTTTATCTTCAAAGCTTTATGCCGGTACGCTCGATCTCAGCTAGTTTGTTGTTGTCCGGCGGAAGCAAATTGTCAGAACCTTGGCTCCTTCTTTGCATAAGTCTTTCAACATGAGATAGTTTGATAAGTACAAAAAAAGAAAGGATTAGTATATATACATAGAAATAAATTAAAAACCTAGACAAAGTTCTAACTACGAATCCAAAGGTAGTCGATTTTTGTCCCCGGCAACGGCGCCAAAAAACTTGTTGAGTGTAACTTTTACCCTAAATAAATACCGCAAGTGTACAATACACCGTTGTAGTACTTAGGGATTGAATCCATAAGGACCAAAACGATTACACTATGGATTATGATAATTTAAACTTGTCTCGGAAAATAATATGATTTTTCTTTTTCTAACATCCTAATATGAACAAGGATATATAAGTTAGGCAACAAGAATCCTAAAGAAATCCTAAACAAGTAACATGCATTCATATGAACAAACATTAAAAACGATTCTCGAACTCAATCATAGATATAAACTATCCTAGTGTCCTAGTGATAATTTCTAAACTAACAATCCAAACAAAAACTATCTATTATTATTAGGATTAAAGCAAGCATTAAGAAAAAGATCAATCTGTTTAGAAAGGTTTCTAGAATTGTCGTTGTCTTCGGGCCCTTTGCTCACCTAAGCTAAAATCTAGCATTCCATTGCAACTGTCGTTGTCGAGAAATATCTAAAAGCATGCTTAGACTATTGTCTAGAACAAGCATTACTAACAATCTAGGCGAAGAATCAAAATATCAATCTTAATATTAACATGCATAGAAACCTATCTAAATTATCTTAGAAGAAACCCTAAAACCTAACATGGAAATATGTCTAGCATGGTAGAGATAGAGCAACACGAATATGAAGAACTCATAAACATATTGCTAAATCTACTACTAAAACTAAAGACAAAAATCTAAAAGAAACATATATATATATAACTATGAGAAAAGTATTTACAGGGAGTTTATAGCTCTTAGGCTTGGTGTGTTTAGTACTGAGGGTCGAGTCCCCTTTATATAATGCTAGGGAGATAGAGAAAAATGTAAAACTTCCAAAAGCTAAGAAATGGAAACATTACAAATCTGCACCAACCAATAAGTGCTTATTGTAACCGATCGGTTCGCGACTGCGAGCATTGCTTCCTTCTGGTCCATTTTTGAAGCCCATCTGATCTTCTTGTATTCCGTTTGATCTCTTTGAAGTCCATTTAAGCTCTAGATCCCTTTTCTTTGTCTTCAAACCCATTTCCTATAAAAATACAAAAAAGACTTTAACCTATCTTGTTCTTGGTTAAAAGACGCAAGAATAATTATAAAAGGACCTAATAAAATCAGTAAAAATAGGGGTTTACAAGCATTAATAACAACCTAGGTGAAGAATCAAAATATCATTCTCAATATAGCATGCATATCTATCTATCTAAAACATCCACTTTAGATAATTACTCAAGCATGGTAGAAACAGAGTAACACAAAGATGAACTCATAATCATAATGTTAAATCCACTACAAAAACTATAAATAAAACTCTAAAAGAAAGATATTAAATTAAAACTATAAGAGAAGTATTTACAAGGTGTTTTCGCTCTAGGGCTTGATGATTTACAACTAGGGGTCGGGCCCTCCTTTTATAGTGCAAGAGACGAAGAGAAAAATGGAAGAATAGAGAAATGAAAATCTTCTGAAATCACCAAAATGGAAATTTCCCGAAACCGCTGACCGATCGTTCTTCTGATCTTCTCAACCGATCGGTGCTAAGTGCAATCAATCGGTTTGCGCGTCTGAATCTTTCTTCCTTCTGAGCCACTTGAAGCCCATTTGATCTTCTTAAAGTCCATTTGATGCATTTGAAACCCATTTTAGCTCTAAACCTCTCTTTTCATCTTCAAGCCTATTTTCCCTCGAAAACATAAAAGACTCAAAAACTATCTTGTTCTTGGTAAAAAGACACAATATTAGTCGTAAAAAGAACTCTAATTATCAGTAAAAATAGGGCTGAACATATTTGGTTTTGAGTATGATCAGGTTTTTTAGCCATTTCTACTCTGGTGAAAATAATATTAAGAAACATTATTAAGAACTTGAGGTTATTCATTTTTGCTTAAACAACATAAAATAGTTCACATGTTTCTTACACTCTTTAAAATCAATTGGGTACTTGGCGAGTTTTCTAGGTTAACGATCAAATAGCTCATCGACCACATCTTCTCCGAAGTGTTCTTTTTATTATCGTACAAAGAATGGCTCTAAACATGAAAGTCATGAACTTGTTGGATAATGGAATATCCTCCAATGGATGACTTATAATCTCCATCGTCTCAATCGTATAGCTTCTATTTTCCTCAATCGCTCTCTCTAGTTCACTAAACTACAGAAAGTACACGGGAATGTTGAACACCTTAATCGCTTCCTCGCTTGTTACTCCATACGAGGGGAAAAACAACTAATTTACTAGCAATCTTGCATGTCTTTGTGTTATTTATGTATAGCTTAAATATTTAGAATAGATCCTAAACATTTCAAAAGATATAGGCTGCAAAAACCATGATGCTTAACAGAAATAACTATAACGTTTTGTATTTGAAAAATTCTTAAAGGTTTTGTAATTAAGTTCTAACCAATTTAGTCATATCCATAAGACAATCACCAATCCTATCTACCACCACACCCTACCATGTATCAAAATGGGGGATACCATCAGGCAAACATTGTCCTAAAACAATCATCAACCCTTTTGGAACAATCTCTTCGGCTCTAGCTTCAAGAAAACCCCTCATGTCTTTTATGAACTGGACCTTGTAAGCTTTTGACACATCTTCTATTGAATCATTACAGTGAATGTAATATTTGTTCCAAGCCAGAGATTTCTTGTCACATACGTGCTCAGGAATTTCCGAAAGCCAGTGAGTCGTGTAGGAAGTGCTACTTCTTGGTACCACTCGGCCATAAAAGGAGCTTGGTACTCCGACCAAAAGATATTCACCTTTAGAGGAAGGAGGTTGGGTTCTAAAGAGTGTGTTGAAGTCATTGTTAGGTTAATCGTTTAAGAATACTTGGAATTCAAGAGGCACAAGACTCCTTTGATGGTTTTCTTTCATTGTAAAAGTTTCACCACGTCAATGATATTTTGAACAGCATGAAACGTGTTAGGTCCGATAGAACAACCAAACTCCGCAATTCTTATAGTAATAAGATCAGAATTTAAATTCAAGAGATCAAATTTTTCTAAGATGCATTGCCTCGTCTTTTTCTGTGTCGTCGATAGCTGCTTTCTGTATCACGAATATTTATTAATTAATTATGATTTCTCTCACAAAAAAAACCACAAGATATGGCTGAATACTAATAACAAAACCATGATAATCCCAATCATAAACTCATATCAAATATATAGAAAAATTACGTAACATACTTGGTATGAAGGATTATGATTTGAATTGTGTTGATGGTCACCGCTGCTCATCGGGTACGAGTGAGAAGATAATGACACTGCTCTGTTTTTGTGGATATATATATATATATATCCACGAGCTTAAGATATGTAAAGTTTGGTTTTGTAAGTTTGAATATATGACCACTGAGACGAATGCAAATTTTATATTTAAACAAGTTTGAACAGGTCTACATTCAATAGGAAAAGGTCAAATATATCGGGAATAAGAAAAGTATTAAGTAGATAGCTAGCAAAAATAAAATAGATGTACTTATGTGACTTGTTACCATCAAAATAATTTAGTCATAAGGCCTAAAGATTGTAACAAGAGAAAAGACGCTTAAATATAAAATAGAACTAGATCACTAATAGGAAATTCATCTGAAAAAGTAGCTGGAGAAACAATTATTTAAAAGTTTATTTTAATTTTGGATATTAACTTATTCGAAATTATAAATCTTTCATATATATCGTAACAAATATTGTATGGAAAATAACGTACTCATTACTCATGGAACATTACACTACCTCTGAACCTTAAATGCTAGGGTGTATGGATATTGTATGATCGAATTGAATGGGGACTTTTTAGAGCGGTTTTGGTGAGGTTAGGATTCCATCTAGTATGAATTAATTGGATAATGGAGTGTGTTACTACTGTCTCTTACTCCTTTATTATCAATGGTATACCCCAGGGGAAAGTACTTCCAACGAGAGGACTGAGACAAGGAGATCCTCAATCTCCTTATCTATTTATTCTTTGTACGGAGGTACTATCAGGGCTATGTCGTAAAGCGCAGGAGGAAGGATCTCTAACAGGAATTCGAGTATTTCTACATAGCCCTAGAGTTAATAATTTTCTCTTCGCGGATGATACTATATTTTCTATAAGATAAACCAAGCTAATTGCTTAGCTTTGAATTCGATTCTTAGTCCATATGAGAAGCCGTATGGTCAATTTATAATCTTCAGAATTTGTCAATAATATTCCCCTCAAAAACACCAAGATCACAAAAGACTAGAGTGATGCAAACTTTAGGAATTGATTCAGAAGGAAGAGCTGGAAAGTACTTGGGTCTTCTCGAGAATTTTGAGTGTAGGAAGCAAGATATCTCGCTTATATTGTTGATAAGATTCGAAAGAGATATCAATCATAGACAAAGGTTTTATTCTCCTACTGGAAAACAGGTTCTTTTAAAGTATATCCTATCTTCTATGCCGACTCATTTATGACATGCTTCAAGCTGCCAATATCCATTTATAAGCAGTTTCAATCCCTTCTAACTCGGTTCTGGTGGGACAATAAAAAACATGTAAGAAAGATGAGCTGGATTTCTTGGGATAGGATGACTATACTTAAGAAAGCTGGTGGTCTTGGATTTAGAGATTCCCAAGCATTAAATGGGGATGGAGATTGTTAGAAGCTCTAGAGTCTCTCTTTGCTAAGGTTCTACTTGGAAAGTACTGCCCTGATTCCACGTTTATGGAGGTAAAGAAATCTTCTATTATCTCTCTTGGTTGGAGGAGTATTCTCGTTGGCCGAAAAATTTTAAAACGTGGTATAGGATGGCAAGTTGGACATGGCTCTGATGTTCAGATTTGGAAGGATCCTTGGCTGTCAATAACCACACCTACTTGTGCTATTTTCCCTCTGCCACTGCATTTGAGTGATTTAAAAGTTGCTGATCTGAAGCTACCTAATTCTAATCTTTAGAATTGGAAGGAAGTGAGAAGAGTTATTCCTCATCATGAGGAGCAGATTCAGACGTTACCAATTAGCACAACATGAAGAAACGACTCTCTAGCATGGTTCCCTGTTAAGAGAGGTGTATATACTACAAGATCATGTTATGGACTTCGATCTACTCTAACTTTACAATAGATAGAGAAAGATTTTAATTGGCAGGGACTGATTCGGAAAGTGAAAACTCTACCAAAATCTGTAATCTTTTATGGCGGATTGCGAAGAACTCGTTAACTGTGGACGAAAATTTGGCTAAACGAAAAATTGTGCAATGTGATGCTTGCCCTCGTTGTGGGGAAAGAGAATCTCTTATTCATGTGTTTAAAACATGTATCTTTGCAACAAATGTTTGGAGTTCTGTTCTGGTGAGAGGAGAACCAATTGGTAATATAACAAAATTGATGGAATTTATCTCAACATCAAGACATATTACCAATCTTCCTCTGACGAACATAACAACATCTTTATTCCCATAGATTTGTTGGAGTTTTTGGAGAACAAGAAACAACCTATTGTTTAATGGAAGATTGTTTACAGCAGATGAAGTAATAGACAGAGTGATAGATGATGCGAAAGCTTGGGGAAGCTGCACAATCAACGCTGCATACAACGAGGAACAAGCCACCATCAATCTCTGGGCCTCACAAAAATTTTCAATTCTCGTGTTTTCTAGATGCAGCTTGGAGTAGTTCTTCTAGGAGGAGCGGACCAGCTTGGATAATCCGTTCAAAAGATGGAGGATTTGAATCAATGTGTACTAATGCTCGCTCTCATGTTTCTTCTGCATTGGCTGTGAAGACTTGGGAATTGTGAAATGCATTATATGATCTGAAGACTCGTGGCTTTGACGTTAATTAGATGTTTTCGGACTTTCTTCAGCTTATCCAGTTACTGAGTTCTGAGGAGTCTCATAATGAAGTATACAGACTGCTTGAGGACATTAGATATTTTTCTTCTTCTTTACTTCTATTTGTTTTTCGTTTTTTCCTCGCTTGAATAACTGTGAAGCAGATGTACTTGTCAAATTGGCTTTGTAACTGGTTCAGACTCATAAATAAAACATGGTTAGTTCTTGACCAAAAAAAAATTGTATAGAAAATAAACGTTTAAGATTAGTGAAATATATCTTTAAAATATATATAATTTTTGTACGTCACATTTATCTGCCCCTATAAAAATGTAAATTTAATATATTTTTGAAACTTTTTAAGAACATATGTACTAACTTATCTCAAAATATTTTTTTAGTTTTTTTAACTAAAATTTGTATATTTTATATTTTTAACATTAATTTTCCTTTTCCACAAATTATATATATTAGAGTTTTATTAAACCTAAATGACATTTTTTAATTAAGTAGATTTGTTTAGGACATATGGATAATCAACCACTCTGAAGATGAATGAGAACATTTTTGACTTTTGCTTTAATATATAAGATGAAAAAATTAAATCAATATATTGGAATACGAATCAAACATATGTTCTTAAAGTAAAATCATCTTTATTTGAAGTTCTTAAATTCTTCAAAATTATCTAAAATTTTTCAAACCAGAATTTGTATAAGTTGTCTGAATAAGATTTTATATATATGAACCACCTATACCATACCAATATTATCCGTCCATTTATTAATGATACATTTCAGCTGTAATTTTCATTATCCAAAATATTCTTAGTAGTTCAGTGTATCTGTTATTCTCATATCTTTTATTCAAAATAAACATAAATACTTATCAGCTCGAGTCGGAGGATTTGTAAAATTGAACTTAATTCATCTTCTCTTTAAATAGTGTTTGGCAAAACATATATACATTTTCAAAATTTTGATCGACAACTAATGACACAAGTTGAAAATGAACTATTGGCAGTGATAGATGATTAACTTGTGGACTGGAAAGAAATTAGTAAAGTACATGTCAAGGCAGATTTAGTTCTATACAAAAAAAATAGTTTATAAGATTAGGCAGTGGTTTTAACAAGAAGAACAAACCCTAGCCGCTCTCTCCTTGGTGATGAAGGACTCCTCTCGATCTAGCTTCCTCTTCCGCTTGAGTTTCTAGATTCCGGTGATCTCTTCGTTTCTTGGTGATGTATCAAGGGTCGCTGCCTTCTAGAACCATTCTAGATTCTCGTTTGTGTTTTATACAGAGTTGTCACTTTGTTTAGTCATCAAGCTATCATCGGATCTTGATATCAAATTCTGATCTAGGAACAGATCGGGTTAGAGTATTGGATTATGTTGTTCTGTTTCTTACAGGTTTGTTACTACATTATTTCTCATACAGGATTGGTCATAACCTAAACCTAAGGTTGTGTTGATCTCAAGTTTCTGCGGCTTGCTCATAGATCTATTTGACGATCTGGTTTTTGGTCATTCTCTAGCTGCTACGGGATTGATAGCTGGACGTTCTCTTCTGTTTTATACGGATAGATTGTTGGACATTTTCTCTTCTGCCTCACACAGAGTTTCCATTGGTCATAGGTGAGATTGATCGTCTCCTTGACACCATCACCGTTCTGCTGATACTTCTCTGTCGAAAGTGCAAGCTAGAAGTCTATTTCAATGGCTAAGCGAATAGTTAATTATCAAGCAAATTCGGACAGAGGTAGAACTTGGTGAAGAGAAAAACGAATTCAAATTCCAGATGTGGATACTCAAGTTTGATTGAAGCTAATCGCCTAACTCTGATTGGGTGAATTACAAACTCACAGGTTCAGAACATTAGGGGTTTATTGAGTTTCATGCCATCTATATGGCCAATTAAGAATGGTATTGAAGGCAAAGATTTGGGACTAGACAAGTTCATTTTCAAATTTAAGTCAGAAGATGATATCAAAGCGGTGTTGAAGAGGGCTCCCTTCCACTACACACGTTGGATGTTCGTCTTGGAATGATGGCAGCCCATTGTCTCAGATTCCTTTCCGTCTAGGATACCTTTTTGGATAAAAATCCATGGGATCCCACTTCAATATTGGAACAATGCTACGCTGGATTCTATTGGCAAAACTCTCGGGTATGTAGTGGACCGTGATGCTTTAGAAGCAAGAATTCAAGTGGGGTTGAATGCGTTCAAACCTCTTGTCACTCGGAAATCTATTTTAACTCTAGCGGGTAAGGAAGTCTTCATATCATTTGAGTATGAAGACCTAGGAAAGCATTGCTTTAATTGTATGAGCCTATTACACGAAGAAGCGAAATGCCCATCTATTCTTCTAAAAGACGGCAAAACTCCTTTCCCAAAGCTAGATGATGTGAATCAGATCAACACAAGGTTGCGTGTTGAAGAGGATAAGCGTAGAAAGGAGGATAGAAAGGTTTATCCACATCGTAAGCTAAGCAAATCAAATACTTCTCGAGCTGAAGGGGATAGGTTAATATCTCAGGATAAGAACGCTCGGCAACAAAGACAGCAAGGTAGCTCCCCCACTCGACATTCTTCTAAGCTGAACTTTCAGGGACATCAAAGAGCTAATAGAAAGAATGCAATTTCACATCCTAGAGATACGTTGCACTATACTCGAAGGGATTATGAGTACAGGCCTTCTCGACATGAACGAAGTGGTAGACATGGCTTAGATAGTCGTCATAATACTCGCTTGGGTATTGCATCTAGACATTACCATCGAAATCAAGTTGTTGAGTCAAGTTGATGCGTTAGATAACAACAAAAGGAACTTTTCTTCTATGAAGACTATTTCTGATCATAGAGACTCTCCAACAAACCACGATTCACTTTAAGAAAAGGACATGGTAGCTTTACCTCATAGTACACCAGTTTCAGAGGAAAAATTGGCAACATCTAAACAAATTGAACAAATTGCTCTGATTAATGATCGGTTGGCTAAGGCTAGAGAAAAAAGGCCAGCTCTAGAACGTTTGGATCAACCTATTGACGAGTTTCCTAATCCAATAGCTAAAGAGAGACGACCAGCACTGGAAAGGATAGATAATGTTGTTGTGCCTTTAGCTTCGGTGTTTGATCGACTTGGTTCAGCTAAGGGATACACGGAAGTTTCAATTACGTTAAATGGAGATCCGTCGGAGATAGGAGCTAAGAGAGATTTGAATATAAATTGGAGGCTGCAGGTATGGAAATTATTCCCTCGGATAATTTTGATAACACTATTTTACAAGGAGAAGAAAAACTCCAAGATGGCAATATATTAGGAGAGGATGTTATGGGAGGTGAGGAAGTAGATGGGTCACAAGAGAAAGTGACCAAAAGAAGACCAAGCCAGCCAAGATCAACAAATCGAAGAGTGGTCAAAGCAAAGAGAAATTCTAAACCTCTAAGAGCATCTTCAGCAAACAAGAAAAAGTAGCTCCTACTCGAATATCTCCGCGCAAGAGACCATCTCCATCAATCCGGATAGATAGAGCAGCACATGGAGGCTCGCGAAATGTTGTTGTTCCTTGTTTTGAGAATTTAAATGTTTCTTTTGTTAATATGATTAATAAGGTTTTTGTGCAATCTATTTGTAAGGGTTCGGCGGATCCCCTAAAACCGCCCATGGACGATTACAGTCAGTTGGAACTGTCAAGGGCTTGGAAACTCCCTGACAGTTAGACGTCTAAGGAAAATAAGACTTTCTTTATTTCCAGACATAACGTTTCTCATGGAAACAAAAAAAATGTTGATGATGTTGTTTTTCGTGTTTTCCAATGGATGGATGGGAACAAATTCAATGTTCCTCCTGTAGGGCAAAGTGGCTGTCTAGCATTATTTTGGAAGCAAGATATATAGCTAGAAATTCTTTTGTCTTGTGCGAATTACATAGATACGCTTGTTAAGTACAAGGATTAGGATTTTTATTTTACTTTTGTGTATGGACATCCAACAGTTGCAAGGAGGAAAGACATTTGGGATAAGCTTTCCCTCATACACTCAAGTATAGCTTGGCTCCTCACTGGTGATTTTAATGATATTGTTGATCACAGTGAAAACAAAGGGGGGCCAGCGCTCTGGGAAGGCTCTTTTATTAACTTTCGATCTTCTTACTCTCAGGATTGGGCTCTAGTACTAAAACATGCTGGTAATCCTCCCTCTTGGTGTGGAATAAGATATTATCATTTTGTTCGGGTTCGTCTCGATAGAACTGTTTCTAATGATGATTGGCTTGAAGACTTTCCTTCTAGTAGAGCTGAGTATCTGCGCTTCGAGGGGTCTGACCATCGACCACTAATCACCTTTATCGATGATTCAAGAGTAAAAAGAAGAGGGAATTTTTACTTTGATAAGCGCTTATGTGATAAGGCAGATATCCATCAACTAATTGAGCAGACCTTGACAAATTGTGGTGACCAAACTATTGAACAGAAAACAGTTGCTTGTCGGAAAACCATTTTTAGGTGGACTAAGGTGCAACACTCAAACAGTAAATTTTGACTGGAATCATTTCAGCAGAGACGCCTAACCAAGGTATTATTTCATCTCTAACGGCTGATTTAGAAAAGCTATACAAGGATGAGGAGTCGAATATTATGGCTCCAAGGAGGAGATAATAATTTTGCCTACTTCTTCAATGTAACAAGGGGACACTAGTCTTTAAATAGACTAACGGTCCTAGAGGATGCAAATGGAAATCCTTTCCATGAGGAACAAGATTTTACGAGGTTAATCTCATATTATTTTTGTGAAATATTCACGAACCAATCTTCAGGCGATTTTGAAGTGGTAAATGAAGTTCTAACACCACGCATCACGCAAGAGATGAAAAACCTCCTGATTACAATGCCTTCTTCTTAGGAAATTTGTTTAGCCTTGTTTGCTGTAAATCCTAAGAAAGCTCTAGGACCGGATGGGTTTTCTACTTCTTTTTTCAAAGCTTTTTGGAGCTCTTTAGGCACAAATCTTGTTAAGGAAATCCAGAACTTCTTCTCTTTAGGGTCTTTCCCAATTTCAAAACATGCAACAAACATCAGGTTAATTCCAAAGGCTCATCTCCTCGGAAAGTGGCTGATTACAAACCAATCGCCCTTTGCAATGTCTACTATAAGATCATTGCAAAAATCCTTAACAAGGGACTGCAATCTTTACTGCCAAGTATTATCTCCGAGAACCAAACAATGTTTGTCCTAGGAAGAGCTATTGAAGACAACGTGCTCATTACTCATGAAACTTTGCACTATCTTCGTACTTCAAAAGCTAGAGTGTACGACTCTATGGAAGTCAAAAAAGACATGGGTAAGGCATATGATAAAATTGAGTGGGGTTTTTAAAAGCAGTTCTTCAGAGATTAGGTTTCCATCAGGTATAGACAAATTGGATTATGGAGTGTGTAACTTCTGTTTTGTACTCTTTCATTATCAATCGTGTCCCCTAGGGAAGAGTCGTTCGACACGAGGTTTAAGGCAAGGAGATCCTCTTTTTCCTTATCTGTTTATTCTCTGTACGGAGGTTCTTTCGGGATTATGTAGAAAGCTCAAGAAAGTGGATCTTTATCAGGGATAAGAGTAGCTTTACATAGTCCTCGAGTTAATCATCTGTTATTTTTAGATGATATTATGTTCTTCTGTAAGACAAACTAAGCGAATTACTTAGCTTTGTCTTCGAATCATATCGAATATGAGAAGGCGTCCGATCAATGCATAAATATCCAGAAGTTGTCCATAACCTTCGTTGCAAAAACACGTAGAGCATAAAAGACACGAGTAATGTAATCTCTTGGTATTAACTCGAAAGGAGGAGCAGGAAAGTATTTGGGCCTACCAGAGAATTTTGGTTGAAGAAAGAGAGATATATTCAATTCAATTTTTGATAAGGTTAGACAGAGAGCTCACTCAAGGACTTCAGGGTTCTTATCTCCAGTTGGAAAACAAGTCTTGTTGAAAGCTATTTTCTCCGTTATGCCGACTCACTCTATGTTGCGTTTTAAGTTGCTAGTCTCCATATGTAAGCAGCTATTATCTCTCCTAACTTGATTATGGTGGGATAATAAAAAGGATGTCAAAAAAATGAGCTGAATTTCTTGGGATAGGATGACAATCCCTAAAAATGATGGAGGACTGGGATTCGGAGATTTCAAAGCATTTAACGATGCTTTTCTTGCTAAACTGGGATGGAAAATACTAAAAGCACCGGATTCCCTCTTTGCTAAGGTCATGTTAGGAAGTATTGCCATGAATCACGTTTATGGAGGTAAAAAGAGCTTCTAACATCTCTCATGGTTGGAGGAATATTCTCGCAGGTCGAGAGATTTTAAAGCTAGGATTAGGTTGGAGAGTCGGGGAGGGTTGTAATGCTCGAATTTGGGAGGATCCTTGGCTGTCTACCTCGACGCCAACTTATGTCATTGGTCCACAACCATTTTTTGGAAGAGACTTAAAGGTGTCTGATTTAAAGATAACTAACTCTAATCAGTGGGACTAGGATAAAATACGAGACGTTATCCCTTATCATGAGGATCAAATTCGGAGTTTACCGATCAGCACTTCACGGAGAAAAGACTCACTAGCTTGGCTCCCTGTCAAGAACATAATATATATGACGAGGTCTGGATATGGGCTTCGAACTACTTCAGAGATTCAGCTAGTGGAGAAAGAATTTAATTGGCAGGGCCTAATTTGAAAAGTTAAAACCCTTCCAAAAATTCGTAACCTATTATGGAGAATTTCCAAGAATTCTTTGCCAATGGGAGAAAATTTGTTGAACAGGAAAATAGTCCAAAGTGCAAACTGCCCTCGGTGTGGGGAATCAGAATCGGCTCACATCTGTTCCAAAACTGTGGGTTTGCAGCAATGGTATGGCGTTGTGTACTGGTGAGAGGACTTCGTGTTGGAAATATATCTTCATTGCTTGACTTTATTTTAGCAGCTAGACATATTACCAACCTTCCTCCAACATGCATAACATCATCGCTGTTCCCATGGATATGTTGGGGTCTATGGACAACAAGAAATAACTTAGTGTTTAGTGCAAGAATATTTTCAGCTGAAGAGATCATTATCCAAAGCGATTGGAGATGCTAAAGCATGGGAATCTGCCAAGTTACAACTTCCTAAGAAGAATACCAAGGCAACTCGTCCAGACGAAGACAATGTAGCTCGTAGTTACTCATGTTTCCTAGATGCAGCTTGGAGTAGCACAACTAAGAGGTGCGGTATTGCTTCGATTATAAAGGCAAAGGATAGTTTGTTAGAAGCAGCTCAGACAAAAGCTCGCTATCATGTTTCTTCTGCTCTATCTGCGGAGGCCTGTTCGATGTATGATGCCCTATCTGATCTGAAAACTCGAGATCTGCATGATATTCAGATTTTTTTCGGACTCCCTTCAACTAATCCAATTATTGCATTATGGAGAGACTCATAATGAGATATATGGATTACTAAAGGACATTCGAGACCTCTCTACAGCTTTTCATTCGATTAGTTTTTCTTTTATTTCCCGTTTGAATAACTGCGATGCAGATGTACTCGCCAAATCGGCTTTGTATCTGGTTATTTAAATAAATAAAACAAGGCTAGTTCGTGACAAAAAAAAAAGATTAGGCAGTAGTGGAGAGAACCATGATGGTACATTGTTTTAGATATTTGGAAAAAAAATGAAATGATGGTGGTAAAGACACTTACTTACTTTTCACCAGGTGTCAATAACTCAGCTGGTAAAGTATCTCAGGCAAAGTCGAGAGGTCACTGGTTCAAGTGACACTTAATTAGGATGAACCATATAAAATGTTTTGGTCCCCGACCGGAGGGGATGTACGGGCCTAGGCTCAGAACCTCTTAGTATTAAAAAAAAAAAAAGACTTACTTTTGAAAAAGGCGCTGATGAATCCATCTTGCCATTGTTGACTATGTTAGAAAAATACTTTTAATCATCTAAGAGGAGTGATAGTTGGTTAATAATGGAGCCTCAAAATTTCAAAAAATGAAGGAAACAAAAATCTCAAAGATATATACAGGCAAGAGCTACTACTTTAAATGCTAGGCTGATGGAGTATGGCCTGTTGATATTGGTTCTTCCTTCTTGATCAAGGTTATTTCAAGGTGCCTATTGTGTTCTTTGTGTCTCCGGAATGAGAATGTGGCCATTAGAGTTAATAGGATGATCTTTATTGGAAAATGACCATTAAAAAACCAAATGCACTCTTAGTTTTTATGTTTTTGAAATTCATAATTATTAGCTCGATAACATTTTCAAGTCTAAAGTCCAAGTATTTAAAAACCAACAAGGAACCAAATTATGTTCGACATGTATCCATGCATGTGTACACCTTAACACAATACTATAATATTATTGGTGTTGTACAATTGAAAGTTCAAAGAAAACAACCTGGAGGTTAGGGTCGAGCTCAAACTCTCCAGTCTCGATAAAATGATCAGTGATTGATTATCAAGGCTTTGTTGCACACTAGAAGAAAACCTGCATTTTGTGGCCACCAAAATCATCTCAAAGTAGTCGCAAAGTCGCTATTTGAGACTATTTAGGGACTGAACGCGGTAGTCGCAAATATTTGGTCGCAAATTTTGATGGACGCAAAACAGTCGCCAAAACGCTATTTGAGACTATATAGGGACTGAACGCGGTATTCGCAAATATTTGGTCGCAAATTGTGATGGTCGCAAAACACTCGCTTCTCTGCGACTACTTAGTGAAGACAAATAAGCGTTGTATATTAGCGACCATTTTAAGACTGATATTAGGATTTATACTTAAAGACTAAATAGTGACTAGATTAAGTTATCGACTCATTTGTCACAAACACTGATAGTCGTATTTTGAGACTAAATTTTAACGGTTAGTTTAGTGGTAGATTTTCAACAATTTTAAGACTAACATTGTAGCGACTTTTTGTGACTTTCATTTCTAGCTGTATCTCGAGACTATCTTTTGACTGTTTGTTAGTCCCAGATTTTCAACTTTTATTTTTTGTCACATATTAGCAACTAATGTGTCATTTATTTTCTTTGTTTCAACCTTGTATGGGGTTACAAATAGGTGAGAAAATAGCTATTTGCTAATTTGCAACTCTCCTAGAATGCAAAATGATAACCGTCTTTCATTTATATCGAAATGGTTTCAGTACCAAACAAACCAAAAACATATAGACAAGGGATTAAAAGTTAGTTATTAAACAAGGGAGAGGATGATGCCGTGTTTGACACGGGTGAAGTGGTTGATCACGTCTAGCATTTTTTTGTCTACTTCAGCAAGCTTAGGACGAGCATAGAGAAGTTTTTATTGCATCTCGAAGAATGATGACGAATAAGAACTTGCATAACTTTCTTTTCTCCTCTTCCCTTTGTTGATAGTCTCTACAAGCCTTCCAAGATCTCCAAAGGGGTTTCCCTTGTCATTGGTGTACACTAGACACACAAAAAACCAGAGCTAGGAGTTACTTGGTTATGTTTTTCCTATTTGCTTCATATGACTATGTAAAACTGGTAAAATTGTTCTGAATATTTGTAATGGTACTACTATGTAAAGGGAAAACGGTTAATTCCCCCACAAACTATGTTGCTTTGGTCTATTCACACCCATAACTTTGCCTTGTACCAATCCACATGAACTAATCTAGATTTTGAATTACATACACGAACAACACAAAACCAGATTTAACCTACAAATTTTGTAACAGTGCAAAGAAGTACTTGCACACTTAATACCATCCAGTGGTGAAAAGCGTTACGGCGCAGACAAACCGGAGGTGAACAAAATTTGACTGGCTAGGCAACAAAGACGGTTCTACGTTTGTGTACTTTAATAGGAAATGAGAGAAGCTTTCTGCTCAAATCTTTTTCTATGTAAAAGACAAATCTCAACATTACATAAGAGTACGATTACACGATCTTACTAAGCAGAGTTTGTTTTGGCTGGTTAGTAATAGTACATTAATACAACCCCAAAATTTTTACTCTCCTTCAATTGCTCAGCTGTGCAGCCACCTTGAGGCCAGATAGTGAATGTGTGAACCACACCCTCCTCTATGACAACCACGTAGGAATCATGAGGTGTAACTTCATCCTCCCTCAATGTTTGTATTACCTTTGAAACAGGATGACTTTCCAAAGGACACCTTAGCCTCACCACTGCGTCATCGTGCTTCTGTTGATAATCAACCTCTGCTGGAGTTATCTGATTACTCTCCTTCCTTTTCACTATCTGCTTCTCTATTTCGTATACCTTGATTTTCTTCTGCACATACGTGATGTATGCGATTGCGTCCGAAAGGAGCGAAGCCATATCATCCTGAAATGGATTAGTATCTTCCAGAAGATCTTCAACTGGCGGATAATGGGTTTGTTTGATTAATCGTCTTCCACAGCTTACGTAATAAATTGTTGGCTGAAGATGCATCATACCCATCTTCTCCTCCAAATCTTCCATTGCTTCATGAAATGATTCAAATCAGCTGCAGCCCCTTCAAGTCATCTCCTCCATAAAATCACAAAGGCCAGAGAGTTTTTCGGATCAGAGGTGGTGGTTTTGTTTCGCCATCGTAGTCGTCGCTATAGTGGTGTCACCGGAGGTTGATGTGGTACTGTTGATCGGATTTGTCTCTCTCTCTCTCTCTCCCTCTTTGATACCTGAAACGGTTAACGAGAACCCTAAACTTAAATCCCCAATTAGATTTTTTCTCTCTCTCTAACCCGATGAACCCTAATTTCTAAATCCCCAATTTGATTTCTGCAAACGATGTCGTTTAGAATATTGTCATCACAGGTTTGGCAAAACGAATTCATTTAGGTTACTGATGAGGAATCCACATCATGCAGTGCTAACGAAAAATTAACACCGTTACGTAATTTGTGGGTTTAATCTGATTTTGTGTTGTTCGTGTATGTAATTCAAAATCTTGATTAGTTCATGTGGGTTTAGGTACAAGGCAAAGTTATGGGTGTGAATTGATCAAAGCAAAATAGGTTTTGTGGGTGATAAGCCGTTTTCCCACTATATAAACCTGGTATAATTGTTCTGGTGTTTTTGTTGGTACGACTGTGAAATTAGCAAAACTGTTATGGTGTTCATATTTTAACGATATTTATAATGCATAGAAAATAAGCGTAATACATATAGAAAATAAGTGTCATACATATCCAAAATAAGCATAATATATATCCAAACTAAACATAATACACGTCCAAATTAAGCATAGTACATGTGCAAACTAAGCATTATATACATGTCCAAAATAACCATAAGCAAATATAATTAGTTCTCAAACATAACTTAATGAATGTTCAAATATAACTCCACAAAAGGTATTAAGTTATACCCTCTTGCTCTTCCTAGTGACTGGCTCTTCGAATGGTTCTTTACTAAAGTGTGAGTAACTTCTCTTCTTCCCTTTCTTCGTCTTCTTCGCCTTTGATTTTTTTCTAATTACTTACGCCTCTTCTTCCTTGTCACCAGCCGTCTCTCTTCCTTCTTCACCATTTCCAGCCTCAGTTCCAATATAGACCATGTCTCCTCCTCTTTCATTATCATTACCACCCATAACCACTCCTTCTTGCTCCTTTACCAATGCTTCTGGATTTCTAATTTTCTCATCCAAAGCATAAATCTTGCCATTCACTTTTATCTCCACGTCTGCAGGCATATCAACCAACACCTTGAATCTATTTTCATTCATCTTCTTCAGACCTTGAAATTGTTTATGTTGTTCCGCATTTTCCAAAGCCACTTTCTCCTTAGCCTCACCGACATTCTTATCATTTCGTCCATCAACATCTTGGTTGTAAAGCTCCGCAAACCATATATCACAGTTTTCATCAAGTAGAAGCTTCTTCCAACCATCAACATTCGGCATCATCACAATCAACTTATTCATCCGAGTCATCCATGATTTCCGCTAAAAGAGTAAGCTCATCCTCAGTTGATACAATGACACTTTCAATATCCTGTTATTAGAAAAAAACAATAACTACATTAAATTATTATTATATCACGGTAAAATTAATTTATATATCACGGTAAAATTATTTCTAGCCCTATATATCACAATAAAATTAATCTATATACATATCGCGGTAAAATTATTTCTAACTTTTGCTGATCCAAGTGCATCATTATTTTGGGAAATGGGGAATCCTTTCATGGGACTTTTGATGAACTTGGTCTTGTACATTCGAGGACACCCACTTTATGTGCCTATAACATCTTCTCGGAATCTCTTCAACAAATCCGGGATTACCTCAAAAGCCAAAAGCTATGCATAAAACATATTAAACTTGCATCAATTAACATAAACAAAACCAACCAAAATTAATAACAATTTCCAAATTGCCTTTAAAGGAATGATGTAACTTGGAAAGCATTTAGAAGGTTTGGCGCCACCCTTTTACAACTTTCCATACAATGTTTGATTTCTTTCATTTTGTCATCAAATGACAATCGTCCCCAAGGAAAGGTCTTCCACCACTCGAGATCACTTATGACTTTTATAAGAAAAGGGTCTACCGAGGATGCTCCTTTTCCTTCCTTTACTTTTCCTAATATTATACTCACTAAGAAGTACTATACCGCCATCCTCAATCTATCTCCCCAACCTTTCATTTTCTTAAACTTGTTCTTAAGGGCCGGATGGGTTAAATTTTGCTTCTTGAAATGCTTCTCCACAAACTTGGAATTGCTAAAACTATCATATCTTTCGGGATACGCGTGGCAACGAAAACCGAACACGTCCTTTAGAGAATACTTAATTGGAACAATATTGACCACAAACCAAGCTTCTCTTTTCTTCTACATACACATCATGCGGAGAAGAAGCATTCACATGCCATGGTCTTGTAGTTTTTCTCCTTTGGCATGTGAAAAAAGTTACCAAATTGTGAGTGATTATGAAACCTTTTCAACTCATCACGTTCAAGTACGTTCTCTAATGTCTCCACGATCACCTTAATATAACAACGGGTTATAATCTTCATTGGCTTCCCATACTCGCTCTTAGGGAAGTACACCTTACCGTTGCATTGATTCGGATTCATCTGCACTACTATTCTATAATACACAATTTGCCAAGTGTTATTTTGTGTACCAGGAACCAAACTAGACATACAAACTGACAAAAAAAATTAAAATTCAATGTGCATACCGTATTTCCTTCTTCTTCATCTTCTTTGTCATGTCTTTCTTCTTCCTCCACCTCCTCGTCCTCTTCTTCTTCTTCTCCCTTGTCATCACCAACTAATTCATGTTCACCGTTGAGTGGTTCTTCTTCTTCACCACCGTGTTCTTCTTCTTCTTCACCATCGTGGTCTTCTTCTTCTTTTTCTACCACCGGTGGAACTTCTTCTATCACGGGGACCGGTGAAACTTCTTCTATCACAGGGACTGGTGGAACTTAGCACGAGGACCAGTAGAACTTCTTTTATCACTGGAGACGCCAATTTCTTTTGCTTCGGAGGCGCCAATTTATTTTCCTTCAGAGGCGCCGATTTATTTTCATTCTTTGAGTTCAATTCGTTCCTTGTACGAGGCATTCTACAATCAAGTAAAATCATAGAGAAAATATCATCCTCACGAACTCAACAAGAAATTGAACCCAATCGACCAAAATAAAAATCTTTAAACAAACCTCAAATCCTTCGTCGTCTTCCTAGTTTTACTTAGTGTTAGAATTTGAAATCACGAGCGAATTGGGATGAATGGGAACGAGTGAGCTTCTTCTTTCTTCTTTGTAAAGTGTGAAAGGGAAATGTTAGGGATTTGGAGGAGAAATAGATATAGAGATTCTAAGAAGAAAGGGGGAAAAAACAAACCGATTTATTAGACAAAAACCGACACAATTGTTCAGTTATGAGATTCAGTTCTTTGTCTCCGATTTTGACCCGGATTGGATCTAAATGGGTTGTGAAATGGGTCGATATTGAGCTGTTGGGTCTGTAATTTTCGGGGGACTGTCTGGTTAATAGGTAAATTACTAGTTTTTGGGATTTAAAATAAATCAAAAATAATTCTCGTTTAAAACGAGAGTAAGTTAGCACTTTTTCTTTCAAAGATGAGTTAGCAGCCACCTCCATGTTATCTTTACAATATGAAGTGTTGTGTTACGCAATGATATTATTTGTTTTTGTTTCGAGCATATTTTTTTTTAAATTAATGTTAATTTTTATTCATACCAAAAACTTTTGTACAATGAATGTTACTGTCAAGCTGAGTGTATTTTATAATTTCTATTAGAGAGGGTTTCAAGTAAGAACATCTTTAGGCATTTCTAAGTAAGGTGAGCTAGTAGAGTAGCAAACCATCGGGAAAGACCAGCATAGTACGTGTAGTCTTCCTGATTACTGATTGAGCTGAAATAATTTCTGATGTCCTTATTGATGAGCTTGGCGAGGTGAATCGGAGAAACTGACTCTTCCCCATGTCGCCGACTATTTCTCTGGCGCCAAATGTGATATATTGTAGTTTGAAGCGCATAGCGAATGGTGAGTAAGTGAACCCGATCATAGTTTGAGCCTCTGAGGATAAGGAGAAGGCGAGTCCAGTCAAGAGAGATGTCCCTGTCAAGCAGGTGACCTGCAGTCAATGTCCAGAGTTCAGACCTCTGCAGAGTATGGGCAATCAAAGAAGATGGTTACGGGATTCCATGGTGGCTCTGCAAAACACACAGTCCGTTTGGTGTCCTGTATTCCAGTATCGAGTTCGATCCCTCGTCTAGAGTCTATTGAGGACTGCCATCCATATTAGAAAAGAGTATTTGGGTGTCGCTTTTGGGAACCAAACACTCTTATACCAACTTGTTACCGGACGAGGTATGCTGAGCTCTTGGCGGGTCTCTTTTGTGCTGAACTGTTTCTTATATGTATTGCTTGTACCTCGCCATAGATAAGTATCAGCACTCGTGTTGAGAACAAGACCATCAATGGCATTCTCGATCTGAACATATGTACCAGAACGGTGTCTTCTTCGTATGCGATTCAACTTCACCGAAGCGACTGTTGCTAGTGAGGGAATTCCAAGAAAAATAATGACTTTTATGTTGGGTTATTTTCTAGTTTAATGACTTATTTTAGACTAGACCCAATGAACAATATGTCATGTGATGGAAAATGTAATTTGAATTGAAAACCTTCTATCAAAAAAAAAAATTACATTACTTATTATCTTTGAACAATTAGTAGAAAAATAAACGCTTAAAGTAACTTGAAGTAGATATGTGAATGGAGTTTACTCGACTGTTCATTTATCCTGAATTATGTAATGTCATTTTGGTGTGTCAATGAAGTACTTGAACATTTTATTAAGAAAATAAAATTAATTTATCTCATGGAGACAGCAAAATGACATTACATAATTCATAATAACCGAAGCTACACAAAAAATGGTGATCCAATCAATTTTGCATAAGTTATAATGGTAAAACGTAGTTTATGGGTGACTGTTCTTTAGGTTTCTTCTCCTCTTTCAACTGAGTTTCTCTTGCAGAACAGGTTCCACCATGATTATGGTCACTGCATGATAAAGAGGCAACAAGTGTTAAGCTTGGAAACTATATCATCAAGAAGACTCAAACCTAACAAAAGTATTTAAATACCTCTAAGGAACCAAAATATAGTTGCAAAATGCATAATGGTCGACCAATATTTATGCATGTGTACACTTTAACACAATGCTATAATACTACTGTTGTTGTGCATATTGAAGATCAAAGAAAACTACCTGGAGCTTAGGGTCGAGCTCAAACTCTCCGGTCTCGATAAATTGATCAGTGGTTGATTGTAAAGGCTTTGCTGCAAATGCAAGCAACGAACAAGATATCTAACTAAGCATCGCATCAAACTGGTTCTCCCCAAGTATAACCAATCAAAACGTAAACTGATATACCTGCTGAATCTGGTCTATATAACCACTTTGGATGGTGTTGCGAGAGCATGATTGAGTTTGCCTCCAGGCATGAAGGATTACGTCCTGGATGAATATCTCACAAGCTTTAGCCAAAAGAAGAGGACTGTCTGAGCTGACAATCTGAAACATTGACATGTATCTATCTCACTCAACAAAAAATATCTCAATAATACTAAAATATTTTCGTCACACTCATATATTTTTGTTTGTCACCCCTATTACGTGATCAGGTTATCAGTAAAATTTTAGCAATGACAGATTTTAGATCCAAGATAATAACAATTTTATTAGCATGGAAATTTCAAAAACTCGAGGCATAGTCAACAAAATTCAAAGGATTACCAAAAGAGACACTATATGTATTTTCCAAACCTTGACTTGAGTTTGAGATTTCGTAACTCCTTCACTCCCAGCCAGAGGTAATGGACCCTTGTCATGGAACTCCAAAAACTAACCAAAACAAGTCAAAGAGTTAGGTAAGAGTAAGCGGGAAGAAAATATTTGAATTAACTAAATGAGTCACCTGTAAAAATTTCTATATCATATCTTTGTTGAGACCAAAACATCTCCAGATATAGGTTTAGTATATCCATCTATGCATCAAAAAGTTTTCACAATTTCATTCAAAATCATCATACGAAAAGTTCAAAAATATGAGGAACAATCAAAGACAAAGCAAAGGATAAAATAGATTTACCTCTCTGTTCGCCGGACAAAAAGGCCACGCCAGATTAAGCATTGGACTCATGTTCTATCCTCATACAAGTTTCTTTGATAGACTGCAGATAAATAATGAAAAAAAATCGTAGATGATGAAGAGGATGCAAAGAGTTTTGGTGTAAAGCATTTTTATATATCGAGGTAAAGTCAAAACGAGCATTATTATCATTTAAAAGACTACCAATATAATTAGATTCACTACCTAATTGAGAGTTCTAAAGAGGGAAAACTTTTAATTGTTGACAATTAACTTTGGTAAGTGTTTACCTCTTTGGACTAATGAAACTTGGATAAGGGTGACCATTATATTTTTTTGTGAAAGCCTCGCGTCATGCCGTCATGTAAAAAAATACATGATTACCTATAATAAATTCAAAACTTTATCGACGACAGAACATAGTCACTCATAGAACACATTTGTTGTAATATATAACTTCATCAATTTAAAGATTATTGTATCCTCTAACCCATCCTCATACAAAGGTAAAAATTATTTGCTAGACAGTTATATCACAAGGGTCAAATTAAGAATTTAGTTAATGATTTTATCCCCAAAAAAGATGACAGTTATTTTCTCATTAATTGTAGTTCTACCACAAAATATAGACGTGCTCTTCACTTTACTCTTTTGAGCCTACGTTCTAACAAAAATGAAATAAGTCTACCTAAATATATCGACAAAATTTACCATAATTTATAATATGTTGATATATTAAAAATGTCGATTTTTGAACTATCAACTTATTTTTCACTTATGTTGACTTAATTTTCTTCTCCCTCGATTTATTTTAAAACAGTCGACTTATGTTTTGGCTGGTTGAACTATAACATATTCAGTATATTAAATTGTTGACTTATATTTTTGTTCATCGACTTATAATTTTTTCTTTCAAATTTTTCTTTCATGGTATACTTATTTCCTACGTTGACTTATTAATAAAGTCAATTTTTTGGACTGTCGACTTAAATTAATTTTTGTCAACTAAATTTATTTCTCTATCCAAATATTTAATACGGTTGACGTATAAATGATTTATAAATAGTCGATTTTTTAAATTGTTGACTTATTTGTCTTGTTTTTATATATCTAAATTTTTTATACCGAGTTTTTTTTATTTTTGGTAGAATTATTTTATTTTATGTTGACTTATTGAAGTTGATTATTTGAATTGGTTACTTATATTTTATTTTTCTCGACTTAATTATCTTCTATACTAACTAATATTAAAATACTAGACTTATATTTTTGTTAATTGATTTTTCACATTGTCTACTTTTTGTATTGTTTATTTATTTTCTTTTGAATTGAGATCCTATAATTATTCTTGGTTGTAGTATTTAAATTGATTTTCTAGTTTGAAACAATTATATTTAGATTTTTATATAGTTTTTATTCGTAATTAGATTTAAAATAAATATAATTTTAAATATATATATATATATATATATATATCATAGTTAATAAATATCAATATTTATCAAAATTATATATATATATATATATATATATATATAATTATTTGTTTAAATTCAACATTATCTAAAGTTGATTTCTCTTGACGGGAAGATGAGAGAATATGACTTCTTTTATATTTTACATTTTTATTAGTTGATTTCATCTTTAATCTGAATTTTAATGTTAATTATTTGTTAATATTAAACATAGTAAATTAATTTATTATTATCATAACCTACTTAATTAATTTATCATTATTATAATTATTTGTTTAAATTCAACATTATCTAAAGTTTGAACCACAAACTCTCAAAAATAGTGATTTAATTTTAAATTTGAAATAATATTTTTAAAAACTAATTCATCAAATTATTTTGTTTTTTGTTTTCAGAATTTTTGATTAAGGAAAAATGTCATTTTGTACAAATTTTAAGGTAAACAATCAAATTATTTCTTTTTATCTACAGTAATTTTGTATTTTTATTTATTCAAAATTTTAGATAATGATTACTCTAAACATAGAAAATAATATTCTCTTAATTTTTTCATCATCAAAAATAGTTATGGATTTTATTTAATTCAAAAAATTTAATTATTTTATAATTTTAGTTAAAAATTAAGTTATTTTATTTTGTGATAATTTATTTAAATGATGTTTAAACAACTAAAGAGGGTATATGGTAAATTTTCAATAAATATGTGTAATTTTCAAATTAATATAAACTTGAGTATAGTTTTCAAGAATTCTTACTAAATTTTGTGTATTATAAATATCTTCCTAAAATAAAGTATAGTTTTCAAAATCCAATCCATTTTAGGGTACTTTCAAAAAAAATTCAAACGGAAATGAGTGTGCTCGAATTTTAGAACGGAAGAGAGAGAGGAAAAATATGTCCAAAACATAACTGGTTGACATACTATAGTTAATTTATTTTTATTGGATGCAATATTCTTTGTTTCATTCAGAAGAATATGATATGTGACTGTTATGTAAAACGTAAAACATAAACATTAAATGAAATTACACGGACACAAAAATATTGTCGACAAATCTGTTTTTTTTTGTGGTGCCGACATTATCCTATACTATTAATCGGGAAGTACTAAATTGAATACAACCTTATAATATGTATAATTTACCTCACATTGCCATTACAATTACGACCAACATTGAGTTTTTTGAAAATGGTATAATAGTCATTACCATAATAGAGTAAAACGGATAAACGTGCGGATTTATGGGTTGATCCCAAAGATTGATTTGGGTTTAAGTATGAACTACTGGTAGTTTTTTGCATTTGGGTTTTAATAAGAAATCTAAGCCATTTATTATATTCGGATATTAAAATGGGATCTAAACCGTTGATTAAATTCTGGATGAAACTAAAAATTGTAAATATAAGAGGGCTTTATTGGTTCATTAATTTGTAAATACATATAGGATTTAAAAATTCTTATAGAATTTGAAATCAATACATATAGATTTTGAAATAACATGTTTTAACCACGGATTTAAATCCTTCTATTCTTCACTTTCTAATCCATTCAAATCCATTAAAAGTATAATGTGGATTTTGAAATCCAACAATAAATCATTAAACGAATAACACATGATTTTAATTAGTATTTACAAATGATAAAATCAATAACACATGACTTTACTTGGATTTCCAAATCCATTAAAATCATTGAACCAATAACCCCCTAAATATATAGAGAATTGTTTACATATAGAAATATATTATAACGAAGATATCAATCACGTAAAATTTTTTGCAATATTGATTAGTTCCTAAATCTCCGTCATCTTCATTAACTAAATTAACAATATATATCATTTGATTATAAATATTTCCTAAACTAGATTAAAATCTGATAACTAAGAGACACATTTCGAGAACATTCCATACTTTTACAGGTTTAAAAATGTTAATAATTTAATATTCGCAAATACGAAGCCATTATAATATATTTCTCTCCACGAAAACGTCGCAATTACAATCTTTTGCAAGATATCCTCTTTGTATATAAATAGGATTTTCCTCTCATATGATTTCCCCATCACATCGATTACAACTAATTATAATGGAGAACTCACAAAAAATTGGCCATTGCAGTTCCTTACATGTCATTGTATGATGTTAAACCATTTAAGAATTCATGGCGTATAAGAGTGAAGATTCTCTATGTTTGGAGACAGTACTCTGATACTGCTTGCGAATCTATGGAGCTCATTTTGGCTGATGAAGCGGTAAGCAAATAAATCATATGCTTTTTTTATTTTTCATATATTGTTGCATCTCACAAATTTATATAGATTATTAGTTCTAATAGTTTTCAAATATTATGTCTTATAGGGTGATAGAATTGGAGTAGAAGGACCAGATTAGAAAATTTGGGAAATGTCTTATAGAAGGATCCTGGAAAATCATTAATACATTTGCTCTTAATCCATCTACTAGTCTTTACAGGGTTTCAAGTTTACGATATAAGATCGGGTTTCTCTTTGGAATTATCGTAACACCGTGTGATTCTGTATCTGATAGCTTATAGCTGTCTTTTGCAAAGTTTGATGCAATTTTTGCTGAATCTTTCAATACAAGTGTTTTGGTAGGTAAGTAACTGCAATCATTTCATTGAACTCTTTATAAATCCAAAATCTATTTATTATATGATGACACATACTTTTTGTAAATGTAGAAATTATTAGTCAAGTTGTTAATGTTGGAGAAATACAAGTATTGACTGCCAGTTACAAGACAAATAAGAAGATTGATTTTGAGCTTAGAGACAATGAGTATGTTCAATACTAATGGGCAAGTATTTTTTTATAGATTATTTCAAATTAAAAATATATATCAATCTGATTTTCCTTTTTTGTTCAGGGATCATCGTATACCCTGTACATTATTGGGTAAATTTGTTGAACTCATTGATACGGCTTGCAAAGGTATTGATGATGAGATCCTTATTTGTGTGATAAGGTTTGCTAAATTTAATGTGTATAAAGGTACTTCTTTCATTTAAAATCATTTTTATACATACCAAATGCACTAGCATAATTATGGTCTATTTTGTTTATTTCATACAAATATCATCACTAACATAATAATGGTTTGTGTAGGCATAAGCAGTGCTTTTAATGATTTTGACGCTTCACAATTACTTGCTAATTAATATTCAACTACATGTTCAGGAGTTCAGAAAAATGTAACACATATTAGTTAGTGGTGTTAGTTATACAAGGATTTTTAACAATTTACTAAGGTTACTATATGATATTGTTTTAGGCTTCCAAAGGATGGTCTAGCCTTAATCGTGTTATTGAATCTGTTCCGAGGAGATTGCTGAAGCAAGAAAAAGAAGATGAGTTCCTTCGGTATCGAAGGAAGACCATTGCAGAACTACTTGCTACAAAAGATGTATGATTAACAATACCTGGATTATTTTTATGGTAAATTTAATTAATGAAATGATTGATTCGATTATTATCTTTTTGCATAACAAGTTTGGGAAGTGTAGAACCTTTTGTACCGTGTATACTATAGAAACATATTGGGTTTGGTTCTATTTTAGTTGTCGGAGTTATAATAAAAAAAAGTTATTAAGGAAGACAATCAAGGTTGAAGATGTCAAGGCCCCGAACAAATATTTTGGTGTGAAGTTTGTAACGGTTCTTCTAAATCTGTTGTTGTTAGGTAATAGTTAGGGTTTTCTGCAAAAAAAAACCCTTCACGTCGTCTTTTTTTGCAATTTTACTCTTCATTTCCGAAAAAATGCAAAATAATCATACAAAGCCATAAAAAAAAATACGCAATATAGCATTTATACGTATTTTATAAATATTTTTACGGTCACTTATATTAGATTTTCAAAATTTTAAATGTAGATTTGGAATCCTAGTCGTGAGGACTTCGATTTGATATATTATTTATTAACAGTTTACAAATTTGACGATGATGACAATGAATTATATTGCGTATTAATTTTGACTTCATATGATGCATTTTTTGGAGATAGAGGTTAATGTTGCAAAAAAATGGTAATTTGGAGGGTTTATTTATGCAGAAAACCCTAAAAAATATGTTGTGCCTTTATAATATCACTTAATGACAAAATATTATAACCAAAATATTTTATTGATTATATTTGGTGGTGTTTGTAGGTATAAGATGCATCTTCACATCATGGATCATTTTGGTGAATCAAAATGTTTGTTATTTGACAGTTTCGTGTTCGGAATGCTTGGTGTCTCTGCAACCCAATTGCTAGGTGGTAAATTTGACGATGTATTATCGTATTATACTAATTGGGGAATCAAATATTTGTAATTCATAATGTATTTTTATCTGGTATTGTATTTTTTATTTACATAATGTAGATTGAAGATCCTCAAAATGTTTCAAATGCTATTAAAAATTTGATAGGAAAGACATTTCAATTTTATCTTTGTATTGAGAACGATAACATTTTTGGACAATATGATACATAGTTTTTGGACAATATGATACATATAAGGTTGCTAAAATTTGTTCAAGCAATAAAATTGAAGAACTGCATAATGAAGAGTCTGAGACCTATGTTGATCCTAATTCCATTGTTTCTATTGAACCAAAATGAAACAAAATCCAATAGATTAGATAACCATAATACTAATGCAAATAACATGTCTAGGATATTCACATGTCTAGGATATTAACAGCTCGTTTTAGCTAAATTTTCTCCAAAAAAAAAGCTTGTTTCAGTTGTGTTAGTGGTAATTGAGGTATGAGGAAATGGTTCACGTCCAACAACTTTTAATTGATACAAAAGATTATATTATTTAGGAAACATGAAATGCAAACCAAAAATATATTCAACAGTGTTATTAGATTTATTTATAAGAAAATTAATATCTATTAAAAAAGAGAAATGAAATTTATTAACATTGTACAGTTTACTAACCAGAAAAATAAATATTCAGTATTAAAATATGAATATTATGTTTATCTAATGAAATCTATGATTATTCAAATAAGTATACTAAAAGGTAACGTTAGAAATTTATAAAAAGAATATAAATATTAAATGATTTGAGATAAAAAAATTTAGATTATAATTATATGATAAAAGAATCTGAGAAAGAAAATCCCAATCAAGATAGGATAATAGATGAAGTGAAGTTTCTCCCAAATAGCTAGACATGGAATAAACTAGTAAGAAAAAGAAGAGAGACATATATACAAAAGTATGACCAATCAAAAATCCGTCTAGAATTTCAAAAATCAGTCTAGAATTTCAAAAATCCGTCTAGAATTTCAAAAATCCGTGATTACGCGACGGATTTCCGAAATTACACGATGGATCTCCAAAATGACGCGACGGATTTCCGAAATTACGCGACGGATTTCCGAAATTACGCGACGGATTTCCGAAATTATGCGATGGATTTCCGAAATTACGCGACGGATTTCAGAAATTACGCGACGGATTTCTGAAATTACGCGACAGATTTATGAAATTCTCGGCGAATTTTTGAAATTCCCGACGGATTTCTGAAATTTTTGAAATTCCCGACGGAATTCCAAAACTGACTATTCTCGAAATTCAAATAGTCAGAAATATTCGTCGGAAATTGGAATTAACTTTTTTGAGGTCTCGGATGGTGAATTCTATTTTTGTATAAAAAAAGACAGACTGACTAAGGTATATTAAAGTTTTGTCACTAATAACTCAAAATATTAACGTGTCCTAGTGGTTAGTGTGTTTTACCATGGAGTTATCCCACCCAGGTTTGAATCTAGCTAACTACAAATGGTTTTAGTTTTATTTGCCACGTCAGCTGCACAGTGGCGCCTGGTCAGCTGTACAGTTGCGCCTGGTCAGCTGTACAATTGCGCCTGGTCAGCTGTACAGTTGCGCCACATCAGCAGCACAGTAACGTCCGTTAAGTAATTCCGTCGGAGTCAACAAGATGGGGTTTTACATCGATTTAAACTTTGCGGTGGGGATACAACTCGAATTAAGTTAAAAATGTGGTTAAACCTTGAGTTTGGAAAACCGTGTGTATACAGACTTAACGCAAACTTTGCAGAGGGATACACCCCAACAGCCCCAAGATAGAGATCCTAAAGTTTGGTCGGCAACAAGACCTAATATTACATATGTCAACCTTTCAAAGTCTGAATCAATCTAGGTGACATTTTATCTCTTCTTCATTTGGCTGCCAATTACATATGACTTATTTCTCACCTTTTATTTGTGACTTCAAACGCAAAATGGCAGAAGTAATCATGCTTTCTTCACAGGTCCAACCCACGACACAATCTAATGAAGCAATGGCTAAGCGCATCCAAATAAAAGTGCCATAGTTTAAGAAAATTTTTTGTAAGGCCTTTAATTTATGTTAAGAAAGAATATATTATCGGCTTTTTTATAAATATATTTTTATTGGAGTTTCCTTTCAGTATATTTCGTGGGTTTTAAAACTTTAAATTAATAAAATGTTAATTAAAAGTGTTGTTCATGAATGTTAATGGTAAATTTTTGGTTTAGAAAAACAATTAAAACCCTAAACGAAGAACTTTTTTCTATTGATTTGATTCATATTTTCTCTTATGTATGCTTGCAACTTGCTAAAGTAAGTGAATAATGACAAAATCGAAGACTCAAGTATAAATATATAAATCTAAGTTTGAAGTTTTAAATTATATTAGCCACTCGTTCATGGATCATAGTAATCTGGTAAAGCCATAAAGGACATATGATTTTTATTTTTTTGCTTGTTTATAGGATCGAAGGACATATAACAATAATTCATGGCTTAGATTGTTGGATAATGATTACTTGTGTGATATTGTGAATTAGAATAGAATAAGATCATGGCAACAAAATATAGAATTCAAATTTGATTCAGATTGTTGTTACTCATTAATTTCAATTCGTAAACCTGTTTTCACGTGAAAGAACTTTGAATATATATATTTCATGTTTGATTTGAATTTGTGTATAATTCATCTCTTTTCTGAGTAATAATAAAAAAAATGTCATTTCACAAGAGAGATCAAATGGGCTGGTTTTGCTATACATTAAGATAGTTGTGCTTAAAAAACTCAACTACGTAAGTTGAATGAATGATTTTGGAAGCAAAAGTGTAAATAGAGCTATATTTAAAGAATTCAATTTTATTATTATTATTGTTTTCTTTTTCTTACAAACTGTTTATGGAATTAAAAACTGTTTTCTAAAGTGTTAGTTTGACATTTTTTATATTACTATTACTTGTGATTTTGCAAAAAAAATTATGAAGCATGATTTTTTTTTATTTACGTAGGGCATTCAAAAATTCCAGATCGGCTCTGTTTCTTCGAGCATCGTTTGTCCCGAAAAGACAAACCAATCGGGTCGTACAAAGATCCATCTAACTCCATGGAGCAAATGGCTCTAATGCCACAAATGGAGAACATTTGATCTGAGGTGCCACTATTTCACATACATGTCACTCATTATGTGTTATTCCGATTTTATTCTTAATGAAATTGTTTTTAAAATTTAATAAAATTAACAAAAATAAAAATAATTTTTCTTCTTTTTCTTCGTTGAGTTCGACGGAAACGCCTCCACTCATCTCCCCAGCACCTGCGACGCCTCTTCAATTTGGGTTTCTTCTCCTCTTCGTCATCTTCCTCCTCTGGCAATAGGTGAGAGGGGTTGATTTGGGTTTGGGAATTTAAGAATTTGGGAATTTTAAGGATTTTTGTAAAATTTAGGGATATGATACATGATTTTGCTTGTTTGTATGCACATTTGGTTGGTAATAATGTTTAATAAGGCGATAACGTATGTGCATTGGTCAGGATTTGTTGAACACATGTGTTGAATTAAAATCTCCAATTGCAAAAAAAAAAAAACAAATATCTGCGAATATAGGACAAATTATAAACGTAGTATAGCTTTGAGATATTAGGACATGTGGGACAAGTAATATAATCGTGAGATAATATGACAAGTGGTACACATAGTGTTATTGTGCCTAGTTGGCTATTTTGTAATTGTGTTTTATTTTTTTCAGGAGCCTCCTGATGGTGAAAAAGATCCAAACAGACGTACATTTTGACTACGGATGGTGCTATTTAGAAGAGCATCAATGGATTTCAATAAATTTTAACTATGTACAACTAAAAACATTTCTGTATTTTATTTACATTAAACAATTTTGAAATGTCTACTTTTTATTCATTATGATTCAAATAATGTCTTGAAAGTATCAGAAATTAAGTATTATTTTATTGTAATACATATTTATTTAATTAAAATCAGAGTTATTTAATTATAATAATTAATATTTTGTATTTAATTTATTTAAATTATTTAAATTATTAAATAAGTATTTAAATTATTAAAATTAGTATTAAAATTATTTAAATTTTATTAAAATTAATATTTAATTTTTTAAGCTATTAAAAACTCCAAATGAAGGCTTATAAGTATTCAACATTCATCTTGAACCTAAAAAATTTCATTCAATACTAAATATATATTATACATATTATTTTTTTCACCTAAACCACCCCTTATAATATAAGGAACACTTACTATGTCATCACCCTTTTTTTAATACAAAAGATGTGAAATCTGTGATTTCTTGAATACTCTATTATGAAACCCTTCTAAATGCTTACTAATAGTAAAAAAATCATGTGTGCAACTAGAAAATAATAATGTATATTCAAGTCACTTACAAATACACATAAATCGACAAAGTACAACTATGAAGACGAACGTCCAACTGTACATTTGGGGACAACTATGTGTATGTTCCGCCACCAAAGATACACTTTATCACACGTGGAATCCTAATTATTACCATCCAGCTGCAAAAATACACCCCCCTACATGCACGTGGAATTATTTTAATAATTATTAAAAGAAATGAACAAATTGAAATATTATATTTCTTTTTTCCCATTCCCCCCCCCCCCTCCGATTTCTTCATTTTCGCCAATTTCTGGGTTTACTAGTCGTTCTAACTTGTACCTAATAAACATAGGTGTACCAAATCGGTAGTATGTGCTTCAATTGTACCAAATAAACGGAGTTGTACCAAATCAGTGCATATTGGCTACATTTTGATTCCTTCATAATGGCGACTTTTCACAAAATGATGTTCCTTCATAATGGCAACGTTTCGGTTTCCACCACGTCCATATGTGTCATCTGGTAGGATAATGGCAAAGTCCATTTAATGTTTATCCTAGACGAGAGTCTGGATATGCCTTTAGATGTTTCTAGACAACGAGAGTTTGCTATGGAGCGTTGGATTGTAACCTATGTTAGCAAAGTGTTCCTAGACAACCGTTATGGAGCTTTGTGAACTTATCAATCTTACACTTAATGATTGCTTCTAATCTTAATAATAAACGAGAGTTTTTGTTAGGATTGTTAGATTAATAGTTATCACTAAGAGATTAGGGTGACTAATATTATTGTTTGAGTTCAAGAATGGTTTTTTAATGCTATCTCATATGCATGTATGTTGCTTGTTTAGAAATTCTTGAGGATTCCCTTTACCCGATTTATCTATCTATTGTTCATTCCATATTTATTTTATTAGGTGTTAGAAAGAAAACAAAAATCATATTTATTTTCCCTAGCTAAGTTTTAATTATCATAACCCATAGTGTATTTGCTTTGGTCCATGTGGATTCGATCCTTAAATAATATAGAGGTGTTAACGTACACTTGCAATATTATTTGGTGTAAACCTTACACTCAACAAGAACAAAAGGGAATTGTTCTTCATCTACAAAATCAAAGGGAATTTGTTTTAAATGGGACACTAATCGTGGAGAGATTATCATTTCCATTTTTTATCAAGTACAGAGATTATAGTTCATTCGGTTAAGAGATTTCCAGCGAGCTGAACTGAAAGAGAGATATACGGCGTATAATCCGACAAGTAGGTTGTCTCAGATTAAGAAGAAGAGAACTCTGGTGAGACAAAAGAGACAACAATTTTGGTGTCGGAATATTTTGATTTTCCGACACAAGTCTGGGATTTTCCAAGTAGGGATTCCAAGGAGAAGAATTTTTCCGTGAATTTCAGTGCTCTCTGGCGAGAATTTATGTTTGACACTGGTCATAATGTGCATACATCTTTGTTCGGGTTCTGAATAACATTTTGAGTTATAATTAATTATACAAGAGCAAACCAATACTAGCGAAGGTGACGCTTATGCTTAGAAAGATGAAGATGAAGGCAGAAATGTACATAGTGGAATCATAATAGAAATACAAGTGTATTTGAGACGCCTCGAACCCGGGTGTCCATTTTTTTTTTTTTTTTTTTGCGATATATTAATATTATTTCCGCAAATAATATTAACCCCTTTTTACCCATAATTCAAACACCGTGGTTGAATTAACACAGTAATATTATCCCCCATAAGATAATACTACCCAACATACACACACACACAAAACCACAATCCCAACCTAAGAATTGCTACACACACAGCGGAAGACTTAAACCGTGCTACTAACAACCGTAGTACAATACAAATACACGACCCGAACCTTAGATCATCCTCCTCTCCTCGCCATGATTCCACGATTACACTTCAAAACTCACCTGCATCACACACAAAGAGATGCGTAAGTATTATCACAAATACTTAGTGAGGCGATCCTCCCATCTACGAGCTATACACACAAGCACATGGAAATAACAATCAACCACAATGTACACGAATGTCTAATCCAATGAACACCACGTCATTGAAACACATACCACATCAATCAATGATGGATCATCACAAATCCATCATACACATCATACAACCATCACAACTTACCAAACCAACCACCATTGCTTAGATAAGCTCATGGTCACGCACTCACTTCGACAACACAACAAGGAACGGCCAAGGTAACTCCACACACAACCTTATAAGGAGCTTACACACGAGCTCACACAAGCTCAGCTCATCCTACAGCCAAAAAAACAACCAAACACCCAAGTTACCACAACTTGGTAAAAACAGGGCAAAACCCAGAAACGACGGCCGGAAAGATCGAACCATAACTTTCGCTCTAACCGTCCACTTTCAAAACCAATCGGTGGAGTTAAACCCCTATGAGTCCTGAAACTACTCACCAAATTTCGTGAGGATCCAACCACAGACGCGGCGGCGATCTAACCCCGAGCCTCCGCTGGTCCTGCTTTCGACGGAAACAGAACACCTCTACGAAATCGTGAATAACTTTCAGACTACAAACCCAAATCCATTTCCGCAAAGGGCTATAACTAGATTAAAGGGTTAACTAAAACGCCACCAAAAATCAGTACCTTTGCATACGATTTGATTGGTCGAAAGCTCTTTCTCCCAGACCCTGTCTGCTGAAACCAAATTTCACTTCCAAGGACTTGTTCTTCTTCTCCTCTCAAGGTTTGAGCTCTCTCTCTTCTCCCTCTATCTCTCACAGGCACGAAAATGGCTGCCAAGAGAGATGAAGTAGAGTTTTTAAAGGGTTAATAGGGTTGACCACGAAACCCCATCACTCACAAAACTCACCAACCCCACTAGCCAGAAAATCGATTAAGAAATCCACCTTGGCCCACATTTTGCTCCAGAATTCGGTCATGAAAATCGACCTTGGCCCGATTTTTGCAAGAATTCGATCATGAAAATCAACCTTGGCCCGATTTTTGCATCTTTCAGAGATTTTCACCCAAAATGCCGAACGATCACCCAGATCGGTTCCAAACCGATTTATGGCCACAAAATCAGTTCAAAACCGATTTATGGCCACAAAATCGGTTCAAAAACGGTTTTCAAGACCGATTTTTTTTTCAAGGAATCGGTTTCAGACCGTTTTTTTCTTTCCTTGGATCAGTGGGTCCCCTCCCACCTGATCCCGAGCGTAAAGAACATCCGCTTTTTCGGATCACGGGCGTTACAATTCTCCCCCACTAACATAGATTCGTCTTCGAATCTCATCACACAGTCCTGTCACTAGGACCCAAAACACAATCGTCTCAACGATTCGGTCCAAACTCGACCAACACGGTTACAATAAACCGACACCCCATGGGTACAACAACCCAACACATGCTAAGGTTGAACACTATTAACCCGCACTACTCTTGACCCACACGGCCAATCCAACAACATGAGCTAAGGTCGAACACTATCAACCTGCCCACACTTGGCCAACCCGGCCAAACCAACCAACATGAGCTAAGTTCGAACACTATCAACCCGCCCACTATTGGCCCACACGGCCAAACCAACATCGAAATCGAACACTAGTAACCTCCGAGGTCTACATCCGATCCCTATGCTTATACCCACGTCATAGACTCATTGCTCTCAACTCGTACACACGCCACACCACCCTAGGGAACCACTATCCCTCGAGCTCGCGGCAACCTCATGCCATCCACCCTCGGGAATCACCATCCCTCAGGTATCGGCAACCTCATGCCATCCCTCAGGTATAGGCAAAACACATGTCACTCCTCCCTCGGAAATACTATCCCTCAGGATCTCGACAAACACATGCCACTCCTCCCTCGGGAATACTATACCTCAGGATCTCGGCACAACATGTGCCATATACCTTCAGGAAAAACTCCATCCCTCAGATATAGGCAACCTCATGCCAAATACCTACGGGAAAACTCCATCCCTCAGATATAGGCATCCTCATGTAAAATACCTTCGGGAAAAACTCCATCCCTCAGATATAGACAACCTCATGCCAAATACCTTCGGGAAAACTCCATCCCTCAGATATAGGCATTCTCATGTCACTCCGCTCTCGGGAAATCTCTCCCTCGAGCTTTGTGGCAAAATACACCACCCACCCTCGGGAACTCTATCCCTCGAGCTTTGTGGCAAAATACACCACCCACCCTCGGGAACTCTATCCCTCGAGCTTTGTGGCCGAACTCACCACCTACCCTCGGGAACTCTCTATCCCGTGAGCTTGTGGCCAAACTCACCACCCACCCTCGGGAACACTATCCCTCGGGCTGATGGCAACCCACAAGTACGGTTTGTTCAGGACCACCGTCCCTAGAGCAATCAAGTCCACACGTCTATAAGCATATCCGATCGAAACTACCTCACGTGGTTACCGTATAACATCACCATGTCATACTCCCACACATATTCCCACCCCGGGATAACATCTCAACCATGACCCACAAGTCATCACCTTAATAAGAACTACTCATCTTATTAAACTTCCAAAATGTATTAATGTTACAACCAAAAACGAAATACATAATGAAACGAGTACGAAACAATACTCCAACACGAAACTGGAACTATCGATGAAAGCTCAAACCTCGGCTTGCTTCTCAAACCATTCCTAAACTTAGCTTTCATCCTCGAATCTGGCTCCCAAGTCTCCTCTCGAGAACCCTCACTGGTCTCGCTTCAATGGTGGTACCACCGCCACCTCCATCCGCTGCAGCTTGGGACACTTCGCTTTGATGTATCCTACCTCCCTACAGCGGTAACACACCCGAGTATCCCTACTCGTGGTATCCTCACGCGTGACTCTCTGAGGACAACCAGCAACCATGTGGTCCTTGCTCCCACACTTGAAGCACCCTCGACTACCTTGGCTGCCCCTCTGAGTATCCTCACTCGTGTCTCTCTGAGGACAACCAGCAACCTTGTGGTACTTGCTTCCGCACCGGAAACATCTTTGACCACCTTGGTTGACCCTCTGAGCGCCCTCAAACTTGCGCTTCTGCCCTCGAGACAACTCCAAGAACCTTCCTCCAACTGGTTCTAAAGTCCTCGGAGGAACGTACTTGGATTTAAACTCCAACACAAAGTCCTTCCAGGTCATCTCTGCCTGGACCCGCCTGGCTGCAACACCCTCCCACCAAAGGTGTGCATCACCATCCAAATAGGTGACCGCGAGATCCACCCGGTATCCCTCAGGACACCTAATCGAATGGAAGTTCCGCTCCAACTGCGTCCTCCACTTAAATGCCACCTCAGGTTTGACACCACTGGAAAAGAATCTCGTGCCCATCCTCTGCAACTGCTCCATCATCTTCAGGTAAGATGGGAGTTCCTCTGCACTCGCAACCGCCACTCTCGGTTGCTCTGCCGCCACTCTCGGTTGCTCTGCCACCACTGGTGGCTCTACCGGAGCTTGCACTGGTACCCTTTCTAGTAACCGCTCCAACAGCCTGGTTAGTAGCTCTATGATGCAATCATCCCGAGCCTGAGCTGAACCCGCTGCCACACAGACAACACTCGTTGACCCTCCAGCCACATCGACACCCATGCCGGCCACACCGGCGTCCAAACCAACCACACTGGCATCCAAACCAGCCGCACCGGTATCCAAACCAACCACACCGGCATCCAAACCGGCCGCACCGGTATCCAAACCATCCATACTGGTATCCAAACCAACCACACCGGTATCCGAACCAACCACACCGACATCCAAACCGACCGCACCGGTATCCAAACCATCCATACCGGTATCCAAACCGGCCACACTCCCAGCCTCCTCTGAACCCCATGCGAAACCACGACCTGCTCAACCGCAGCACCTCGTGCCACACTCTCCTTTGCTAACGGAGCTCCACGACCATGACCGCGTCCACGACCTCTGCCTCTAACCATCTGCACTTCCCCACAGAAGTTCAGAAACACAAACACCAAACTGCAGAGAACAGAGAAACTTACCGTGGAATCTCTTTAAAGGCTCGAAGAGGATGATCTAAGACCCCACACCACACTTAATTGACTAACACACAATCAATTAAGACTCAATAATTTACAGTTCACACAACCAAATGCAACCCGCACCCATCCTAGAACCTTAAACGCTCTGATACCAACTTGAGACGCCCCGAACCCGGGTGTCTATTTTTTTTTTTTTTTGCGATATATTAATATTATTTCTGCAAATAATAGTAACCCCTTTTTACCCACAATTCAAACACCGTGTTTGAATTAACACAGTAATATTATCCCCCATAAGATAATACTACCCAACATACACTCACACACAAAACCACAATCCCAACCTAAGAATTGCTACACACACAGCGGAAGACTTAAACCGTGCTACTAACAACCGTAGTACAATACAATACACGACCCGAACCTTAGATCATCCTCCTCTCCTCGCCATGATTCCACGATTACACTTCTAAACTCACCTGCATCACACACAAAGAGATGCGTAAGTATTATCACAAATACTTAGTGAGGCGATCCTCCCATCTACGAGCTATACACACAAGCACATGGAAATAACAATCAACCACAATGTACACGAATGTCTAATCCAATGAACACCACGTCATTGAAACACATACCACATCAATCAATGATGGATCATCACAAATCCATCATACACATCATACAACCATCACAACTTACCAAACCAACCACCATTGCTTAGATAAGCTCATGGTCACGCACTCACGTCGACAACACAACAAGGAACGGCCAAGGTAACTCCACACACAACCTTATAAGGAGCTTACACACGAGCTCACACAAGCTCAGCTCATCCTACAGCCAAAAAAACAACCAAACACCCAAGTTACCACAACTTGGTAAAAACAGGGCAAAACCCAGAAACGTCGGCCGGAAAGATCGAACCATAACTTTCGCTCTAACCGTCCACTTTCAAAACCAATCGGTGGAGTTAAACCCCTATGAGTCCTGAAACTACTCACCAAATTTCGTGAGGATCCAACCACAGACGCGGCGGCGATCTAACCCCAAGCCTCCGCTGGTCCTGCTTTCGACGGAAACAGAACACCTCTACGAAATTGTGAATAGCTTTCAGTCTACAAACCCAAATCCATTTCCGCAAAGAGCTATAACTAGATTAAAGGGTTAACTAAAACGCCACCAAAAATCAGTACCTTTGCATACGATTTGATCGGTCGAAAGCTCTTTCTCCCAGACCCTGTCTGCTGAAACCAAATTTCACTTCCAAGGACTTGTCCTTCTTCTCCTCTCAAGGTTTAAGCTCTCTCTCTTCTCCCTCTATCTCTCACAGGCACGAAAATGGCTGCCAAGAGAGATGAAGTCGATTTTTAAAGGGTTAATAGGGTTGACCACGAAACCCCATCACTCACAAAACTCACCAACCCCACTAGCTAGAAAATCGATTAAGAAATCGACCTTGGCCCACTTTTTGCTCCAGAATTCGGTCATGAAAATCGACCTTGGCCCAATTTTTGCAAGAATTCGATCATGAAAATCGACGTTGGCCCGATTTTTGCATTTTTCAGAGATTTTCACCCAAAATGCCGAACGATCACCCAGATCGGTTCCAAACCGATTTATGGCCACAAAATCGGTTCAAAAACGGTTTTCAAGACCGAGTTTTTTTCCAAGGAATCGGTTTCAGACCGTTTTTTTCTTTCCTTGGATCAGTGGGTCCCCTCCCACCTGATCCCGAGCGTAAAGAACATCCGCTTTTTCGGATCACGGGCGTTACAGTATTTAAAGAGTGTTTAGTATGCAAATAATAAACCATATGTTTTACTCATGATTTCTGCACCAAACTAAGTTTGCTTCTGGAGAAGAAATACACATAGAGGATTTGGTGTCAAAGACGACCTTTATGATCCCCATCACCCAATGTAACGATTAGCAATGTAAGATTATCATGAATTTTTCTTCAATTCTTTGTTTAATGAATAAAGACCATACTCAATCTAACTTTTTCAATAATTGTTTTCCCAAGGTTTTACAACAATTGGATATTTCCAAAGACGTTGATGTGAGTGTTGATAATTATCCAAGTGAATTATGTAATCTAATGTTCTTAAGACAATGTACATATAAATTAACTATGTACATTTATGTTATTGTGTACATATATTTAAATGTATATGTTTCTTTAATTAGGGAGAATAAGAACCAACTAAGAAAAAAGATTGCATCGAGGGTTGTAACAAAACTGGAGTAGATGTGGCAAACCATATAAGTATTTATTGATACTAATGGAGAACCATGAGCCGTGAACCAATGTTAAAGTAGCTAAGGATGTGAATATCATATATGCTCCAATGCACTAGAACCTAGCTCACTCGGTTGGTTTATTAATGAAAGCTATTTGAAGTATTTTGAACTATCTATAGAACCCAAACAAACTATGTTCCCTATCATTATTACTTTCACCCAACAAGTACTTCCATTAACATTAGTTTAACGTACACTACCCCTTAACAAACCCTAAATAATTCATCCTAAACTATATACATAGAAAATCATATTGAGTTAAACGTATACTCTCCGACTCGCATATACGTACACAATAGATGTTCAATTATATGACAAGAAAACTTACTTATTAAAAGATGTCAATATATTGTCGTATTATATAAAGGGTGGATAATATATATTTAAAAATAATATAATTAAAGGTTGTATGATGTCAAATTCTTAATCCCAGACTTCACACCATTCACTACAATTTTACCATGTCTTTCTGTATTCGTGTATGTCAAACATTCAAATTCTTCACATACATCCACATGTACATACATTTGTCATATGGTTGAATGTCATCATTCTCTTCAAAATCATTAGTGCTTGGTCTGTCACGTACATGTACATGTACATTAGTGTACGTACACATTTCTAATCGAAGACCAAATTCCTCTGTTTGTCCATCATGTAAAAGTACATTGGTATACGTACTGAATTCAACCCAGATTCTTGTGTATGTAATCTTATTTTTTTTTATTTTAACCACTTCATTACTTACTTGGATCAATGCTTTCCTTGCCTACAAACATTGATAAACAACAAGATCTATATTCTTCACTATCTCCTTCGTTTAAATGATTTTCTTAAGTTTCTCTCATTAAACTTCTCTTGTGTATGTATACATCACACATACTAAAGATGATGAATGAGTTTGCAATAATTAGAATTGATATTGGTCTTGTCTAGAATTGATAAACAACAAGAACCATATTCTTCACCATCTCCTTCGTTCAAATGATTTTTTTTTTAGGTTCTTGACATTAAAACTCTTATATGTATGTAAACATCACACATACAAAAATACTCGAGCTTTTTTAACTGTTTCATGAAAAGATGTTGATTTTTTTAATTTTAATTCTAAGTTTATCTTTTAAAATTGGGAAATTTCCGTATTATGTTAATATAATGTCTAGATCAAATTGACAAAACATTTTACATGGGTCGAAGTCTTATCGATAAACTTTATACGTGTTGTGATAATGTAAGTTACGGAATTTGAAAACCAACATTTTAAAAATAAGATATTTCATATATAATCTGTAATAAATAAACCAAAAAATAAAAAAGACAAGAAAAAAAAATTAGATTGACTGTGAGAACAAACAAAACGCGATTGAAAATGCCGATATAAAATCATCCAGCGATCAAATGGATATAAGCTTGACCAAGAAGTACAAGAATCTCAACTTTGAAAACATCATTTCCTACATTTCCTTTCTCGTTTCAGTATTGGTGAACCGAATACAATCCTGCATAAACATCATTTCTAATTATCAGCCTCACCTGTTTTATTCCTCATAATGTTAGCTATAGCGAGATTACCCCTTGTCATCTTTTGATCTTCTACTGCTTTCAAATTCTTTCTCTTCAATTAATCTCCTTCACCACATGATTATTTATTGAGGTAAAGTCAAAACAAGCATTATTATCATTTTATAGACCACCAATACAATTAGATTCATTACCTCATTGGGAATCCTAGAGAGAAAACATGTAATTATAGTCAAAGAAATAACTTTGGCAAGTGTATACCTCTTTGAACTAATGAAACTTGGATAAGGATATCCATTACATGTTTTTGTGAAGGTCTCGCGCAATGTAAAAAATACATGATAACCTATAGTAAATTCAAAATTTTATCGACAACAGAACATGTATATATGTTAATATAATGCTTGTGTAGCTTCAAAATTAGTTCTCCATAGAACACATCTGTCATGATATATAACTTCACCAATTTAAAGATATCATCATATCCTTCCACCCATCCTCATATGAATACCAAATCTTTTATACTCACCAAGGTAAAAGTTACTTGTCAGCCAGTTATATCATAAGGGTGATTTATAACTAGTCAAGTAGAGAATTTAGTTAGTGATTTAATCCCCCAAAAAAATAATAGTTATTTCCTCATTGATTATAGCTCTACGTCAAAATATAGACGTGCTCTTCCATTTACTCTTTTCAGCCTACATCCTGGACAACAATTTTCTTTGTAAATCTGAGCATGAACATACATACTATGGTTGATCCATTTTTCCATACACAGCGCAATGCAAATAAAATTACAAGGTATCTCCGTACTTTATTTATTTTATTATTTTTACTTCTAATTTTATATTTTAAAACTTCAAAATTTTCATATTATGTTAACATGATGTCTAGATCTAATCGACTATAATTTTTTACATGTGTTTAAATCTTATGGATAGACTTGAAACGTATTGCGATAATGTAAGTTAACAACTATGAAAACCAAAATTTTAAAAATAAGATATTTTATATATAGTCTGTAATAAATAAATAAATAAATAAAGACTGGAAAAAAAAATTTAGATCGCCTGTGAGAACAAAAAAAATGCGATTGAAAATGCTGATACAAAATCATCCACTGATCAAATGGATATAAGCTTGACCAGGAAGTCTAAGAATCTCAAACATGAGATATCATTTCCTAGAGTTCCTTTCTTGTTCTAGTATTGTTGAACCAAATACATTCCTGCATAAACATATTGGTTCTTTTCTGGTCCATCCTCTTCCTTCCAATTAGCAGCTTCACTTGTTTTTTTTTCTCATGTTGTTAAGCTAAACCGAGATTACCCAGGATCATCTTTTGGTCTTCTACTGGTTTTAGATTCTTTCTTTTCAAGTAATCTCCTTTGCCACAGTAAACCACCACATCCATCTATACATTAAAAAAGTTGTCACAAATTCAATCCAAATCATCATACCAAAAGGTTAAAGAAACAAGGAACAAAAAGACTTCAAGCAAAGACCAAGAAAGGAACAAAATTTATTTACCTCTCTGTTCGCCGGACAAAAAAGCCAATCTATTAGGCAAATAACGGGGTTCAGGTTCTATTCTCATATAAGTTTCTTTGATAGATTAATGCTCTCTTCACGTAATACTAACAAATAATAAAAAATCACAGATGATGAAAAGGATGAAGAGAGCGGTGGTGAAAACCATGTTTTATATATTGAGGTGAGTCAAATTGTGCATTGTTATCATTTAATATAACACCAATATAATTAGATTCTTTACCTCATTGAAAATCCTAAAGAGGGAAAACCTTTAATTGTAATCAATTAAAAAACTGTGGTAAGTGTATTGCTCTTTCAACTAACGAAACTTGGATAAGGATATCCATTACATTTTGTTTATGAAATTATAGCGCAATTAAAAAATACATGACAAACTATAATAAATTCAAAATTTTATCGACAACAGAACATGTATATATGTTAATATAATGATTGTGTAGCTTCAAATTTAATTCCCCATGGAACACAACTGTCGTGATATATAACTTCATCAATTTAAAGATATCATATCCTTCAACCCATCCTCATACGAAGGATATGATACCAGGGTAAAAGATATTAGTTAACCAGTTATATCATAAGGGCGATTTAACTAGTGAAGTAGAAAGACAGTTGTTTGTTCCTTGATTATAGTTCTACCTCAAAATATAGATGTGTTCTTCCTTTTACTCTTTTCGGCCTACATCCTCAACAACAATTTTCTTTTAATTTGAGCATAAAGATACATATTATGGTTGATCTAGTTTTCCATACACAGCGCAATGCAAATGAAATTAATAGGTATCTCCGTACTTTCAAAAATATTTAAATTAGCTCATGTCCATGGTCAAAAGAAACCTAAAAATGTAAAGTTATGATTAAGGACTAAAACAAATTTTAAAAACAAACTTTGACTCAATAAAAGACTCAAAAAAAAAAAAGCAAATGTTTAAAGCTCGTAAAAACAAAGTACATCATGTACAAACACACCATAACTTGCAACGCCAAATATTAGTTAGTAGAATTTTGGTTCCAAATACACAATATACGCCAATATATTATAAGAGATCATGAAATATCAGTTGCAAAATCTACGACAAAAGTGTGATTGATTAATCAAAGTCATGATAATTGATGAAAAAGTAGTGGAAAAATTTTACGACTATAAAAGGCTCGTTTAGTAGGTCACAAAATAGTAAACAATTATTCATAAATTTGTGCGACTACTATATGACATTAGTGGAGTCGCATAATTTATAATTGCTTTTGCGATTCAATGGCTTTTTATTATAATTAGATATTAATTGGAAATATTTGGTTGTTGCGAACTTAACAAGTAATTTATAACAATTTCAGATTTTCGAAAATAAATTGGCGTTGCAAAAGGAAAGCATAATGGAACAATCAATTTCTGGCCCAAAATGTTGTGTATATGAAAATTGTACTAATTAAAGCTTTTGAGAATACAATCCAATTGGGTTCCAGGTTCTTTGGTCGGTGGGAAGACGGTTTTTCAACACAATACATTGAACAACACAAGTTGGACAAGGACCATGATGATATTATGCTGAGAGAAGGTTAAACAGATCTTAGAAACTTAGTTTTTCTCTAAGAACCAATCTTCTGTTGTTACGACAGTAACGAGCTTCTTCATAGGCTAGTTTGAAGAAATCAAAAGGTCTTGCTTCCACATTCTCATAGAGCCTTTCAAGAAAGGTGTTACCATAGTGAATGCAAGTACAAGTACTAGTATATTCGTGTACGTACTGAATTCTAAATTCCCTTGTTGGTCCATCATGTACAAGTGCATTAGTGTACGTACTAATTCAACCTAGATTCTTCTTTATGTTATCGTATTGTTTTCGTTTAACCACTTCATTACTTATTTTGATATATGTTTTCCTCGCCTCCAATCTTTGATAAACAACAAGGTCCATATTATTCACTATCTCCTTCGTTCATATGATTTTGTTTAGGTTTCTCTATTAAAACTCTCTTGTGTATGTATACATAACACATACTAAAGATGATGAATGAGTTTGAATTAAATAGATATCGTAATGGTCTTGTCTAGAATTGATCAACAACAAGATCCATACTCTTTACCATCTCCTTCGTTCTAATGATTTTATTTTTTTGGGTTATCTCATTAAAACTCTTCTATGTATATATACATCACACATACAAAAATACTCAAAAAAATTTCAATTGTTTCATGAAGAGATATTGATTTAATTTATAGTTTATAATTTTTAATGTTATCTTTTAAAGTTTGGAAATTTCCATATTATGTTATAATAATGTCAAGATCTAATTGACAAAAAAATTTACATGTGTCAAAGTGTTATCGATACACTTGATACGTGTTGCAATAATGTAAGTAAGCGATTTTGAAAACCAAACTTTATAAAATAAGGTATTTTGTATATAATATGTAATTAATTATTCAAAAATAAAAATAAAAAGACTAGAAAACTAATTTAGATCGCCTATGAGAATAAAAAAAATGTGACTCAAAATGCCGATACAGAAGAATCCTCCAATCATATGCATATAAGCTTGACCAGGAAGTCTTAGAAGCTCAAATTTACTTGAAGACATCATTTCCTAGAAGTCCTTTCTCGTTCCATTACTACTGAACCGAATACATTCCTGCATAAACATATTGGTTCTTTTCTCCGGTCCATCCACTTCTTGCCAATTATCAGCCTTACCTAGTATTTTTCCTCATGTTGTTAGCTAAAGCGAGATTACCCCTTGTCATCTTTTGGTCTTCTACTGGTTTCAGATTCTTTCTCTTCAAGTAATCTCCTTCGCCACAGTAAACCACTACATCCATCTACGCATTAAAACGTTTTCACAAATTTAATCCAAAACATCATACCAAAAGATTAAAAACACGAGAAAAAAAAGACTTCAAGCAAAGACCAAGAAAGGAACGAAATGTATTTACCTCTCTGTTCGTCGGACAAAAAAGCCAAGCATGATCAGGCGTTGGCCTTATGTTATGCAAATAACAGGAGTCATGTTCTATTCTCTCAAAAGATTCTTTGATAGATTGATCTCTTCACGTTATACTAACAACTAATAAAAATCGCAGATGATGAAACAGATGAACAAAGTTGTGGTGAAAAGCATGTTTATTTATTAAGGTAAAGTCAAAACAAGCATTATTATCATTTAATAGACCACAAATATAATTAGATTCATTACCTCATTAGGAATCCTAAAGAGGGAAAACCTTCAATTGTAGTCAATTAAACAACTTTGGCAAGTGTATACCTCTTTGAACTAATGAAACTAGGATAAGGGTATCCATTACCTTTTTTTGTGAAAATCTCGCGCACTGTAAAAAATACATGATAACCTATGATCAATTCAAAATTTTATCGACAATAGGACATGTATATATGTTAATATAATATTTGTGTAGCTTCAAATTTAATTCCCCATAACATCTCTTGTGGTATATAACTGCATCAATTTAAAGATATCATATCCTCCAACCCATCCTCATACGAAGACCAAATGTTTTATACTAACCACGTTAAAAGCTTTTGTTAGCCATTTATATCATAAGTGTTATTTATAACTAATCAAGTAGAAAATTTAGTTAGAGTGATTTTATCCCCAAAAAAATGACAGTTATTTGCTCATTGATTATACTTTTACCTCAAAATATAGACATGATCTTCCTTTTACGCTATTCAGCCTACATCTTCGATAACAATTTTACGATATAAGCATGAAGATACAGATTATGGTTGATCCAGTTTTCCATACGCTGCGCAGTGCAAATGAAGTTAATAGGTATCTCCGTACTTCCACAAATGTTTAAATTACTTCATGTCCATGGTCAAAACAAACCTAAAAACTGTAAAGACATGATTAACGACTAAAACAAAAATTAAAAACAAACTTGGACTAAATAAATGACTCAAAATAAAAACAAAAGCAACTGTTTAAAGCTGGTAAAAAGAAAGTACATCATGTATAAACAAACCATAACTTTCAACTCCAAATATTAGTTAGTAGAATAGTGGTTCCAAATCCAATATACGCTAATATATTACAAGAGATCATGAATTATCAGTTGCAAAAATATACGACAAAATTGTGATTGTTTAATCAAAGTCGTGATAGTTGATGAAAAAGTAGTAGGAAAGTTTTCGACAACATAAAAGACTTGTTTACTAGGTCACAAAATAGTAAAAAATTAGTCATAAATTCTTACGACTACTTTATGACATTAGTGGAGTCGCATAATTTATGGTTGTTTTTGCGATTCCAAGGGTTTTTATTATAAATAAATATTAATTTGAAATATTTGGTTGTTGCGAACTTAACAAGTAATTTATAACCACTTCAGATTTTCGAAAATAAATTGGCGTCGCAAAAGGAAACCAAAATGGAAAAATCAATTTTTGGCCCGAAATGTTGTGTATCAGAAAATTGTAATAATTTAAGCTTTTGAGAATACAATCCAATTAGGTTCTAGGTTCTTTGTTCGGTGGGAAGACGGTTATTCAACAGAATACATTGAACAACACAAGTTGGACGAGCACCAAGATGATGTTATGGTGAGAGAAGGTTAAATAGGTCTTTGAAACTTAAATGGTCTCCAAGAACCAATCTTATGTTGTTACGACTATTACGAGCTTCTTCAAAGGCTAATCTGAAGAAATCAAAAGGTCTTACTTCCACATTTTCATAGAACCATTCAAGAAAGGTGTTACCATACTGAATGCAAGTACAAGTACTATTATATTAGTGTTCGTACTGAATTCTAAATTACCTTGTTGGTCCATAATGTACAAGTGCATTAGTGTATGTGCTGAATTCAACCCAGATTCTTGTTTATGTAATCGTATATTTTTCGTTTAACCACTTCATAACTTAATTTGATCAATGCTTTCCTTGTCTACGAACTTTGATAAACAACAAGATCCATATTCTTCACTATTTCCTTTGTTCAGATGATTTTGTTGAGGTTTCTCTCTTAAACTCTCTTGTGTATGTATACATAACACATACTTAAGATGGTGAATGAGTTTGTATTAAATAGATATCGTAATGGTCTTGTCTAGAATTGATAAACAACAAGATCCCTATTATTTACCATCTCCTTCGTTTGAATGATTTTTTTTTAGGTTTTTCTCATTAAAACTCTTCTATGTATGTATACATCACATATACAAAAACACACGAAATTGTTTAACTATTTCATGAAGAAATATTGATTTTTTTTTTTTTTTTCAAATTCTAATGTTATCTTTCAAAATTTGGAAATTTCCATATTATGTTAACATTATGTGAAGATCTAATTGAGAAAAAAAAATTACGTGTGTCAAAGTGTTATCGAAAGACTTGATACGTGTTGCAATAATGTAAGTATGCGACTTTGAAAACAAAACTTTATGAAATATGATATTTCGTATATAATCTGTAATAAATTATCCAAAAAAATAAAATAAAAAGACTAGAAAACTAATTTAGATCGCTTGTGAGAATATAAAAAAATGCGACAGAAAATGCCGATACAAAATTATCCTCCAATCATATGGATATAAGCTTGACCAGGAAATCTACGAAGCTCAAACTTGAAGACATCGATTCCTATAGGTCTTTTCTTGTTCCAGTACTGCTGAACCGAATACATTCTTGCATAAATATATTGGTTCTTTTCTCTGGTCCATCCTCTCCCTGCCAATTATCAGCCTCACCTAGTTTTTTTTCCTCATGTTGTTATCTTTTGGTCTTCTGCTGGTTTTCAGATTTTTTCTCTTCAAGTAATCTTCTTTGCATTAAAACGTTTTCACAAACATCATACCAAAAGGTTAAAGACACGAGAAATAAAAAGACTTCAGGCAAAGACCAAGAAAGGAATGAAATGTATTTACCTCTCTGTTCGCCAGACGAAAAGACCAAGCATGATCAGGCATTGGCCTCATGTTATGCAAATAACAGGAGCCATGTTCTATTCTCACATATGATTCTTTGATATATTGCTCACTTCACGTTATACTAAAAAAAAAAAAAATCGCAGATGATGAAAAGGATGAACAAAGTCGTGGTAAAAAGCATGTTTATATATTGAGATAAAGTCAAAACGAGCATTATTATATCATAATAGACCACCAATATAATTAGATTCATTACCTCGTTGAGAACCCTAATGAGTTAAAACCTTCAAATGTAGTCAATTAAACAACTTGGGCAAGTGTATACCGCTTTGAACTAATGAAACTAGGATAAGGATCCACTAAATTTTTTATGAAAGTCTAGCGCAATGTAAAAAATACATGACAAGCTATAATAAATCTAAAATTTTATCAACAACAGAACATGTATATATTTTGAAATAATGATTGTGTAGCTTCAAATTTAATTCCCCATTGAACACATCTGTCGAGATATATAACTTCATCAATTTAAAGATATCATATCCTCCAACCCATCCTAATATGAAGACCGAATGTTTTATACTCACCAGGGTAAAAGTTATTTGTTAACCAATTATATCATAAGGGCGTTTTAACTAGTGAAGTAGAGAATTTAGTTAGTGAGTTTATCCCCCCCCCCCCCAAAATGACAGTTGGTTGCTCATTAATTATAGTTCTACCTCAAAATATAGATGTTTTCTTCCCTATACTCTTTTCGGCCTACATCCTCGACAACAAATTTCTTTTTAAATATGAGCATGAAGATACATATTATGGTTGATCTAGTTTTCCATATATAGCGCAATGCAAATGAAATTAATAGGTATCTCCATACGTACAAATGTTTAAATTACTTCATGTCCATAGTCAAAAGAAACCTAAAAACTATAAAGACATGATTAACGACTAAAACAAAATTTAAAAACAAACTTGGACTCAATAAATGACTCAAAATAAAAACAAAAGCAATTGTTTAAAGCTGGTAAAAACAAAGTACATCATGTATAAAAAAACAATAACTTTCAACTCCAAATATTAGTTAGTAGAATAGTGGTTCCAAATACAATATACGCCAATATATTACAAGAGATCATGAATTATCAGTTGCAAAAATATACGACAAAAGTGTGATTGTTTAATCAAAGTCGTGATAGTTGATTAAAAAGTAGTAGGAAAGTTTTCGACTACATAAAAGACTTGTTTACTAGGTCACAAAATAGTAAAAAATTAGTCATAAATTCTTACGACTACTTTATGACATTAGTGGAGTCGCATAATTTATGGTTGTTTTTGCGATTCCAAGGGTTTTTATTATAAATAAATATTAATTTGAAATATTTGGTTGTTGCGAACTTAACAAGTAATTTATAACCACTTCAGATTTTCAAAAATAAATTGGCGTCGCAAAAGGAAACCAAAATGGAACAATCAATTTTTGGCCCGAGATGTTGTGTATCAGAAAATTGTACTAATTTAAGCTTTTGAGAATACAATCCAATTGGGTTCCAGGTTCTTTGGTCGATGGGAAGACGTCATTCAACACAATAAATTGAACAACACAAGCTGGACGAGGACCACGATGATTTTATGCTGAGAGAAGATTTAACAGATCTTCAAAACTTAGTTGGTCTCTAAGAACTGATCTTTTGTTCTTACGACGGTAACGAGCTTCTTCAAAGGCTAATCTGAAGAAAGCAAAAGGTCTTATTTCCACATTCTCATCGAGCCTTTGAAGAAAGGTGTTACCATAGTTAATGCAAGTACAAGTACTAGTATATTAGCGTACGTGCTGAATTCCAAATTCTCTTGTTGGTCCATCATGTACAAGTGCATTAGTGTATTTACTGAATTCATCCCAGATTCTTGTTTTTGTAATTGTATTTTTTCGTTTAACCACTTCATTACTTATTTTGATCAATGCTTTCCTCGCCTACAAACTTTGATAAGCAACAAGATCCATATTCTTCACTATCTCCTTCGTTCAAATGATTTTGTTTAAGTTTCTCTATTAAAACTCTCTTGGGTATATAGGTACATATAACACATACTAAAGATGATGAATGAGTTTGAATTAATTAGAAGGTCTTGTCTAGAGTTGATAAATAACAAGATCCATATACTTTACCATCTCCTTCATTCGAATGATTTTATTTTTTAGGTTGTTCTGATTAAAGCTCTATTATGTATGTATACATCACACATACAAAAGCACTCGAAATTTTTCATTTTTCAGCTGTTTCATGAAGAAATATTGATTTATTTTATTTTTTTTATGTTCTACTGTTATCTTTTAAAATTTGGAAGTTTTCATATTATGTTAACATAATGTCTAGATCAATTGACAAAAAAAAAATTAAAATGTGTGTTGACAAAAAAAAAATATTTACATGTGTTTGAATGATATTTTTTTTGGTTTTTCTCATTAAAACTTCTCTATGTATGTATACATCACACATACAAAAACACCCAATATTTTTCAACTGTTACATGAAGAGATATTGATTTATTTTATTTTATCTAAATTCTAATGTTATCTTTTAATATTTGGAAAATTTCATATTATGTTAACATAATGTCTAGATCTAGTTTCGTATATAATCAGTAATCAATTATCCAAAAAACAAAAATACTAGAAAAATAATTTAGATCGCCTATGAGAATAAAAAATTTGACTAAAAATGCCGATACAAAATCACCTGCAATCATATGGATATAAGCTTGACCAAGAAGTCTAAGAAGCTCAAACTTGAAGATATCATTTCCTAGAGATCCTTTCTCTTTCCAGTACTGCTGAACCGAACACATTCTTGCATAAACATATTGGGTTTTTTTCTCTAGTCCATCCTCTTCCTGCCAATTATCAGCCTCACATGATTTTTTTCCTCATGCTGTTAGCTAAATCGAGATTACCCCTTGTCATATTTTGGTCTTCTACTGGTTTCAAATGTTTTCTCTTCAAGTAATCTCCTTCGCCACAATAAACCACTACATCCATCTACGTATTAAAACGTTTTCAAAAAATCAAGCCCAAACATTATACCAAAAGGTTAAAGATACGAGAAATAAAAAATCAAGAAAATACCAAGAATGGAACGAAATGTATTTACCTCTCTGTTCGGTGGAAAAAAAGGCCAAGCATGATCAGGCATTGGCCTCATGTTATGCAAATAACGGGAGCCATGTTCTATTCTCACAAAAGATTATTTGATAGATTGTTCTCTTCACGTTATACTATTAAATAATAAAAATCACAAATGATGCAAGGTATGAACAGAGTTGTGGTGAAAAGCATGTTTATATATTGAGGTAAAGTCAAAACAAGCATTATTATCATTTAATAGACACCCAATATAATTAGATTCATTACCTCATTGAGAATCCTAAAGAGGGAAAACCTTCAATTGTAGTCAATTAAACAACTTTGGCAAGTGTATACCACTTTGAACTAATAAAATTGGGATAAGGATATCCATTACATTTTTTATGAAATTCTAGCGCAATGTAAAAAATATATGACAAGCTATAAAAATTCAAAATTTTATCGACAACAGAACATGTATATATGTTAATATAATGCATGTGTAGCTTCAAATTTAATTCCAGCCTTTGGACGAGGATGGGCCCAATGGGCCGAGAGCGGACATGAGCCCCATCAAAGGTGGCGGTAAGGGTGTTACAGATGTTCTGTTGTTGTGACGGTTATGAACTTCTTCAAAGGTAAATACGAAGAAATCAACATATTGGAACGAGAAAGGACCTTATTGAGAATCCGAAAGAGAGAAAGCCTTCAATTGTAGTCAATCAAACAACTTTGGCAAGTGTATACCTCTTTGAACTAATGAACTTGGATAAGGATATCCATTACATTTTTTTTGAAGTCTTGCGCAATGAAACATGCATGATACCCTATACTAAATTCAAAATTTTATTGACAACAAAACATGTATATATGTTAATATAATGCTTGTGTAGCTTCAAATTTTATTCCCCATAGAACACATCTGTTGTGATATATAACTGCATCAATTTAAAGATATCATAACCTCCAACCCATCCTCATACGAAGACCAAATGTTTTGTACTCGCCAACGTAAAATCTCTTTGTTAGCAGTTATATCATAAGGGTTATTTATAACTAGTCAAGTAGAGAATTTAGTTCGTGGATGAGAGAAGAGCCAATAAAGATTCCAGATGTTGATAATTCAAGCCTCATAGAAGCAAATCGATTTACCCTAATTGGTAGAGTGACAAATCAGCAATTTTAAAACACAAAAGGGTTGATCGGGTTTACGCCTTCAATCAGGCCGATCAAAGCTGGCGTGTTAGGGAGAGATCTTGGCCAAGGAAAATTCATCTTCATGTTTAAGAACGAAGAAAATCTGCAAATTGTTCCCATACGGATCATTCTAATGGTGCTGGATTTGTTTTTCATGCATTTTTGTCGAGACTAAGACAATAGAATTGAAAATTCTCGTAGTTGGATGTCACTGAAAAAACATTACTATCCGAGGGATAATCAACAAGCCATAGGTTCACAAATGACTCAATCAAATTCAACCTTTGTATCTCCTCTTCCTTCAAGTTCTCAACAAGGCATTAAGAAGACCAAAGACTCCTTGGAAATCCGGCTGGGGATAATTTGGAAGAAGAGAACACTTTGGTGCTAAAGAGTATTTTTCTGGATACGAACGTCGCTAAAGACAGAGGCAAAGGGCCATCGCTTGAAAGGATTGAGCTTCTTCCGGACGAGAATTATACCCACAAATCTAAGGAACGAAGACCTGCTCTTGAGAGAAATTGTACCCCTATCCTCTGTGTTTGATAGGCTTGGTGCCTCAGAATGTCACACAGATGTTACTATAACATTAAATGGCGTTGCAACGATACAACCAAAAGCAAAAAAGTGTCTTGCTCATAAACCTAATGGAGCTGTTTTGGACTCTCCTTTAATGAATATTGATGGGGTTAATTTTTTTCAAGAACAAGAAACAGAAGTAACACCAAAGAACCGGAGCAAACAACTAAGGGATTTCACATTAGTTCATCGGATGATAGCTTAAAATCAGTTTTGGTGGAAAGGAAAAAACCAGGATCAAAACCAGGTTCGAAGAGAAAGGTAAAGTCTAGAGTGGTGACTAGAAACAGAAGAGTACAAACAAGTCCACTCCCAAGATCTACTTCGATGAAGCGAACAGCTCCACCAACACGAACCTCTCCAAGGAAAAGAGTTCAACGTTTGGATTCGGGTCAATCTTTAATGATTATGTTCTTCATCATATTGAGGATTCTAGTTCTTCTCTTGTTTCTACTATTCATAAGGTCTTTGTGCCTCCTTCTTGTCCGGTTTGGCGGTTTACCCAAAAATCGCCCGGTCATAAATGATTACAACCAGTTGGAACTATCAAGGGCTTGTAAACTCCCTGGTAGTTCGGTGTCTAAGGAAAATAAGATTGAAGTTATTTCCTGACATAACGTTTCTCATGGAAACAAATAATCAGTATGAGTTTGTTTATCATGTCTTTCAGTGGATGGGTTACGGTAATAAGTTTACAGTGCCACTGGATGGTACTAGGGGAGGTGTAACGCCCGTGATCCGGAAAAGTGGATGTTCTGTACGCTCGGGATCATGTGGGAGGGGACCCACTGATCTAAGGAAAGAAAGAGCGGTCTTCTGAAACCGATTCTTTGGAAAAATCGGTCTTTGAAATCGGTTTTGACGCATTTTGTGGCCATAGTCGGTTTGGAACCCGATTGGGTGATCGTTCGGACGTTTTGGGTGAAAATCTCTGAAAGATGCAAAATCGGGCCAAGGTCGATTTTCATGGTCGATTTCTGGAGCAAAATATCGGGCCATGGTCGATTTTCATGGTCGATTTATGGGAGCAAAAATCGGGCCATGGTCGATTTTTCATGATCGATTTTCTGGCTAGTGGGGTTGTTGAGTTTTTGCGAGTGGTGGGGTTTCGTGGTCAACCCTATCTACTCCTTTAAAAACTCGACTTCATCTCTTCTTGGCAGTCATTTTCGTGCCTGGGAGAGATAGAGGGAGAAGAGAGAGAGCTCAAACCTTGAGAGGAGAAGAAGGACAAGTCCTTGGGTGTGGGACTCGGATTCAGCAGACAGAGTCTGGGAGAAAAAGGTTTTCGACCGATCAAAATCGTGTCCAAAGGTAACGATATTTGGTGGAGTTTTAGTTAACCCTTTAATCTAGTTGTAGCCCGTTTGCGGAAATGGATTTGGGTTTATAGTCTGAAAGTTATTTCAGATTTCGTAGAGGTGTTCCGTTTTCCGTCGAAGGCAAGACCAGCGGAGACTCGGGGTTTAGATCGCCGCCGTGTCTGTGGTTGGATCCTCATGAAAATTTGGCGAGTAGTTTTAGGACTCATAGGAGATTAATTCCACCGATTGGTTTTGAAAGTGGACGGTTAGATTACGAAAGTATGGCTTGATTTTGGCATCGTTTTGGATTTGCTATGAGTTCGTGGTTCTGACTCAGTTTGGGTCATTTTGGTAATGTTGAGTTTATTTGTTGTGGTTGCTGTAGGTTGTTCTTATGCTGCTTTGAGTTAGTAATGTAGTTTAAGGTACCTCTGATGGTGTGGATGGCAGTTTACCTGGTGCGATTTTTCCGGTATGTGTTATGCGATGGTGAGTGTGTGACCATGAGCTTATCTAAGCAAATGTATTGTTTGTGATCATGTGTGATGTGTAGGATGAAAATGGGAAAGTCATAAATCGATTATGTGTGGTGTTATGTCAATGACTTGGTGGTCATTGGTTAGTCATTTGCATGTGTGTTTGATTGTTATATCATTATGCTTGTGTGTATAGTTCGTAGATGGGAGGAATCGCCTCACTAAGTATTTGTGATAATACTTACGCATCTCATGTGCGTGTGTGATGCAGGTTGAGGTAAGGTTTAATCGTGGAATCATGGCGAGGAGAGGAGGATGATCTAATGACTCGGGCTTTTGTGTGTTTGTGTTTGCTTTTCATTGTAGAATTGCTAAAAACTGATTTCCGTTTGATTTTGTTGAAATAAATGTGTGTGGTTAGTATATATTTATGGGAATAATACTAACATGTTTAATTTGATAAAAAAAAAAAAAAAAAAAATAGACACCGGGTTGCGGTCGTCTCAGTTTGGGTATCAGAGCGTTTACGATTCTAGGATGGGTGCGGGTTGCATGTGGTTGTGTGAACCGGAAATTGTTGAGTCTTAATTGATTGTGTGTTAGTCAATTAAGTGTGGTGTGGGGTCTTGGATCATCCTCTTCGAGCCTTTAAAGAGATTCCACGGTAAGTTGTTCTGTTTTCTGTCTTTGGTGTTGTGTTCTGAGCTTCTATGGTGTAAGTGCAGATGGTTAGAGGCAGAGGTCGTGGGCGTGGTCGTGGTCGTCCGCGTGGCCCAGATCGTGGAGCTCCTTTAGTGGAGGAGAGTGTGGCACGAAGTGCTACAGTTGAGCAGGTCATGGATTCGCTTGGGCGGATTCAGGAGGAGTCTGAGGGTGTGGCCGGTGTTGGTGCCGGTGTGGCCGGTGTTGGTGCCGGTGTGGCTGGGGTCCAGCGGGTGCTGTCGGTGTGGCAGCGGGTCTTGCTCAGGCTCGGGAATTACCGCATTGTGGATCTGCTGGACCAGGCTTGTTGGAGCGATTACCAGAGAGGGAACCAGCGCAGGCTCCAGTGGAACCCGCCTATGGTGGCGGAGGAACCGCGAGTGGCGGTTGAGGTTTCTGAGAGGCTCCCATCTTATCTTAAGGTGATGGAAGCAGTTGTAGAAGCATTGGCACAGGATTCTTTTCCGGTGGTGCCAAGCCGCAGAGGCAGATAAGTGGAGGACGCGGTTGGAGCGTAACTTCGATTCGACTAGATGCCCAGAGGCGGTACCAGTAGTGGATCTTGCAGTCACTATCTGGAGGGCGATGCACACTCTGTGGTGGAAAGGTTGTGCAGCTAGGCGGACCCAGGCAGTTTATGACTTGGGAGGATTTTGTTGCGGAGTTTAACTCCAAGTTTTTCCCTCAGGACGCGTTGGACCGGTTAGAGGCGCGGTTTTCTGGAGATGACTCAGGGGAACCGGATGGTTCGAGAGTACGAGGCAAGAGTTTAAACCGCCTCAGTGTGTATGCTGGTCGGGCCATGGAGGGAGAGCAGGCCCAAGTGCGGCTGGTTCATGAGGGGTCTACTACGGACCGAGTTGAGGAACCACTGCTGGTTCCGGACTTTTGACACGATTGGGGAGTTGGTGGAGAAGGCTGCATTGATTGAGGAGGGTCTGAAGGACGAAGCAGTGGTAGCCAGTCCGGGTTTTCAGACCAAGAGGTCGCATCAGCATAGTCTAGTACAGGCAAGGGCGATAAGCCTGTATAGGGTCAAAAGCGTAAGTTTGAGGCTACTCAGAGGGTTAGCCGAGGTGGTCCGGGATGCTTCAGGTGTGGAAGCAAGGATCAAAGGATTGCGAGTTGTCCTCAGAAGGACACGCATGAGGATACGCGAGTGTGTTATACTGCAAGGAGATGGGGCACATTAAGCCTAAGTGTCCCAAGCTGCAGCGGTCGGAGGTGGGCGGTGACACCACCGGCGAGGCATACGCGGAGCGGCCAACTAGAGTGTTTTCCATGATGGAGACGGGTGAGTCCAAGTTCCGGGCCGATCACAGGTAAATTCCTAGACTTAATAAAGTTCTTTTCTTTGTAGTTTTGGAATTGGTATACCTGTGGTGTTGTGTTGAGTCTTTAGGCATATAACACTTGTGAAGGGACCTTGCTCGTGTGGGGGTCTGAGTCCCATGTTTTATTTGACTCGGGAGCATCGGCATTGCTTCGTTACTCCAGAAATTACCCGAGGCGGGCAAATTTTTGAATGAGCCCGGTGAGCAATCGAGGAGTGGTTAGAGTTGCTGGAGGGACGGCTTTCTACCGTATTCAAGGTAGGAATCGGAGGCGTGGATATATCTCGTGGTCCGGGGAAGCTATGCACGCAGACTTGATTAGTTTGCCCTGTGGGAGCTTGTACGACGTTATCGCTGGGTATGGATTGGCTCGGGAAGTACAAGAGCGCATTTTGATTGTCCATGCGCGGGGACGCATAGTGTTCGAGCGAAGCCAGAGAAGTTGGTTTTCAAGGGAGTAGAGACCGACTTCCAGGGAGCCTCGTGATCTCTGCATGCAGGCAGAGCGAATGTTAGAGAAAGGTTTGCGAGGCTTAATCTGGCGACAATTGTGAATCCCTGAGACTATTGGAGCGGTTAAGGTTGGGTGATATCCGGGTTGTCCAGAGTTTGGAGGATGTTTTTCAGTCGTGCAGGGGTTACCGACCATCTCGGTCTGATTCTTTCACGATTGAATTAGAAACCAGGGACGAACCCCGATATCGAAGGCTCCAATTATAACAGAATGCGCTGCCAGCCAGAGATGGCCGAGCTGAAGAAGCAGTTGAGGAGTTGTTGATAAGGGTTTTATCCGACCAAGTAGTCACCGTGGGCGAGCACCGGTGTTGTTCGTTGAGAAGAAGAAAGGACTGAGAAGTTTCGGTTGATGACAGTCGATTATCGGGGTTTGAACCGGGTCACGTTGTAAGAACACAGTATCCTCTTCCCGCTCGATTGACGAGTTATTGGATCGAGTTGCGAGGGCTACTTGAGTTCCTCAAGATAGACTTGGCATCGAGGGTATATCCATCTATGATTCGATTAGAGAGGCGGGATACCGGAAGAACTTTCAGGACATCGATATGGGCATTATGAGTTTTGTAGTGATGCCATTCGGATTGACAAATTCACCCAGCAGCATTATGAGGTTAATGAATAGCGTGTTCCCAGGAGTATCTGGACGAGTTCGTGATCAACTTTATAGATGGAATTCTTGGTGTCCTCGAAGAGTCCTGAGGAGCATGAGGTTCATCTGAGAACAGTTTTGGAGAAGCTGAGGGAACAGAAAATTGTAATGCTAATAGTTGAGCAAGTGCAGTTTCTGGCAGCGGGAGATCGGATTTCTGGGTCATATTGTATCCGAGGATGGAGTTTCAGTTGATCCCCAAGAGAAGAATTCCAGGCTATCGGAATGAGCCGAGGCCAAGGAATGCCACCGAGATCAGGAGTTTTCTTGGGTTGGCGGTTATTATCGGATGTTCGTTAAGGGTTCGCGAGATGGCTCAGCCGATGACGAAGCTGACGGGGAAGGATGCCCCTTTCGTGTGGTCTCCAAGAGTGTGAGACATGTTTCGCAAACCTAAAGACAATGTATTGACGTGGATTAGCCTACCAGTCTTGGCGTTTGCCAGAGCCGGGCGAGCCATACGTGGTGTACACGGATGCTTCGAGAGTGGGTCTCGGATGTGTGTTGATGCAGCAGGGAAAAGGTTATTGCTTATGCTTCGCGGCAGTTGAGGAAGCATGAGTGGGCAATTACCCCCACCGACTGATCTTGAGATGGCTTTGCAGTTCGTGTTCGCCCTGAAGACCTTTGGACATCTTATCTTTATGGTGCGAAGGTTCAGGTGTTCACCGGATCATAAGAGCCTGAAGTACATTTCACCCATGCCAGATTGAATCTGAGGCACGAGGCGCTGGCATGGAGTGGTGGCGGAAATTATGATCTGGAGATAGCTACCATCCTGGTAAAAGCCTAACCTGGTTGCAGATGCTTTGAGTCGCAAGCGTGCGGTTTCGACTCGGAAGCAGGACATGGAGTCGTTGGTTGGTGAGCTCAGTGCATTGAGGTTATGTGTTATATCACAGGAAACCGTTGGGTTTGGAGGCTGCAGCTAATCAGGCAGATCTTCTGATGCAGAGTTCGGCTGTGCTCAAGAGAAGGATGCAGAAGTTGGTGAAGGCTTGCGAGAGTCGACGGGTTCTGAGATCAGGTCTGCTGCTAAGGGACTATCCTTGTTCATGAAGGGTGTGTGTGCCCTTGGAATGAGGAGTTGAGGCGAGAGATTTAGAGTGAGGCTCATGCGAGTATGTTCTCTTATCATACGACGCGGGGCACTACCACCGACATGACGGGGAAGCAACAATTATACCTGAAACCCTTAGGGCTCAATTCATCCTGTGTCGATGACAAGGGGATGTGCTAAATGATCGCATCTTGTGTCCAGTAAGTTGTCAATGGCAGCCAGCATCAGGCTAACAAACCGTAGCCGTTCTGTTTGCCGGAATTACCATTCCTAGAGGGAGTGGAAATATGATCACGATGGATTTCGTTGGTTAGTTATGCGCGGTTTACTCGTGGACCAAGCGGATGCTATTTGGGGTCATCTGTTGTCAGGTGATTGACTTAATTCGTCACGTTTTCTGGCACATAAAGAAAACCGAAGGACAAGCGGTTTTGCTAGAGAAATCATGTGCAGGAGATGCTAGCACATGCCACGACTAACTGCGATAATGCTGACCGTAATCCGACTTGACACCGTCTATAGATAGTCCGGTAACTCAGAGCGGATCTAACTTTCAACTTCTGATTTCTGGAACTGCGTTCCAGGGTAGATGGGCACTAAGGCTGCATATGAGTACGGCTTATCATCTCAGACGATGGGCCCAGTCCGAGAGGACATCCAAACTCCTCAGCGAATTTGCCTGAGGATGTGTGTACCTCGACTGGTGGTGGGTCACTGGGTGGATCACTTAAAGCTTGACAGAGTTTGCTTAATAATAACTAGTACCAGTCGAAGTATTAGGATGGCTCCAATTATGAGGCCCTGTTAAATGGAAGGGCCATGCAGTACACCGTTGGGTTGGACCCAAGTGATTGTCAAGGGAGTTTTCTAGCTCCTAAGCACACAAATTAAAACCATAATGTGCCTAATTACCTCAATCCATAAGGTAATGTACGATCCATTGACAGCCTCTAAGGTATCGAATCCACAGGAAGGAAAGATAACAACACTAGCGAATGCAAGAAACTTAATCGAGCTAAACGGTGATGTTTTTGGCGTTTTATGTCGTAACTGAGAGTTAAATTAAACAAGAAACTAAACATACGCATGATTAAATAAGCGAATAAAAGAAAACTAAGAAAACTAAAACAACTTAAACGAAAAGAACTTTCGAATAGGCAAGAACATAAAACACAATTGTACAACTTGAAATTAAACAAGCAATGTAAGGCAAACTAGCAACTTAAACGGTTGATTTCAAATGCTAAAAGAATGGAACGTTGAATGGCAAACAATAAGAATGATGATAACTTCAATGAATGACAATTTCGACAAATGACTATGTTTCAACTTATGGCATGAAATCGTTAACTAGATTATCCACTCCCGTGGACTAATCCTTTTATTAAATCAATTAAGAAGCTAGACTTCCGGAATGCTCAATAACTGATTCATAAACAATGAACACAAAACTCATATTAGCCATCGAATCCTCCTTAAAACTCAACTCCCGTTGGGTTACAGGAATGGATACGCACACATAGTAGGTGCAGATTGATTCTCAAACTCCGTTCAAGGTGCGAATCAATCAAAATCTAGCAAACTCTCTTTCGAAGCTCATTTCTAGCCTAGAACAATCTATATGTGAAGACAAACATAATCAACACCAAAACATCACAAATCAAGCATCAAACATCCTAAATCTACCAAACCAAACCATCCAAAAGAATTCTATCTCACACATGCTCAAATCAAAAGAAATAAACCGACACAAATGCAAGATTTAGAAGGACATAATTCAGATTTTATTAAATCAAAAAATGTAGAAATCTTCAATACCTAAGAGTAGATCTAGTTTTAAAAGCTTTAAAACATGAAAGCTTGAGAAGAAAATGAAGCCGAAAGAAGTCTTTGTTGCAGTCTGGGCGTCTTCTTTAAGTTGTTGGCACGATTTTTGGCTTTTAAGGGTGAGTGGGGTTCGCAAGTGGAGGAAGGCACAGGAGAAAAAGTCATACAATCGGACCCGTGAAAATCGACCATAAGGGTCCGATTTTTTCAAAAATAGGTCTGTTGACCGAATTCCACGAACCGGATTCGGCATAAAAATCGACCACTAGTCGATTTTTGACTCTAATTGTGTTCTTCAAGCCAAATTGCCGCTCGGTCATGTGAATCGACCATGGGTGCGATTTCTGTTAATTTCGAGCATGAAAATCGCCATATGCCGAGTTTTTGACTCTATTATGTGTTCTTTCAGCCAAATCGCCGCTCGGTTCATGTGATGCGACCATGGGTCGATTTTGTTAATGGATCTCGAGCATGAATTCGACCTTGGGTCGATTTCGAGGGAAAATCGAGCATGGAATTCGGCCTTGGGTCGATTTTCTGATTCCCTTCTTAAGCATTTCGTCCATGGGTCGACAGACTCCGCTCCGTGCAAAGCTTCGCAACCTGAAATAAACACATAAACTCAATAGAAATATGCTACAACATTTTATATTATACAAAACATACAAATAGAACACGCGAAATGCTAAATTACATAATAAACTCACGTTAAATAATATGCATATGTTACAAAATCACTAATATAACAATATATAGAGTACGAAAATATTGTACAAAATATCGAATAATTTACAGGAAATATCAACACCCCCCGCGGACTTGCCTTTTGCTTGTCCTCAAGCAAACAAGAATTGACAACCGAGACATGGTTTCTATGCATTCAATATGATAGCCCAACATAATGCCACGACATTGGCTTAAACCAGTATCTAATGCGACTCGAACTTCTCAAAGACTTATCACGACTCTAGATTCCACAAGACAAATACATGCATGCCTTCTCGTCAATCAACTCCCTCATTCAATTTTTATTCAGCATGAATGGTCTTATTTATGCGGTGCAAATAGATCTACTCCAATTGGCTTGGTGGATAAGTTGTTATGATAAGTTGGCGGTTTATGTTAATCTGTGGTTACTCTCAAATCAACGCAAGTCATATACAAAAGCAATTAGAGGAAATGGGAAAAATTTAATGCTACAAGTGTTCTTCCATTGTTCATCCATCCTAAAGCTTCTCCGTCTAATTTTCGAACTTGATAAGCAATTGGTTGTTTTTTCCTTTTCGAAACCTTTTTTCTTAACCACAAAATCCTTCCAAAACTCAACATAAGCAATATTCAAATCCACAATCCTTTCAGCACCTTAGCTACTAGGGAACACTATTCTCATCTCTTATTTTTCTTATCCTTTTATTCTCTTTTGTTGTTTTCAGAAGAAGCAAATTTTTCGTTTTAAATTCTATTCCCTAAGAACTCTTTAGCACACAGTGGGTTTTTCTACATCTTTTTCCAATCTCCATTATTCTTTTCAAACCAATCCCATCATATCAACCAATAACCTTTCCACAAAACCTACCATTAGAAGAAAAGCTTGTCGTTTCTATCTCGAAAGATTTTGTACATGATGCGTATAGAAAGACCTCACTCAACAATTATGCACATCTGGTTTTTTAAAAGAAATGTTTTTGGGTTTTTGGGTGTGGAACCATGCTTAAGAGGAAGATGGCGCATTCGAG
>SMJT01000011.1:3210835-3308350 GCA_004349715.1 Crucihimalaya himalaica | reverse complement strand
AAGAGGGGTCTAGTTTTGGAATTGACTTCAAATAAAGGTCTAGTTTAGCAAGAAGACCACAATATAATGCATATTCCATATTATTCATTCTTTTGTGTATATTAATTGTCTTAATCATTATGTCTCTAAATGTTCAATATTGCAATATGCAATTAAATGCTACAAAATTTTCGCAAACAATTTACACGGAATCGTTGGCACATGTAGAATTAAATGCTACGAATACTACGAATAATGACCTTATTCTTGACCTTATGAATAATAAGGAATTTTTCGCAATATGCAATGTTACAATTAAAGCATAAATTTAATTTCTGTACGATGGAATAATTTAAATTTAATTACAATTAAATGCTGTTATATTGATTTATATATTGATATATATATATTGTGTTGGTGAGTGATTTTTTTTATATATTGATTTTACAAAATATTAATTTTGTAATTGGCAATTAATAACAATGATACATTGGACTATTTGTTAAAAAAAAAATTATTAGCCCACAAAAAATAATTTGGAGCAAGCACCAAATAGATTAAACGACGGCCCATCTAGGCCCAACAAAATTAAGTGGACACGTGTCAAGCTGTAGTTAAATGAACCTTACTTTATTATAATAGATATTCATATCTACATTCTTTAGCTGAGCTCGATTAAGTTATTAGTGACATTTTTTCACTTAATTTAAATCTTATTATTCATAAAGATAATGATTATCCCTTCAGATTTTGTTTTCTTAGTATTCTTACAGTAATTTTGAAGAAAAACATAATAGATGTTTATTTACATGTGTCTATTTACTATTGCTTTTGTAACAGTTGCTATTGTCTTTCAAAATATAGAGCCTTTGACGAATGTAAAATCACTTCTTTATTGTTATGTATGTTTATTTGCATCATCACACTTTCATCAAATTCATTATTAATTGGATTTGAATGTGTAAACAAGCAAATATACAAAGATGAGACAATGCGACTATATTTTTTTACTTAATTCAAAATTACAACGTTAGAAAAATAATTTTAGTTACATTTATTTTTTATTAGCTAAATTCCATATTTGGATTGGACTCATGTACGTTTCTTTTTAATTTTGAATCCAAATTTAATTCCAAATTTAAAATCAATTTTTCCTATCAAGGATAATTTTGTTTAGGATCTTTTTTTTAATACAAATTTTTAGGTTTTATTATCTAAAATACCACAAAAATAAGAACCCATAACATTTTAAAATGGGCCATCAAATTAATTGTACAAAAACATTTCTAAAAGTTTCGAAAATATTTTTAATCTTTTATCTGTTGTATTTTGTGATCTTTCAAAAATATAAATATATTATTTGTTTGGGTCTACATATTTTATGGGTTTTGAACATAATTGATTAGTGATGTTTTCAAAATCTTACTATGTGAAACTATTTAAGTTTTAATTAGTTTTAAAATATATAATAAGTTGTAATAACTTTGTGAAATATTGATAAAATATAACTATTAGAAAGCGACCCCAAGGTACAAAATCTATCAAACTATATTATTATAAAATAATTGAATAAGATTATGACTAACATTATTTACTTTAATGTATGGAGAAAATAAAAACATGATATACGTTGTTAAATTAATTTCAAAATGCTTACCGGTCTATTTTTTGGATCTAAGGGTGAGTCTTACTTTATTACTAGTTGTTCTATATGCTCTATTGTCTTAGACTTTAGTTTATTTATTCATATTTACATTCTTTTGCTGAGCTCGATTAAGTTATTAGTGACATTTTTCACTTAACTTAATTCTTGTTTATTCATAAAGATTATGATTAACTCTAGAGATTTTGTTTTCTTAGTATTCTTACAGTAATTTTGAAGAAAAATGTAATAGATGTTTATTGACATGTGTTTATTTACTATTGCTTATTGTATCAGTTGATATTCTCATTTCTAAAAAACATATATAAAGACAATAATTTCTTATTTTTGAAATCAATTAATAAAATTTTACCATAACTTAATACAATATAATTTGATTATTTAAGAGAATCATACTTAATGTAGTTTAAAATTTGGTCTTAATTTTTTGTTTAATGGGATAAACACATGGAAACCTACAAATGAGAGACCATGACACCTAAGCGGAATCACTACAAGAAAACAGAAGTTTTGCAACGTCCATATTCGTCCCTAAATCGTTACAAATCGGCATTTGTGTCAACTTTGCGACGAAATCCAAAACGTCGCAAACAACGTAACGCAAAAAAGAAATCGTTGCTAAATCGTCGCAAATTTGCTTCGCCACCAGAATCGTCGCAAAATCGACGCAAACAGACTTTGCTAAATCGACGCAAATTTAGCGACGTTTTAGCGAGGAAAACACCACGATTTTCTGAAAAACCTTAAACGTCGCTAAATCGTTGTAAAATTTGCATCGTTTAACTCTTGCCGCTAAATCGTCGCTAAAATTTTGAAGCAAAAACGTCACTAATTCGACGCAAAAAAATAGCGACTATTTAGCAACGATTGGGTTTTGTTCGATGCTAATTCGACGCAAAATAGCGACGATTTTGCATCGAATACTTTAGCAACGAATTAGCATCGTTTTTGTTTTTGCAACGATTTTTAAATAATTTTTTTTATATTAAATAATTGATAATTAATAAAAAACGAAAATTTAAAATTTAAGTAAAAATATTTTTTTATCAATATTAAAATATTAAAATATGCTTTAAGATTACAAAAAAAAAACTAAATATCATCATTTCTGAGGTCGAATGCTGGTAGATCCGCACTGGCCGCTTCCGCTGCAGCCCGTTGCAATTCCGTCGATTGTTCCTCATTCGGAGGTGGTGGCTGGGCATGTCGTATGTTGTGTAACGCCTCTGCTAAGGTCGGGTTGTCAACTGCGATGATCTCGAACAGCTGATCTAACCCTGAGAGCTCACGTTCCATCGCTTCTTGTCGTCGTTGCATAGCTTCTATTTCGTTGTTCGCGAGGGATAACTGAGTCCGCAAGAGAGCAGGATCATCAAAAACATGAGACCTAGATGATGAAGAACTTGCCGCCGGAACATCTTCTATGAAACCAACTCCGAAAACCCGGTTCTTTTTCTTCGGAGCAACCTAAAATAAAAAAATAAAACTTGTAATTAACAATTTTATATTAAAAAAAACAATAATTTTTTTAAAAAAATAGACATACCTATTAATAAATGGTATCCATCTTGTCGACGGTTAAATAACAAGATTGGACGGAACTACCGCCTGGAGATGTCTGGGACAGCTGGGTCTGACGGTCAAGAACCCTGGCATTCACATCGTTGTAGACCTTCTCGGACCGCGGGTTTACAAATGTGCCATCCTTCTTCTTGTGGGTCTCGACCATGACTTGCACAATAGGAGGTAGCTGACCTCCATTAGCCTAATTAGAAAATACAAAAAAATATTAGATAAACAAATAGAAATTTTACCAATTATAATTACTATAATTTGATAAGTAAATATTACCAATGTTATTCATTTTGCGGCAAACGATGTTTGACCCGCAGTGTGCTTAGGTGGTCCGTAACCGTCAGGATCAAAGTTCTGTGCCTTAGAACATCCAGCGGCTACTGACTGCGAATGAGGATCTTCCCAATACTTAACCAAACCGCGCCAAACAGTAGGATCCATACTCCGCGGCATTGTGTCATCGCCCTTATTCTTCCACTCCTTCTTCCAGTTGGAAACCATCCCAGCAAGGCGTTTCAATGCTTTTGCCTCAAAACCTCGGAGAACGTCTCCGGTTATACCTTCATCCCAATGTCATTTTGGCTACAAAAAAAAATTACTAAATTAAATAGAATATCATAGTTAAATAAATTTAAAATTTAAAATACGAGAAAAATAAATTAAAACTTTTACCGCAAACATCTCAAACCAAATATCTTTGATATACTGAGGTGCCTGAGACCAATTGGCATGCGGCTCGACGAAGTAATTCTTGATGCAATCTGCGACGCTCCTATTAACACGATTATCTACGGTAAACCTGCATATAAAAAATAATTAATAAAAATATATTACAAAATTATTTAAATTGTTTCAAATAATAATTAAATTACCAAAATGTGTTAGGAGGTCGAGTTTTATCCAATCGATCAAGATCACTATGTCCCGGTTGTCGTAGAAGGTTGTTGACCCGAGCGATAAGTGTGTCATGGTTATGTGGTGCTGGAACTGGCACATCAACTGGTGGTGGAGGTGATGCCGGAGGTGGTGGAGGTGGCGGTGACATCTGTGAAGGCGCCCGTATGCTAGCGGACGTAGAAGATCCTAGACGAGACGCACCGGGAGATGATGACGGGTCCGCTCGTGATCCCACAAAATCCGCATAATGTGGGGGATTATGTCGTCTACTCATCTAAAAAAAAAATAAAAACATTAATTAATATTCTATAATTTCAGTCAAATATAATAAAATTATGTAAAATCAAAATTTAAACAATTCAATCCTACTCTAAATATTCCAATCTTAATCTAATATTCAATAAATAATATTTCAAACCAAATATAAACATTCCAATTTTATTCTAAATATTCCAATCATATACTAATATTTCAATCCTAAACTACATATATTTCTATCCTAAAATAATAAATTAATAAATATTTAAAATTACAAAGACATACCTTTGAATTGGTGAATTGGAGGAATTGGAGAATCGTTTGAGAGAGAGGAGAGGAATTGGAATGAGCGAAGTGGGGAAAAGTTGGTGTCGTATATATAGATTTTGCGTCCGTCTCAAAATCGACGCAAAATCGTTGCTATTTTGCAGCTGAAATTTTGACCAGTAGTGAAAAGGCGCCAAATTTGCGACGATTTAGCGTCGATTCGTCGCTAAATCGTCGAAATTTGGCGCCTTTATTTTGACCTTTTTCCAAAATAATTTTAAATTTTTTGAAACTCAATATTCTGCGCCAATATTGCGACGATTTAGCGAGGAATCGACGCTAAATCGTCGCAAACCGTAAATATTATTCAATATTTTCATAATTTGCCATAAAATTGCAACGAATTACCGACGATTCGTTGCTATTTCGTTGCAAAGTTTTTGTCACAAAGACATGAAAGTTAAGTGTATTATTTAAAAATTCTGAATAATTTTGCTATTACACTGTAAAACTTTTATAAACTTAAGAAACTTCATTTCAAGAAATAAATTAAGTTTTCACAAAAATATTTAGATTACAAATAATATTTAATAATAATACATCTCGAGTTGACAAAAAAAAATTAGACATTTTCATCTAAGGAGTCTCATCGGTAGCTTCATCACTTTCATCAAACTCATTGCCATCTTCGTCTTCAGTAATGTTGTCATCAACTAAATCTTCAACTTGAAAATTATGCGGATCGATAAGTAAGATGTCATCAGTAGTTTGATCTGGCGTTAACATGTCTCCCCAAAATTCTTGTTGCATTGGCGATTCACCATTAAGACCAACAATAAGACCTCTAGGATAAACTTTTATAGCTGATAACCATCGTATCCTTGTTTCTCTAACTCGAGGATATGGAATAAAGCTGACTTGTTCTGCCTGTGATCCAAGTATGAAAGGTTCAAACTTCCGGTATCACCGTGATGCATTGACATCGACTACGCCAAATTTGTTTAAGCAAACACCTACTAACAACGGGATCAAACCAATCAGATTTGAATAATGTGCATTTTAAGTTGATTGTTCATGGGTATTCAACTTCAATTATGTCTATCAATATCCTATAAAAGTCTAAGTCACCCTTCACATAAATCCCATAATTAGCGGTTGATCTATGGCTCTCGTGTTCTTGTGTATGAAACACATATGCTCGAGTAAAATACATAGGTGCAGTCGTGATCTTTCCAACCGGGCCTTCAATCAACTCTCGAAACCAAATTGGATATGATGTATCATCATATTCCACCTACAGATCATGTAAATCATGTCGTTATATTGAATCCAACCAAACATCGATACTTCCATGTCTAAATTTTTTTATATATAAATAAACCATATATACGTACTTGTGCCTTTAACCATGGGGCAAAATCGCGATCTTTAAACTTTTCAAATTGATCAGATGTTATATCAGGATATGCTTCTTCTACTTGACACTTGAATAAGCTGAGATGAAAATTTGAAAAACTTTTTAAAAGAAATAAATCAGTATTAGCTAATATATATATATATATATATATATATCTGTATAACGTCTACCTTTCAAATGGTCTCACGAATTCGCAGTTTGTGAGAATATACGTATGTGCGCTATGACGATCTTTATCATTCGTCCACCAAACGTCCTGCAATCTTCCACTAAGTCGACCTATAGGTGAAAAGATATTTTGTACTCCCTCAACAGCGTAAGTTGGTGCAACACCACCGTCATCGTACCGTCTTTTGCATGTTCGAACCGTAGGTGCAAAGTAGTATGAAGAGAAGTGTGATGTTTCTTCAGTTAAACTCCCAGGAACTATTGAGCCTTCAACCTTTGCAAGGTTTTTAGCCTTCCCTTTTAAATGTCCCATGAAACGTTCAAAAGGATACATCCAACGAAACTGAACAGGTCCTCATAGTGCAGCTTCATAAGAGAGATGGAGAGGGAGATGTTCCACAACATCAAAAAATGACGGAGGAAATATCTTCTCTAAGTTGCACAACAATATTGCAATGTTGTCATCCAGATGTTGAATTCCATCCTCTGTAAGAGTTCGTGTACATAAATCTCTAAAAAAACGCTTCTATTCCTGTAACCATAATAAATTAATAATTAGTCAACTAAAATTTCTATCAAAACTTAAATAAATTAAATAAAATTAATTTAAAATTAATTGTAATTACCAGGAACTTATTCATGTACATTTTTGGGTAGAAGCTCCGCAAATGCGAAAAGTAGTAGTCGTTGCATAAACACATGACAATCATGACTTTTCATACCTGAAAACTTTTGACCTTGCTCAATGCATTTAGATAGTTTTGAAACGTACCCATCAGGAAAGTTAACGGCTGATGTTGCCCAATCGAACAACGCTGCCTTTTCGTTTGCAGACAACTGATATGTCGGAATAGGGGCTTTCCCATTGTTTGTAAGGTGAAAATCACTTCTTGAACATATATCAGGCAAGTCCTGTCTAGACTTTATGTTGCCTTTAGTTCTTCCTTACACGTTCAGAACTGTGTGCATTATGTTCTCGAAAAAGTTTTTCTCGATATGCATCACATCAAGGTTATGTCTCAACAGATGATCTTTCCAATAAGGAAGTTCCTAGAATATGCCTTTCTTATGCCAATTATGATGATCGCCATATCCGTCGGGCATGTTAGCTGGAATGTGCCAGTTACCCCCTCCCTCCCGATAAGCTGTTTCTTGGGCACCGTAATGATCAATTTGCACAAACAAATCTTCTCCACTTAGATACGGTGGTGGTGGGGTACGTACAACTTTGTTCTTCCTGAACAACTTCTTGTTTCTCCGGTAAGGATGGTTGATTGGGAGAAACCGGCGGTGACAATCAAACCAACTTGTTTTTCGTCCATATTTCAATTGAAACGCATCTGTACGATTAAGACAATACGGACATGACAACCTTCCATGCGTAGTCCAACCCGATAGCATTCCATAAGCTGGAAAGTCACTTATGGTCCACATAAGCACTGCACGCATCGTAAAATTCTTTTTCCTTGAGATATCATATGTACGAACACCTGTATACCACAATTGCTTCAACTCATATATTAGTGGCTGCAAGAAAACATCAAGCGACCGCTTTGGATGTTTAGGACCAGGTACTAAAATACTCAAGAATAGAAATTCTCTTTCCATGCACATATCTGGGGGAAGGTTGTAAGGCGTTAAAATTACTGGCCACAAAGAGTATTGCCTTCCAGACATACCAAATGGACTAAATCCATCAGTGCAAAGACCAAGATACACATTCCGAATATTTCTAGCAAAAGATGAGTGTACCGTCTGAAAGTGTTTCCAAGCTTTTGCATCAGATGGATGAGTTATCTCCCCATTTGTGGATGAATGTTCTGCATGCCATCTCATCGATGCAGCTGTCCTTTCTGATTGATATAATCGTTTCAGCCTATCTGTTATTGGGAGGTACCACATCCTTTGGTACGGTACCTTATTTCGCCCAGTACCTTGCGGTTTGTATCTCGGCTTTTGGCAAAATCTACATTCCTGCAGCTTATCATCATCTTTCCAAAAAATCATACTATTATCAATGCAAACATCAATCATCTCCGATGGTAACCCTAGACTGTAGACCCATTTCTGGATTTCATAGTAAGACTCTACAGAATGATTATCTTCTGGCAAATACTCTTTGAAGACCTCTGCCACGCTATCCATGCAAATCTCAGATAAGTTATGATCAGTTTTAATGTTCATCAACCTAGATGCCAATGATAACTTAGACAACCCCTCTCTACATCCTTCGTAGATTGGTTGATTTGCAGCGTCTAACATATCATAAAATTGTTTTGCATCTATGTTTGGTTCCTCATAATCATTATTTTCCGTTAATGATGTTATTGTCTCATGGAATGCAACTGTAACCATGTCATGAAACCTATTCTGATCTCCACCCACATTCTGTTGACTACCGTATTGATGATAATCCTCATGATCATGTAAAATATTAGGTTCATCATCCACATCTACATAATTACTACTATTACCCCTTTCATAATTATAACACTGACCATAACCCTGTCCATGTTGAAACCAAATAAAATACTGCGCCATAAACCCTCTACTATAGACATGCTTTTCCACCGTCTCAGTATTAATATATGATTTATTTTTACACTTCCGACAAGGACAATACATCATACCGGTTTCCATGGTCGTCGGCATATTTCTCGCCTGATACATGAATATTTGAAGACCTTCCACGAATTTGTTCATCACCACTCCTTCAGAATCTTTATGTATATACATCCATCTTCAGAGTTAGTATATATCACTTCCACTAGACATCCTTCAAAATAAAAGTTTTTTACTGTTTTATGTGTTTTTTTTTTTGTGATTTGTTGTTTTTTTTTTTCTTATCAAATATAAGTGAAGGAATGAGGCTTTATATAGGCAATTTAATAGAAATTTGCAAGGATTTTGCAACGATTTTGCAAGGATTTTGCAATGATTTTGCAAGGATTACACCACTTTCTATTGCAACGAATTTGCAACATTAAAAATTTGTGACTTTTTAGCGTCGATTTACAGACGAATTTGCAACACTTTTTTCCGTCGCAAAAAACCAGTACAACAACCTAAAAACGTGTTTTCTAACCACTTTTTGTCGTCGCTAAATCGTTGCTATTTTGCAACGAATAAATACGTTGCTAAATCGTCGCAAAACGTGTTTTCAATTTTCGTCACAAAAACGTTGCTACGCCGACGCTTTTTAGCGACGAAATAATTTCGACGCAAAAAACGACGCAAATACCCTCTTTTCTTGTAGTGAATGCGACACTAGATAATAATTTTTGTAATAGTTTTTACGTGAATCATTACATCTATATAGATGAATCATTTTGATTTATATTTAGTTATATAATGTTGCATAATTTACTACAATTATTTAAACTCACGCAATATGTGAGACTTCACCTAGTAAATAATAAAAAAATGAGAGAATGACATGAGTCTCTCATTTGAGAGAGAGACCCATAAGAGACTCTCAAGCCACATGGCTCATTATAATTTGTTCAATTCCTTTTAATTAAAATATAGTTATATAACTAAATGTTAATATTTTGAGACACTCATTGAGTCTCTATCAATATGGATGGTCTAAGAGGTAACAATCCTCTATTAAAAAGAATCAACATATTCTAAAGCCAATGGAGAATCAAATACTTGTTTGTCGGTGCGAGACTTTGAGCTCCCAGGACGTAGATCCGACTCAGCTCGTTGCTCAGATTCAACCCGGTGGTGAGGATGTTCTGAGCCAACCTGCGATGTCACTCTAGAACTCAAGTCAAAGAGTCTGAATCTAAGTCGCAGGGTCTGAAACTTGCCATTGCAGGTGACTCTCTGCTCGTCGAGAAGCATGTGGAATCAATTTCTTTTTATTCCCATATTGGATCTTAGGAAAATCCATAGGAGATAATGCCTAATCCAATTGAGGTACCAACCTTTGGAGTTGCAGAATCGATCATTCTCTCTGAAGAATAATTTCTTGCTCAATGGCACCCTCTTGGAAAGTCAACTATATAGAGGAATTTTGATTAACATGTTCAGAAGCTCAGAACCTTTTCAAAGGAATTTGCAAAAGAATCGAGTGTGCCTAAACCTTCTATTGGGAAAAATTTTCCACTTGAATCAAAGTCGGATGGATATATATGTACGATTTCCTTGGGCAGCCATGATGAAGCAATCTTCAAGGAACCTCTATTGAACAACAAAACCTACATACTTTGAAGATTGGACGCCAGAGGTAACAATTCTAAGTAATCTTCTTCTTCATGGTCCATAAAACGAAATGGAGTATGTGATATGGCAATGTTTTAGATGCGTCACTCCATCAAGATGAATCATTCATGTTGTAATCAACATAATTTGGGGTAGGAGATGTAGAATCTATACTCGTATGTTAGGCGAATCCTCTTACTTGTTCTATATACATGATGAAGCTACATGTTCTTGGATTTTCCACCGATTACATGGCATGTGGATGATTGTTTAATGTTTGTAGCTGCTTAAAGCCCAACAACCACATTGTCCTTACCTGAGATCTCCATTGTTCCTATGTGAGTGACTTTAAAGAATATCCTAGACGGGTTTATTCTGCTTGGCGAATCAGACGTATTGCTCCTACATTAGACGAACCAATATATACCAATAAGCCAAGACCCGACCCTACTCTCATGGGTGAGGCTAAGATCATGATTGAAATTGAATTGGATAAACAATTCTCTTAAAATATTTCTTTAGACAATAAGAAAGGCACTACTACTATGGTTGATGTGGAGTATGCATGGATACCCAGAAAAGTGTGGCAGATGTGGTCATTTAGAACACAAGGAACTTAGATGTCTCTAACCTAAGCTTATTGCATGTCCGTAAGTCTCTGGAAATAAAGCCTCCGCCCAAGCTTCAGTTGTTAAGGGTGTCTCGGACACACGTAATCCAGATATTGTCAAATGTACTAGCTCTGTAATAGTATTAGAAGAATCCCTTGCTTTTCAGCTTCCAACGACTATTGTTGAGATTCTTAGACTCTACAACTCTTACTCAAACAATGGGTAGAGACTATGCTTCAGATGTGCTTATTGAATCTTCTTATGCGATTCTTACGCAACCTATCACCTCTTTCGAGGTTAATCCACTTGCTACAATTATTGTGACTCCTCTCACCAGTTTGGTCCAGCCTCCTAACACCGTGGACAAAACTTCTTCTCTTCGTCCTTGAGCTGAAGAATAGATGCTTCTACTTTATCAAACCCACTGAGAACATCTCCACAAGCTACAAGTGATTACCATTCCAATGTTGTTTTCTCCATTCCTTTTAGACCCTTGAATGCATCCTTACTTCACACTTTCATGGATATTAGAGTAGTTTCATGAGCATTGGATCTTAGAGTCCAAATTTTTTGAATAGTTCGTGTTTGTGCATATCTTAGGACTTTCCAGGCACCTATAGAGGTTCATGAAGCGTATGGAAAAATATAAAGGAATCCAAGAGCTTAGGAGCAAGTTTGGGAAGAAACAGGGCGTTTGTATCGACCATGCATCGACTGATACGCCAGTAGCGGTCGATGCGTTTCACCATCCAGTCGATCCCTCGCCCAAAATAATTCAAATATCCACATCTCATATCCAGGCTGGTATCGACCTCGTATCGATCAATATAGAAAAACATATCGACCATGTATTGGTCGTTATGCAACGGTCAGATTTCAAGACGAATTACCAAAATGCCCTAGCCAACCTAAATACCCTATGAATACACCCCCTACGTCCGTCCAAAATCATAACTTTTAGATATTTTCACTCTTTCTTCTTAATATCTTTTTTAAACGTTTTCTATCTTTTCTTCTTCTTTCCTTCTTTCCTTCTTTCTCTCACCATGAGTGAGTAGTTAATTTATATGGGCTTGTGAACAAGATGGATTAAGAGAAGTTGATTATTGGGCTAATTACTATTAGGGAAAATAATGAGGGTTTAGCTCTTTTGGGTTATGGGTCCAGCAAGAGTGGTTAGGATGGAGCAAGTGACATCTCTTATAACATATCTTCTCTTTAAAAACCTCTTGCATTCTATATGGTTGATGAAATGTTTAAGGGCATTGGAGGTCGTCGGGGTGTAACCCCCTAAACACTTTGCGTTAAGTCTGTAACCACCCGTTTTAAAAAAAAAATGTTTAGCCCCCTAAAAAGTTTCATTTTGAGTTGTAACCCCCTTTCTTTGACTTTTTGGTTCACTTTGATGACTCTGCAGTTGACTAGACGCCACTGTGCAACTGACGTGGCAAATAAAACACAAAAATAGAATTCATTAGGGCTGGACGTTCGGGTATTCGGGTCGGGTTTGGGCCAGGTATGTTCGGGCTTCGGGTTTTCGTGTTTAGAAATTTAAGACCCGTTCGGGTATTTTTAAATTTCATGTCGGGTTCAGGTTCTAAAATTTTGTATCCAAATCTAACCAAATTATTAAAAACAACTAAAAACCCCCGAGTATTTTTACGTAAATCTATCCAAAAATAACTAAAATACCCGAATCTGAACCCGAACCAAAATTTAAAAATACTCGAACGGGTCTTAAATTTCTAAACATGAAAACCCAAAGTTACTAGATTCTTAAGCCGTTTAGAGCATATCTAATAATATATTAGTATCTAATAATATATTAGATTTTAGGGGCTACACCACGACGACTCTCTATAAATCTCTTGTGTGAAATTCAATTGCTCTATTTTTCACGCTAAAAATAATATTCTAATTATATTTTTATTTTATATTTGTTACTAATTGCTAATAATAAACTTTATTGTATTTTCTTTCAAAACTTCTACAAATTGTGATAATATTTAAGTAATATTGACAAAAAGTCAATTTGACCAAAAAATAACCATAGTAATATAAAAACACATTACACCACATAAAAATATAAAATTTATTCATCACCATTTGTATATTTTCTCATAGGTGATAACGCATTTCGAAGCAAAAAATTAGCGTCTTTGTTTTTAATTTGTCTAAATCGAGCAAGAAAATTTTGGAACCAAATATTATTGTCTTTGACTATTTCGACCTCTGAAGGTGAAACTTCTCTTCCAACTTCAATTGGTGCATCGAGATCATGCTCATCCTCGATTATCATGTTATGTAAAAACATACATGTAGTAATTATGTCATGTAAAACATTCTTTTTCCAAAAACGATTCGGTCATTTCACAATAGCAAAACGCAATTAGAGAACTTCGAATGCACGTTATACATCTTAGTAATTTGGGTAGATCCTGAAGTGAGTTACCGGATTATTAACAATTAAATCATTAATTGTTGCTGTTTTAAATTTATCTTATGTATTTTAATTTCAGATTTTTAATGTTTAAAAAAAAAATCAGTTTATGACTTTATGTCATTATAATTTCTATTTTAAAAAAAATTATATAATCCTAAAATTTTGTTTGTCAAATAAATTGATATAGCTCTTAAAATAAACAAACGTAAAATTATAAGGATTACTTTATAAATAAAAAAAGCTCAACTCTAAATAGAGTGGAAAATGAGATTACTCTATAGTTCAAGGAAAAAATAGGTTTACACTATTTTTGGGGTGAAAATAAAGTGATGTTGGAGCAGATTTTACTTTAAAATAAAGTTGTGTGAGATTTAGAGTGGGGTTGGAGATGTACTAAGACCATCTCCAATGGTTGACTCTATATTTTACTCTAAATATAGAGATTTCTAAAAATAGAGTAGAGGTTTACTCCAATAGTGCTCTATTTCTTACTCTAAATAAATTATTTTAAATATGAATCTACTTTTTCATTTTCTTATTATTTTCTAAGATGATCCTTTACTTTCAAAATTTCTAATTTTACCCACTTAGTTTATTTTGAAACAAATACGCAGTAAAATTACAATATTATTAAAATTATACTTTAAAATAAAATGAAATTTTATCTCATAAATTAAAAAATGAATGACTAATACATTTTTATTTCAGCATCATCATTAGTGTACTTCTCCCACAAATGATCAATTAACGTGTTTTGAAGTAAAAAAAATGAGTGTTTTTGTCTTTAGTTTATTTTTACTGAGCAAGAAATTCTTGAAATCGACATGTTATTAGTTGGGTGTCATTTAAATTTTAATTTATGACCTTAGTTATGTAATTTAAATATATTATTTGTTAAGCATTATATTTTATAAGTTAAGATGTGTTAATGTTGTATTTTTTAAAATTTTAAATTTAATAACTATGTTCTTAATAAAATTTTATTTAAATGTGATTTTTAATTACATAATTTTGTTTAGGTATAAAAAGCTAACATATGAAATTTGAGAGATTATTTTCAAATAAAAGTTATACTCTAAAAATAGAGGAATGAATAGTGTTACTCCATTTTGGAGTGAGATTGGAGTAACATTGGAGATGATTTTACTCCAAATATACAGTTTGGAGTAAGATTTGGAGTACTATTGGATATACTCTAAGTGACCCAAAATTATATTTTTCTACTTTAATTTGACAAATCGCCCCTAATCCGTTAAAGCATGATCTGTAGGCCCATAACAATTGATATATCATGGTTTTAACCCACTTTTAACCATGATATAAGTCCTTTTTTCTAAGTCTTTTCAGTAGTTTTAGAGTCTTCCAAGTTCTTTCTAGGATATAGGCACATATGAAGCTAAATTGGATTATTGGAAGCTTTTGAAGCAATCTGGAGTTGAAACAGTTCGGCAACTGAAGCTCAGCATCGATCGACACCTGAGAAGCATCGATCGACACCTGAGAAGCATCGATCGACACCATCGTTTGGAAGAGACACGATTAAAGATCCCAATATCGATCGATACCATTTACAGTATCGGTCGATACCAGTGACCAGAACGTGCATCAAGACGCGAAGATGAACCAGAAGTTTTCCTTATTTTCAAGATAGACTCCAAAATGTGTTTTTAGGTATTTAATTAGGTTTTTGAGCCTCCGAGAACACACTTGTGATTTCTAGAGATAGAGTATTCTGCAATTGACTTTTTGGGAGAAGAATCTTGAACCCTCTTTGTATTCATACTCTATTTTACTTATGATATCTATTTTATTCATGATGTTTGTCTTATTCATGATTTTTGTCTTATTCACCATGTCTGAGTAGATTCCCTGTTAGGTTTAGGGTAGTTTAAAAGGTATTTGATGAATTATTAGATCTGATTAACTTGTTAAGGAATATCCATAGAGCTTTTCACCTAGACTTGAGATTAATGCTTATTCTAGCCTCGCGAACTAGAATATGATGTTAGGTTGATTAATTGGCACGAAAGTGTGATTAGTTTCCTGAATTAGTGTTTGGTGAGCAAAAGACCTATTCGCAAAGAAATTTGGTTTAGGATTTTCTGAAAAATTGAACTTGATCGTTAATGCTTGTTTGAATTTATAGAATTTGCAAAGAAATTTGGAATTATAGGTTTAGACATAGATAGTCTTCGCAACGACAATTGGTTTACTTTACATCTGTGTTTCCAGTTCAAGAGCGGAGCTTATTTCATTCCTGACATTTGATCTGATTGATAATTCTGATTTGCCTGCATACGGACTAAGCCTAGCGTTTTCCCCATTGATTTATTACTTCGTTTTAATCGTTTTTTACCTTTGATTACATTCATTTCGCTTAACTTAATTCACATTCTGAAATCTATTGAGTGAACATCTTGAGTCTTTGTGATTCGACCCCTAGAATACTACAACTACTGCTTAGATACTTTAGGGTATTAAATTTGAGCATATCAAATTTTGGCGCCGTTGCCGGGGACTCTAATTTCACCATTAGATTATGGTTTAGAATTTCGACTAAGTTGTTGAGCATCGATCGACACCCTTTAGGTATTGATCGATACTCGGTTTAAATTTCGTCACTTACGCGATTTGATTTCTGTGTTTCAGGTGTATGCAACATCGAGAGACCAGACGAAGCAAGAACAAGCAGTTCACCAATCTATCTAACAAAGAGCTAGCTGAATTAGAGCGCACGATCAGAAAGCAAAAGGAACAGCAAGCAGAGAGTCATGAACATCCGATGTTGCTTGCTCGTTGATGCCGGCTGGGGTTTTGAGAGATCAGGAAGGGTCACCTGTGTGACGCGCAAGGACAGAGGCTTGATGCAGAAGGAAAACGTTGTTTGCCCCTGCCACCGGTAGCTAATGAGGTATCCCACCAGTTGTGCGTGGGAATGTTGGGAATGCTCTAGTTAATCGCGCCAGAAACACTTGGGGAGTACAACAGACCAGACCAGTTCCTATTGCCAATCGGGTCTGCGATTCGTTATTCCAACTTTTTCAGAGAAACGACTTTCAGCTGAAGCCTGCATACTCACACTCTTGTAGGCCAGCACCCTTTTCATGGTCTTTCTCATGAGCATCCCTGGATCATATCGAGAGGTTCGAAGATTTGGGTCACCAGTATCAAATACAATGGAGTGCTCCAACGAGTTCCTCTTCTGTAAGCCTCTTCCCATACTCTCTTAGTGGAGATGCCAGCTTACTGGTTGAAGCAAGTTATCCTCCTGGTTACTTTGTACTACTTGGGAGGCAGACTCAAGACTGCTTATGATGATGCGAGATCAGAAGAGCCTCAGGAACAAGATCCCCATTTTTCTCAGGGAGCAACTGAGGCATATTAAGGCTGCCTGGGTTCGATTTTGGTCTTATCAGAGGGATTGCCCTCACCACAGTTTCTCGCAGGTTCAGTTATTGGGTATCTTCTTCAGAGGGATCGATTGGAGGTATCAGATGGCTTTGGACACTGCAAAGCAATGGAAATTTCAACACCAGGTATCCCGAGGATGCTTATGTGCTGATTGAGAACTTGGCATTCTAGCAACAGTACTAAGAACGCAGATTTCGAGAGGAAAAAGCAGAATGGAAACGTGTATGGGTTGCAGATTGCTGAGGTGCATGCGAAGCTGGATTCGGTTCACAATCTGTTAATGGGTAAGCAGCAGAAGGCAGTGCATTTTGCTGAAAGAAGTCGCGAGAACATCGACATGAAGGTGAAGCAGAAGGATGCAACTACATTGGTGGTAATGGTTTTTCAGAATTCGTCATAACAACCGTGGCCTTCATAACTAACCAACTCTCAGAGAGGAGGATTCAAATCTGACTTCAAGTCTGCAAATTTCGGAGCCAAACCTCCTTTGCTCAGAAGCCATTTTCAGAACAGTGGGTGCAACTCGCCACCTATTGGAATTCATCCTACCAGACACCCACCTCCCAGATGATTGTAAGATGCGGAAGGTGATGAATGAGGATAGATGATGAATGTTCTAAGGATGCAACGAGTTCGGATGAGGTCGGAGAAGGTGGACTGAGAGGTTCTCAAAGCCGTCTTCGATGTGGTATGGATGTATGAACGAATGGAGGGTGGGTCGAAGGTGAAGTGGAGTCGCCACACAGGGTGATTGCTGTTGTGATGAGATAGATTCTATAGGTCGCTCCTGATATCTCACTCAACAAGGAAAGCTAGAGATTTTAGGGTTTCAGAACTCTTTCTCAAGAGAACGTATGAAAAGAATTGCGTTATTTATTGATGGCTAAAAAAATAATGATACACGGCTGCTAAGGAACCTTATAAAGGGCTCGTGTAGCTGATGCCTTCTGTGGGCAAACCCTAATACAAATACTAATCTATAGTCTTAAAACATAATGAAATAAAAATGCTATAAAAATAAATTAACACCTAATACATAAACATATGAAATTAATAATAAACCTAATCTTCTAATGGACCTGCAAAATGAGCAAACACATATATTTTAATGAAATACATACCTTATAGTGGGCTGGTCGAGAAGGCTTGGTCGAATTCATAGTCTCTCTTCATGGGCTGATCTCTGACAAGCTTAGACGGGCTGAATTGAGAAAAACATCTTCAAGTCTTGGGCCTCTAGAGTCTCGTCTTCGCCTCGATGTCTCATCACTTCCCTCCTCTTCAAGAGGTTCTTACCTCAATACACTTCTTCACCTGCATAGATAAGACAAGTCAATGTCATTATGAACCCACTGGCCGTCACAAATGCTCTAACTCACCGCCGGGTCTATGCTTCCCAGATTGTAGGACATGTTGTGATATCCTTCTCTAGAACTCGGAATGGGGCAGCTCCTTTAGGTGACAACTTCTTCTTCCTCTGGTTTGGAAAACTCTTCTGGTCGCATGTGAACCCAGATCCCAATCTCCGGGCGTTGAAGATGACGCTCCTTGCGTCTTCTGTTGCGGACTCCTGTATACTTAGATTGTCTTACCTGCTCAATGTTTTCCATTCACTTTTCTGCGTGCAGCGTTCTTGATGATCTCTGCCTTGACTTTCCATCCTGGTTCTGCTAACGTCTAATGTGTGTGGCAACTTCGCGAAACAAGGTCTTTAAAGGCGTTATCAGTGCGCTTAAAACCATAATTCAAATCTTCACAAAGGGGCCACGAGCTCCTTGAGTCAGCAGAAGTCGTTAGGCGTGATTATAAGCACAATCTCAACAAAAGGCAATTTACAGTCTAAACCAGTTCCGAAAAGTTCTTACCAACCGTGGCTCTCAATAGAGTCAAGAGTTTCTGTGTTGACTTACCCTCTTGTTTTTTCCACTCTGTCTGCAGGATGGCACGTCGTGTTGAGGAATAGTAGCTTTGTGTGCCGCAGTTTCCTCCACAATAGAACCTCTCCAGAATAGTAGCTTAGAAAACCTTTCGTATGCGCGGTCTGAAACACTATATGTTCGGCGGTGAAATCCCATGCATGGTCGAATACTCTTCCTCTGAAAGAGGCTTGCTGTTTGAGTGGCGTCATTAGTCGTTGGCCACACGGCGAATGGAAGTCGCGCCATCTTTTGAAAACCTGATCCAGACATACAACCAAGCAGGTATAAATCCTCTCCCTCGGATTCTTGTGGTACAGCCTTCACAAACGAACAATCCATGCTAGAATATATTCTACCCAATCGGCATAGTAGGTGATAGGTAAGAGGGATCATGTATTACAACACATGTGGAGATCTGAGCCGGGATTAGCATTTCAGATCATGTCACACCATTAGCAGCATAATCGCTCCACATCCTTACTTAAGGTGGGGCCCAGATCAGAAATGCTCCACGAGTACACTTCAGAGTTTTATCAAACTCCAAAGTTGCCCCATAAAGTCCACCCTCCATGTAGCTTCCTTTGATCAAACCGTGCCCCATAAAAATCTCGCATAGATACCCTTGCGGAATGCACAAACGATCTCTCTCTAAACAGATAATAATTTGCTGGATATAGTAAGAACCTTGACGGGGGGGTGTTGGGTGCATTCTGATAGATGGAAGCTGGAAGTCATGGAATCTTCTCCTTCGTAGGACTGTCCTTCTCTCAGCTCAGTGCATTCGAATCCACTAGAACCTTTAGCCTCCATTAATCGCAGATCCCACGTAGATGCCGCTTCTAGATTAGCGCAATCTGCTACTACATTATCCTTGCCTTCTTCTATGTACTGTGATGATAATCTGCCGAACACGATTCCCTACATTGACTCCTATCCACTTGGCATGGCGTTTTCTGAGTGTAGCCTGCACGCTCTCAAATACATTCAATGTTCCTACCTATTGATTCCAGTGTGAATTGACAAATCTCCATTTGACCAATAAGATAGTGCTGCCACGTTCTAACGTTCTGACCAAGGCGTACAGACTCGCTTGTCGTCAGGTTTGGGTCAGATTCAGGCTAGGCTCCACTTAGTTTCTTGGCTGAAGTAAAGCTCTACTGGACGCATCCTCTCTGAGTGAGACCAACACCAATACCTACGTCCTGAAGCATCACATTCAAACCTTCAAAAGTTTTTGATCACAAAGTTAGGCAAAACTAAACAGAGTGCATTTGTTACAAAGATGTTTTAAGCGCATTGTTGAAAGCTTCTTCCTGGGCTGACAGTTTCCCCATTTGAGGCCAATGTTCCTTCAAAGAGTCACGGCTGTGAGAGGGGCAGCTACCATGTGCCTGAAGTCTTTAACAAATCGCTATAGAAGCTGTGCTGAGTCCGTTGCTGACAGCTCCCTCACGTGCCTATGCTCGCGTTAAAGGTTCTAGTAGCGGCCAGTCTGTACAGCTTTGACCTTCTATCTTATCCACCTGTCTATTCCGCTGAGAGAGAGCTTACAAAAAAAACCTAGGAAACAGCTTACTCATCAGTGCCAGAATGGAACACTTCTTACATTCGGTTTCCCATACAGGCCTTCCTTTGAAGTGTTCACGAGAACAGTTTACAAGATGCCGAAGTAAATGTCTTACGACATGATTTGCTATAAAACAAGTATATATCATCGAAATACACCACTACAAACTTATCTAGCATATAATGCTCCTTAAGACATGGTTTCTTTAGCACGTTCTACGTGGTATAGCCACAAAGAACAAACGAAAACAAAAAACCGCATGCGAAAGTTGCTTGGCAGGTGTGTTGTTGAGACAGAATGGCATGACCAATCTTACTCGGTACAGTGACCTTGCTTCTGGTCTTGATAGTCCGCTTGTCTTCCCACCTCTGATCTTCTTCCTTCATTTCGTAGAACTGAATGGTATCGCGCGCCCTCGAGATCTTCTGTGCGGAATTTATCAACAGGAAAAACGAAGCAACCTAAAATCACTACCTATAGAGCCATGGAAAGCTATACTTTCAATGGGTGTCGTTCATCAAGCAGCATTCATTCACTAACCTTATTATGGGCAAATGGAATACAGACAGTGTACTGATAGTCTATTCCAGCCACAGCGCGTTGTCGGTATCCTTGATGGTGATGTTGTTGCATTGCACCGGCACAGATTCCACACAGCATCCTTTCGCTGCAAGGTCCCATCCTTCTTGAAGGCCGCCACCTAGCCAGAAATCATGGCGACTCGGCAACAGTAGGGACTTGAGGCTTTTCTCTATATCGTAGGCAACCTCTTTATCCATTAAAGTGCCTGAGTATGTAGACTAACACCATGCACCCGGCATATTCATTGGTAGATAGTTCCGCTCTTCGGGCTTAAACGTCAGTATTCAATGTCTTCCTTCGCATTCTGTCGGATTCACCCGGTAAGACTGGTCTGTTGGGCAATGTCGATGCTCCATAGGGAAACTAGATCGATCTGGTATGTCTCGATCCCTCCTTTGGGTGTTGCGTATATGCCAGCTGAATCTCTTCAGGAAATACAATCCTTGGAATCCTGTCAAGTATGGAAGTGATCTCTGCGTGGCGTGAGAGAATTATTTTCCTGTGATCCTGTAAGACAGACATCTTCGCATTAAAACATCCATTAGTAGCCACCTGTTCATTATGTTCTAGAGCTTTATAGATGGTACTAGGAGTAATGTAGAGGTTAGTCTTACTTACCTTAGCCTCAGCAGCAAACTTAGACTGCATATCATGTATCTCTTGAGGCGACAATGGGGCAAGCTGAAACTTGCGTTTCTGAAACGTGAGGGAGTGGGTGTTGGTGCGACCATTGTGCACGACATCTCTATCGAACTGCCATGGGCGGTCGAGCAGGAGGTGTCCTACTTGCATGGGAACGACATCGCACAGAACCTCATCCTCATACTTGCCTATTCTGAAAGGCACTTTAACTTGCATCTGGACTCTGATGTTGGTGTTGGAGTCTAACCACCTTAGTCGATATGGTCGTGGATGGGGGCTTGTCTTCAGTCCTAGCTTATCAACAAGAACTCGACTTGCAGCGTTAGTACAAGAACCTCCATTTATAATTAGACTACATACCTTGTTCTGGACTGAACAGCGAGTAAAGAATAAATTCTCTCTCTAGAGGGTGTCAGGATCACTCATGGCACTTAGAGCCCTGCAGACAACTAGCATGTCCCATGTCTCCGGGTAAGCTATCTCCTCCTCTGAATCAGCAATCTCCATGGTCTCCTCCTCGTCTTGGGATTCATACCCTCCCTCTTGTGTAAGGATCATAACTCGCTGGTTGGGGCACTCCCTTGCATAGTGTCCTTTTCCCTGACACTTGAAACAAGTTATGTCTCTAGCTCGAGGATTAGGAACATAGGACTTACCTGATTCCTGACGGTTGTTTTTAGGCGCCTCATAGGCTGGTCTCCTCTCCTGAACATTTGTTGCCGCAACTTTGCCTTTGTCAATGCTACTGGGCTGGGGTGTGTTCCATTGGTTTCTAGGAGTAGGTGCGCTCCATTAACTGGGTCTAGAGCGGCTGGTTGCTGCAGCCTTCTTCTTGATTCCCTGTTCTGCATGCACAACTACATGTAATAACTCATTAAGATCATGACAAGGTTGGCGTTCTACCTTTCTGGCTATGCGATCGTTGAGTCCATCAATGAAGTGACCCATGAGCACTTCTTCACTCTCATCTAATGCCATTATGTTTCTGAGCTGCTCGAACTCTTCAAAGTACTCCTACACACTCTTAGTCTTCTGGGAGAGTTGTCTGAATTGTCGCTGCATCTCCCGGTGATAGTGAGGTGGAACAAATCGCCTCCTGAAGCTGAACTTCATGGCTGTCCAAGTTGTGATCTGCTCGAAATGGTTTCTCCTTCGGTCCTTGGTTTCTCGATCCCACCAGGATAGGGCGTGGTCTGTGAGCTGAGCTGAAGCAAGGGCTATCTTATTCTGGTCATTGTACTCGTAGTAGTCGAAGATGTACTCCATGCGTCTCTCCCAGTCCAGGTAGGCTTGCGGATTAACTCTTCCTGCAAAAGTAGGAACAGTTAGTTTCACGTCCTTGAATCCTCGTTTATCTTCTCTTTCTGGTTGTGGGTTTTGATTTTGCTGGTTCCTCCTCCTTGCTCTGGCGTCGAGGATGTGGTCATTTTCCTCATCGTCGGTTGGCTCTTCCTCTCGGGGGAGCTCTAGGCGACCAACTCGTTGCTCGATTCGTCCAATCTGAGCGGCCAAGTCGTTCTTCATGTGTTGAATCTAGCAAGGCAATGTTGGGGTCGGCATCCACTCCTGCCATGTTAAACCTGGTCCTGCAAACACTCGGAAAAGTAATCAAGGGACTAGGGAACAGAATGAATAAACCAAGAATTATAAACCGAAAAATTATAAGTAATTAAATGATACCCAACTAAACCACAAAGTTAAAATAAACCAGCAAATTAATTTAACCCAAACAAAATTAAACTTAAACCAAACCTACTTAATTTAAACCAAACAAATCTAGCTAAACCAACTAATTAAATTAAACCCGAAAATTAAACTAAACCAGATTAATTAACTAAACCCTAACCAAAGACACAAAACCTAGACCTAAACAGCAAACAAGCGACAAAAGAAATCAAATCAGAACTAAATAACCTAAACAACGACCAACAAGACAAACAAAAGCCACAAGAAACGAACAGACCTAATACTCAAACAGATCAAGCAATCGGACAAGGACTGACACCTAAACAAAATCGACTAAACTAAAGATAACGAACAAGAATAGGGACAGCAAACAACGACTAGCAAACCTAGCAAACAGAACTAAACCAGAACAGAAAGTAAACTAAGAAACAAGCAACAAGAGCAAACGAAACAAAGACACAAAACAGAACTCAAACCTAACACAAGAAGCAACGAACAACAAATGATGAAACAAACGAACGAGCGATTAAGCAGCAAGGAGAAACAAAACGAATGATGAATAGCAAAACAGAACAAGCAACGAACAAGGAAAACAACACAAACGAACGATGCAAGTCTAATGAAGGAACGAATGAGCAAAGCTAATAAACGAATGATGCAACAAACTGATTTTATGGATTTTTCTTTTTATCAATGAAACTAAACTTAAACTGAAGCAATAACAATCTAAAGCAAATGAAATCTTTATTTTGATTTTATGTTTAAGGATGCAGAAGCAAATAGCAAGAAACAGCAAAAACAGATCACAAGGAAACAAACAATGAAAGGGAATAAGCGAGCCTGGTTCAGGAGCTTTGGCTCTGATACCAGATGATGTAAGATGCGGAAGATGGATGAATGAGGATAGATGATGAATGTTCTAAGGATGCAACGAGCTAGTGGATGAGGTCGGAGAAGGTGGACTGAGGTCTCAAGCCGTCTTCGATGGTGGATGGATGTATGAACGAATGGAGGGTGGGTCGAAGGTGAAGATAGAGTCGCCACACAAGGGTGATTGCTTGTGATGGGACAGATCTATAGGTCGCCTTGATATCACTCACAAGGAAAGCTAGAGATTTAGGGTTTCAGAACTCTTTCTCAGAGAACGATGAAAAGAACTGCGTTATTTTATTGATGGCTAAAAAAATGATACACGGCTGCTAAGGAACCTTATAAAGGGGCTCGTGCAGCTGATGCCTTCTTGGGCGAAACCCTAATACAAATACTAATCTATTGTCTTAAAACATAATGAAATAAAAATGCATAAAATAAATAACACCTAATACAAACTATGAAATAAAATAAACCTATCTTCTAATGGACCTGCAAAATGAGCAAACACAATATATTTTAATGAAATACATACCTTATAGTGGGCTGGTGGAAAATGAGAAGGCTTGGTCGAATTCATAGTCTCTCTTCATGGGCTGATCTCTGACAAGCTTAGACGGGCTGAATTGAGAAAAACATCTTCAAGTCTTGGGCCTCTGGAGTGTTGGTCGAATTCTTCATGTCTTGAGCTAGGAAGCCTTGAACTGCCTTGTTGAATAATCCTCTTAGTCTTTTAGTTCCCGAACGAGTTCTTGGCGGCTCTCTCATGGTGGTAATGTCTTGAATAACAGAAGCATCTTCAAGGTCTTCTATAGGAATCTCGTCTTCAGCCTCGATGTCCTCATCACAAGACTCAGGAAAGCAAAGTTGAGACTATGCTTGAATAGATTCTTGAGGGGCAACAAAAGATGACTGTTGATTTCAATGGAAAAAAGGATGCCTTGTACACTGATCTGAATGGAAAAATCGAGGCTTCGAACATCCACCAGAAGAAGTTGGAAACTCAGGTTGCTCAAACTGCAGAAACAGTTAAGAGATAGGATAGTTTCCTTCCGGGAAAAACTGTGAATCCAAGGGAGCATGTTCATGCCATTACTTTGAGAAGTGGAAGAGAAGTTGCTCCAAGGTTGAAGAAGACCTACTCTCCTAAGCAGCTCATCGACCTTGCTTCAGATGACGACGATGAGATTCCTGCGATTTCCCCAGTATTGATCGATACTCACCCAGTATCGATCGATACTCACCCAGTATCGGTCGATACCACTCAAACTCGAGCCTTGCCTGTTCAAAGTTCTACAGGACCAGTTGCAAAACCACAAGCATCGATCGATACCCCCTGTATCGATCGATACCAGTTCAAGAGTCGAACATAAGCAGACCACAGGACATGTCGGGAGAGTCTATGTACCAAAAATTCTTTTCCCTCGACCTCCTGCCAAGTCGAAGAAAGAGATAGAAGAAGCTAGATGCAAGGCGATGTTGGAAAAGTTGGTTGTCGAACTCCCGTTCGTAGATGCTATCAGGACTGCACCAGCTTTCAGGAGATACATCAAGAGGATGGTGTCAAGCAATGTGAATCTTTAAGAAGGGGTACTGAGAATCACCCTCGAGTGCAGTGCAATTCTTCTCAACAAAATTCCTGAGAAATTACCAGACCCTGGGAGTTTTGTATTGGATTACACAATCTTCACTGAGAGGTTTGAACGTTCCCTTTGCGATCTTGGTTCTAGTGTAAACCTCATGCCGTATTCAGTAGCTAAGAGAATGGGGATGACAGACTTCACACCNATAGACATGCTTTTCCACCGTCTCAGTATTAATATATGATTTATTTTTACACTTCCGACAAGGACAATACATCATACTGGTTTCCATGGTCGTCGGCATATTTCTCGCCTGATACATTAATATTTGAAGACCTTCCACGAATTCGTTCGTCACCACTCCTTCAGAATCTTTATGCATATACATCCATCTTCGGAGTTCGTATATATCACCTCCACTAGACATCCTTCAAAATAAAAGTTTTTTTACTGTTTTATGTGTTTATTTTTTTTGTGATTTGTCGTTTTTTTTTTTATCGAAAATAAGTGAAGGAAGGAGGCTTTATATAGGCAATTTTATAGAAATTTGCAAGGATTTTGCAACGATTACACCACTTTCTATTGCAACGATTTTGCGACGGTCCCAAACGTTGCAAATTAGCGACGATTTAGCAACGAAAGAAAAATTTGTTGCAAAAACATCGCAAACTCGACGCTATTTTGCAACGAAAATATGACGACGCAAAAGTTCGACGCAAAATTAGTGTTTTCTTGTAGTGACTAGTAATCTAGGTCATAAATGAAACTTCAATTTAATACAAGTGACCTTGGCCAACTTTCCAGCGATCTTTCTGGTGTGCTCCATCACCAAAATGACCGAATCTTAGAGTCTTTGGATTCCTTGTAATGAGCATTATAAGATAGTGTAGTTACTTGTCAAAATTGAAGTAGTATTGAAGGAGAAATTGAGATCCAAAGTAGTTAGTTTGAAGAGCTTATAATAACTTTTATACAAAAGTCTCACATTGGAAGAATGGAAAACTTCTCTCTAGCATATATAGTATTACACTTTAAGAAGGTTCACTAGCTATGTGGGAAGAGTAGACTATGGTGTAGGGGTTATATGACCATTATGCAAAAACACACACGCGCATGCGATGTCGCTGCAACCAAGCCGGTCCAAGCTCGGGCTTGGGTCTTGGCGAATAAAGGCCCACAAAGATAGTTTTTTTTGGACAAAGTTTTCATGCAACATTTGTTACATATTTGTCTATTTAGAAATCACTTTGCATAATGATATCGAAAAAATCGAATATTCAGATCTTTAAAACAATGAGATCGAGTGTTGACTCTTCGCCCATGTCCGAGTATCTCGGAGAGTGCCGAGTCTCATGCATCTCATCCGCTCACCTCAACCTCCCTCGAAATCCACGGATGAGCCGGATTTTGTGGTTCGCTATCGTCTTCTCGAGTGTATAAAAGACATTCCCTCACTCTTTTTTACTCGACGTTCTGAAAACACGGAAAACGAGAACTCTCTTCCTCTCATTTTTTTTCAAAAAGTAAATGTCTCAAGAGTATATCGTAGAATTTATTGTTCATAGACTCCGGTTATCGAGTGTTGCGAAACCGGGTTTGCCGTAGTTGTATCCTGGTATTCACCTTCATTTTTTCTTAATCGGTTTCAAGACTTTTATTTGTTGTTTTATTCTCCGGATTTTCGCGGTCTAACACATTCAATAATAGAAAAAAAAATTCCATAGTTTTCTTGCATATATAAACTTGAACGTCTATGAAACAAAGATGTATCATCTATGCAACAAAAATTATTTTACAAGAGTTATTATTTATGTTGATGTTGTCGAACAATCTATTTTTTACTTTGTCAAACAAATTTATTATTGTATAGTTAGAAATATACAAATTTATTATTATTGCCATATTGTTAATTTTCTTCTTTTCTCCTCCACATCAGCTACCTTGGTTCTCCCTCCTTTTCTCTTCCTTCATTTCCTATGACACTATCCATTTTTTCCTTAGCACTCACCATAAACCGATGCTATATCAGTAACATTTTCAATCTCTAATCTCCCCAAATTAACTCTGCATACTAACAATGATTTTATTGGTTTCCTTTTCCTAGAACTTTTTTTTCAGACTTGAACCTGGTAATTGTTCTCCAAATAAATCTCTAATACATTTTTCACTAGGTCTTTTGGAAAGTCGCTAAAATAGGAAATCTTCTCAAGTGTTTTACTCTTATTGACTAACTTTTTTTTTTGGATATTATACTAATAATGTAAAAATCTTGAAAAATAGAAAAACATTGTTAAATATGTCTTGACTACAAAATTTGTCTACGCAAGAGAAGTATGAATAAATATATGGTTAGAAACCCATGTTTAAACACCTAAGAATAAGGATATGAAACCTCGATTGTGTCGATGGGTTCTACTGCTCCAAGGTTTCGACATTGAGATCAGAGATAAGAAAGGAGTGGAGAATGGAGTTGCAGACCATCTATCACGAATGAAAATCAGTGATGAAGTTCCTATTGACGATTCCTTGCCTGAGGAGAACATATACTTCATTGAGACTGGGTGTCGACACAGCTCTGGTTCGATTTTGCCATTACAGACAGCAAGCATCGATCGACACTCCACAGGTATCGATCGATACCCTCACAAATTGCTGCAGTCGGTTCAACATTTAAGCATCGATCGACACTCCTTGAGCATCGATCGATACCAGCTATCATCCAAAGCTGAATCGTCTGTAGTTCAGTCTGATACAGAGGAATCCTTAGCTGTCACCACTCCTGCTAAACCTTGGTACGCCGACATAACCAATTACCTTGCTGCTGACTATAAACCAAAGCATCTCAAGAAGTATGTCAAGAAGAAATTCATGAGAGATGCCAGACGTTACTTTTGGGATGAACCATATCTGTACAAGCACTGTTCTGATGGGATTTACAGAAGGTGTATAGCTGAATCTGAGGTGCCAGAAATTCTATTTCATTGCCATGGATCTGAGTATGTCGGGCACTTCGCCACATTCAAAACAGTCTCTAAGGTTTTTCAAGCTGGTTTCTGGTGGCCTACGATGTTCAAGGATGTTCACGCCTTCATCTCTCATTGTGATGTGTGTCAGAGAAGAGGGCAGATCAGCAAGCGACATGAGATGCCACAGAACTTCATCCTCGAGGTCGAAGTCTTTGACTGCTGGGGCATTGATTTTATGGGACCATTCCCTCCATCGCGACAGAATATATACATATTGGTCGTCGTCGACTACGTCTCTAAGTGGGTAGAAGCAATTGCTAGTCCTACCAACGATTCTGCCGTGGTTCTGAAACTGTTCAAATCCATTATCTTCCCTCGATTTGGAGTACCCAGAGTTGTTATGAGTGATGGTGGTACTTACTTCATCAACAAGGTCTTCGAAAAGCTGCTGAGAAAGTATGGCGTACATCACCGTGTTGCCACACCATATCACCCTCAGACCAGTGGACAGGTAGAGGTCTCCAACAGACATATCAAAGAGATTTTGGAGAAGACAGTTGGTTCTACACGAAAGGATTGGGCACTGAAACTCGACGACGCTCTTTGGGCCTACAGAACCGCTTTCAAGACGCCGCATGGTACCACACCATTCCATTTGCTGTATGGGAAAACCTGTCATCTTCCGGTTGAGATCGAGCATAAAGCAGCCTAGGCTACAAAATTGTTAAATTTTGACATAAAGTCTGCTGCTCAAAGGCGATTGGTTCAGCTGAATGAATTGGATGAGATCAGACACTTCGCCTATGAGAACTCCAAACTGTACAAGGAGAGGACCAAAGCCTATCATGACAAGAAGATCATTTCTCGCCATTTTGAACCAAATGATCAGGTACTCCTGTACAACTCTCGTTTACAATTGTTTCCTGGGAAACTGTATTCTCGTTGGTCAGGTCCCTTCACAATCAAGGAAGTCTGCCCACACGGTGCAGTGGTATTGGTGAGTGTTGAAGGAAAAGAGTTCACTGTCAATGGACAACGGGTGAAACATTACTGGGCGAAAGCCACCATCCCAGATGGCCACATAATGCCTCTGGCTGAGCCACCAGCTGCCTGACTGATCTCCATGTCAAGCAAAGGACATTAAACAAGCGCTTGGTGGGAGGCAACCCACTGGTGAGTTTGTACATAAGTTTTTGTTTTGAATTTTTTGTTTTCTTTTTGTCTTGTGTCTTCACGTGAACCAGGTTCAGACGACGAGCATCGATCGACACCCTTGGAGTATCGATCGATACCGAAGCCAAAGGAGAATTGTGTTGTCATGTTGCAAGTATCGATCGATACCACTTACTGTATCGATCGATACTCAGCACCCAGGTAAGTTTTTCTATAAAACCCTCGGGTTTCTTATTCAGTCTCTCATCTTCCCCCATCGATTGACGCCGCCATCTCTTTCCCACCCTCTTACCAATTCTTCAATTCTTCATCATTTTACTCGATTTTGCACTCTATTCCACTCAGATTTTTACCCTTATTGTCATTTCATTGCTCATTCCTTCGATCTGCAAAGGTAATGTACTCGAAATCACTCCTTTTAGACTCGTTGACAAATTCAGTTTGGGTTTCCTCTGTTGTGAAACTCTTGCTCTGTTTCCTGTCATCTTTAGCTCTAGGGGAATGGAATTGCTATCTTAGGATTATAATGGATATGATAGGGATGGAGTAATATAAGGAATTTGTTTTTAGGTTGATAGAGTTGGAATTGCGATGCCTCTGTGACAAGACTCTGTGAATATGTCTCGAGTATCGATCGATACCCCCTTGGTATCGATCGATACCTGCACTTATTCGATACACATGCTAATCTGCTATTTGTTTTCATTTTGATTCTTCTCAGATGGCTCCCCGCAAGAAAGCACGACAGGACGACGCCTCCGGTTCCAATCCTCCACGCCGCGAGTTCAGTCTTCAGGACGAAGTGGAAGCGTTCTGTGGATCATTCTGGCATGTCGGAGTCATCACCGCTTGTCTGACCAGAGATCGCTACAGGGTCCTGAAAGGTGGTGACGATCGCCATCTCCTTCTGCCCCTGTTCCTGTTGCTAGGCCTCCCTGGCCTAAGTTGGAGGGGAAGAGGATCATTCTACGACATGATTGGGCAGGTTTGCCTAAGGAGGAAACCGAGAGCGAGGCCTGCATCTATAGGCCCATAGCCGAAGAGTGGGACGACTACGACACTCTGTTCTACAACGAGTGGATTAGCGTTGTCATCCTCCCCACACGCTTCATCGATCCGCATGCTATGCGCCGTTTGGGTATCGACGTGGACCTCTCAGACATGCTTGGGAAGATTGGTCTGGGGACATTGTATTCACGGCAGTATGACCTTTATCCAGACCTCGTTCGCCAGTTCCTCGCCACAGCTCGAGTGTATTACAAAGATGAGGTCCATCGCACAACTTCAGAGGGCACCTTGACTTTCTTGATCCGAGGGGTTTGTTACAGGCTGCCTATCCCGGATCTCTACGCCATCTACGGATTCGATCATGATCCTCAGCAGGTAGCTCTTCCTACCTAATTTCATGACGCACAGGTCTTTTGGCGACACATCGGTCTTGGAGCCTACCACTCCAAGACCACGACACAAATAGACATCCGCCATCCGACTCTGCGTTGCGTTGTCCGCATTCTGAGCACCACTCTTCTCTGCAAGATGTAGCCAAACAAGCTGAGTATTTCTTAGCTGATCTTACTTTACAAGGCCATTGTCGACCTTATCCCTGAGGACAGGTATGAGTGGCCCGAGATGAACCTCGCGGTCAACATTGGCGCTCTCTTTGCGCACCATTTGGTCTCTCTGAAGACCAAGCCCTTCTCTGGTCACAACTACGCCACCGCGCGGAAGACTGAGTCAGTCGGCAGCCTCCTCACTCCTATCTTCGAGCATTTTGGCATCTCCACTTCAGCGTGTTCGATTGTCACAGCTCGTTCTCTGATGGATGAGCAGCATATGCATCACATTCGTTGGCTGAAGCCAACTCGTCGCTGGTGCCTACCCACGATAGACGGAGAGCTCTTTGTGCAGCTCCCCAACCGCACTCTGACCCGCATCGGCGATGACCCTTCTCAACTGCATTTCAATCCAGATCCGAGTCTGCTCTCAGTTGCGCCATCCACGCGTGTCCGCGCTCCACGCCAACTCCCATCCATTCCTGTCATTGCAGACGAGGCACCCGTAGCTTACTTTGCTGGAAGTCAACCTCGCCGTTCACAGCGCCGCCAGACATCTGCTCCTGCACCTTTGTTTCCTCCACCACCGGATCTGCCGATGGAGACAGCCACTTTTCAGAGATACGTCGTGGAGAGTTTACAGAGCATCTGGTCCGTTGTCTCTCGCTACCGCTGCATGTCATCTACTGATTGGCTCCTGGCCCTTCATCTCGCTATGCTGAATCAGATGAGGATAATGATTCAGACGACTAGTCTCTGCTCCTGGGTTTCACATTTTCTGTTCCTTTCTTTTCTTTTGTTTTGTTTTCTTTTCTGAACTTGTCTATCTCATTGTCAGTACTTATTGAGCTTATGGTTATCTATTGATTATGTTGCTTCTAAATGTGCTCTCATGATCTAACAGTTCTTCATCTAAAAATTGGCTTCGTTGGACACGGTTTTGAGTTTCAGAATTACAGATAAAGGACTTTGGTATCGATCGATACTGCCTTGGCATCGGTCAATACTGCCTTGGCATCGGTCGATACCGGTTCTCAGTATCGCTCAATACCCACCAATTTCCACGGTACCTTCGAGCCCACTTTTAGCCATTCTGTTCTTGTGCTTTCTTTTGCTTCCTCAGGGTTAGATAACACTGGGAACAGTGTTGTTTAAGTCTGGGGGAGGTGGTTACTGACGTTGTGTTTGTTTTTCTTAGAGTCAGTCATTGTTGACTTGTCGGAGATTATGAACCTTTGCTTGATTTCATTGTTCTGATTTTGTTTTTAAGTAACCATTTGTCACAGAATCAGCTCTACGATCGACTAATGAAAAATCCAAGGACTAACCAGTTGACTAGGAAACACCCATGTGTCCAGCAAATTTCTTCTAAATCCTGAGCCAAATTTTGCACTTCACCTCTTAGGTTGTTATTCACTGAACTTGATTCATCATTCATATCTGACAAATGAACCCATGCGTTTGAAAATTTTGGTATACCTCTCCCTTGACACTCATTGATGCATAAAAGATGAAATGATTTCCGCCGAGTAGAGGGGTAGGAACACTTCCTGTGATCCCATTTTTCTACTTGGATAAGGAATGATCACACAAAAGTCTGAAGCGAGGGGTAGGAACATTTCCTGGAACCCCGTTATTTGCCTAAGACTTTTGATACTTTGAGAGGGGAGAACCAGGGATTTGGTGGCAAACACCATCAATACTCGCGTCTCAAACTTTGATTTGTATATGCAAAGCTAAAAAAAAAAAAAATTTAAAGAGACATAAAATGAGATAAGTCTGGGGGAGAGGAAAACAATACCAAAAGTGTGTAATTTGGGTGGTTCTTTAGTCATGATATCGCATGAAGAAGAATCTAGAAGGTTCCTGATTATCAACAACAGTGATGAAACGGCAATGAAGGATTTAGTATGATTGATGCTGTGAGATAATGTGTGGATACTTGGAAGCTGTAATTTTCTACGGAGAAGTACATGGTGGTCAGATCCGAAACTGTTTAGGTGATGATTAGGAGCTTGGGAAAGGAGTCATTTCAATATCTCAAGAAAAGGTGAGTCTCCATGTTTTTCAAACCTCTTTCTCTGTTTGGTTTTCTGTTTGCTTGAGGGCAAGCAAAGACTAAGTCTAGGGGAGTTGATATATCATGGTTTTAACCCACTTTTAACCATGATATAAGTCCTTTTTCTAAGTCTTTTCAGTAGTTTTAGAGTCTTTCAAGTTCTTTCTAGGATATAGGCACATATGGAGCTTAATTGGATTATTAGAAGCTTTTGAAGCAATCTGGAGTTGATGTAGTTTGGGAACTGAAGCTCAGCATCGATCGACACCTGAGAAGCATCGATCAACACCATCGTTTGGAAGAGACACGATTAAAGATCCCAGTATCGATCGATACCATTTACAGTATCGGTCGATACCAGTGACTAGAACGTGCATCAAGACGCGAAGATGAACCAGAAGTTTTCCTTATTTTCAAGATAGACTCCGAAACGTGTTTTTAGGTATTTAATTAGGTTTTTGAGCCTCCGAGAACACACTTGTGATTTCTGGAGATAGAGTATTCTGCAATTGAGTTTTTGGGAGATAGAGTATTCTGCAATAGAGTACTCTATTTTACTTATGATATCTATTTTATTCATGATGTTTGTCTTATTCACCATGTCTGAGTAGATTCCCTGTTAGGTTTAGGGTAGTTTAAAAGGTATTTGATGAATTATTAGATCTGATTAACTTGTTAAGGAATATCCATAGAGCTTTTCACCTAGACTTGAGATTAATGCTTATTCTAGCCTCGCGAACTAGAATATGATGTTAGGTTGATTAATTGGCACGAAAGTGTGATTAGTTTCCTGAACTAGTGTTTGGTGAGCAAAAAACCTATTCGCAAAGAAATTTAGTTAAGGATTTTGTGAACAATTGAACTTGATCGTGTATGCTTGTTTGAATTTATAGAATTTGCAATGAAATTTGGAATTCTAGGTTTAGACATAGATAGTCTTCGCAACGACAGTTGGCTTACTTTACATCTGTGTTTCAAGTTCAAGAGCGGAGCTTATTTCATTCATGACATTTGATCTGATTGATAATTCTGATTTGCCTGCAAACTTCCCTAAGCCTAGCGTTTTCCCCATTGATTTATTTCTTCGTTTTAATCGTTTTGTTACCTTTGATTACATTCATTTCGCTTAGCTTAATTCACATTCTGAAATCTATTGAGTGAACATCTTGAGTCTTTGTGGTTCGACCCCTAGAATACTACAGCTACTGGTTAGATACTTTAGGGTATTAAATTTGAGCATATCAACAATCCATTAAAGTATGGACAAACCTCTTGCAATTATAAGGTCGTCGGTTACAATTATCCTTTCAAAGGCTTAACATGTTTGGAGAGTAACTAAGTTGTTGACTCTTGTCAAGGTAACTTGGATTAGTCATAGTCTAGAATCAAGCATCCACATTAAGGGGGTGTTATTGTTTGTGTATTTAGAGAGAGTTATAAAGATTTAGATGTTGTTAAGATTCAAGTGTTATTCAATTAAGATTTTTCAAAACTCCATTAAAGTTTGCTGTTATTGGTTTATATATTTGTAAAAAGTACTCTAAAATCTTTATAAGTCTAGAGTTATTGGATTAATGGAATTATAAAGAAAATCTCATTTAGTCATTGAATGAAAATATTATGTTACCACTACAAGAAAACAGGCATTTTGCGATGGAAGAATACCTCGCAATTCTGTCGCAAATGGTTATTCGCAATGGACTTGCGAGACACACCATTCCGTCACAAATCCCGTCTCGCAAATTCCTTGCAAATTTGCGAGAGAAAAACGTTGTTGCTATATCGTCACAAAAATAACCCCGCAGTATCGTCGCAAAATTGCGACGGAAGTGCGTGAACGCTATGTTTATCGCAAAAAATTCATCGCAAAATCGAAGCAAAATGCGGTACTAATCTTCCCCGCAAACGCGTCGTAAATCTTGCTTCGGATTTGCGAGGAAACATTGCGACGGAATTGCGTGGATATAGTTCTTAGCGGGGTCGCAATTTGCGACGGAATTGCGTGGGTATGGTTCTTATTTCCCTCGCAAAGCCGTCGCAATTTGCGAGGGAATTGCGGCGGCATCCGATTTATAATAATTAAAATTTTTAATTATTCATAATAATTAATAATTGAAAATTCATAAATTATAATGAAATTTTTTTTTTCAAAATTAAAATTTTATAAAAATAATTTGTTCAAACATTAAAAGAAACTAAATTGTATCATACATAAGGGAAACTAAAATTGAACCGATGGACCGGATCCAGTTCCGGTCCCGGTCTCGGTCCCAGTCTCGGTCCTACTGGTAGATGTGTCTCCAGGGTCCTGAAACATCTGTGCTAGAACCGGATCCTTTGTGGCCAAATAGCTGAACATTTGATCGAACTTCGAGATCTTCCCAGACTGAGTCACGATCAGCTGGGCCTCCGATTCAATGATGCCCTGGAGGTAGGCGGCGGACTCTGCTTCTGCTTCTCTCGAGGAAGAAGAAGTACACGAGTCGATCTGCGATTGCAGAGAACCGACTCCGTAAATTCTCCTTTTTTTACGGAGAGCGACCTGAAAATTAAGAATACGTTTAATTAGTTGAAATTACTGTAAAAAATAAATATAGAACATCAATATTCATACCTCGGTAAAGATCTTGTTCTTCACGGCGGGACTCAAAGGGGTAGATGTGCTCTCATCGCCCTCAGAATGCTGAGTCAACTCCTGCATCTTGGAAGTGACGTCATTGTAGATCCTCTCAGACTTCTTGTCGACAAAACTCCCATCTGGTCGCCTCTTTGTCTCCTCCAGGACAGCAAGCAAATCCGGGATCGAATCTCCTCTGCGCTCTTTTGCCTGATTTGTTTTTTTAATAATTATCACAATAAATTTTAATTAATAATTAAAATTTAATTAATTAAAATAAATGAAAAACTTACGATTTTCCGTGCGCGGGCAATGTAGGAAAGCTGTCCAGACCGATGCTTGGGATACCCCTCCCCAACAGGATCAGCGTACCGAGCCGCCCGACTGTTAGCGCTCTTGATCTCGCTCGCCGTATCCTGCCAATACGCCACAAGGCCTGCCCAGACAGTTGGATCAAACCACCTGGTCGGCCATGCGTTACTTCAACTTCGCCTCAAACTCCTTTCGGACCTTGCTCGTAATATTGTACTCCCAATGATAGGTTTGCTACAAAAAAAACATTTATCTTGAAAATTCAAACAATAAGTGTTATAAATTATAAAGTAATTAATTTTAAATATTAAAAAACTTACAGCAAAAGTTTGAAACTACCGTTTAATGACATGGTCCGGTGTTTGCCTGCAATTGGCATGAGGCTCTTTGAAACCGCTTTCAAAGATCGATCGGACCGAAGCGGCCACGCATCCGTCTTGATCAAACCTGAAATGTAAAATAATAAAAAACAAATAATATGACTTTATTTGTATTAAAAAACTTAAAATTAAATTAATAAAATCAAAAAAAAAACTTTACCAATACGTATTATCAGGACGTCTTGGATCAAGGCGGGGAAGAAGGTTATGACCGGGAGCCTCAAGGATCGCCTTAACGACAAGATCATCATTGTCGTTATCATGGTGTGCGGCCGGTGGGGGATCTGAGAATGCTGGTGGAGGCGGTGAATAGTAGTGACTCTCGGGGTTGTCGTCCTGTCCCGTCTGAGAAGTGAAACTCGTCCGAAGAGTTTATGGAACAGGCGTGCCACTCCTCCGAGGCGTGCAACTCCTCGAGAGATAACGAGTGTACTCGTTATTAACTCCAGACATCAGAAAAACAAAATTTAAAAAATTAGTAAAATAATTACAACGATATCATATTAAAACTTATAAATTTTAAAAATCAATTATTAAATGAATTATAAAATTACAACCTAAAACTAAATTTTATAAATATATTCTAAAAAATAAATTAACTAAAAGAGAAACTAACTAATTCTAACATTTAATATAAACTAACATTTACGAATTTCAACTAATTATTTAAAAATATTAATTATAAAATTTAATTTAACCTAAAATCTATAAATTTTCTAAATTCTAAACACAAAACTAATTCAAAAACAACAAATTTAAATCTACACAAACTAAAATCTACAAATTCTAAATCTAATAACTAACAAAACCTAATTCTAAAACAAAACTAACTAAATTACAAAACCTAACTTAAATGTAAGCAAAACTAATCTAAAAAATTAATTATAAATATTATTTAACTAAAATTCTAATAAATTTCTAAATTCTAACAAAAACCTAATTCTAAAAAACAAACAAATTTAAATCTACAAATTCTAAAATCTTACAAATCTAAATCTAAAATAACAAATCTGTAACAATCTCAATTTTAAAAAACTTACAATCTAAATCTAAACTACAATCTAACAATCTAAAATCTAACACATTCTAAAACCTAACCTAATTAACAAAAACTAATCTAAAACTAACAAATTTATATCTAACAAACCTAAATCTAACAAATCTAAAACTAACCTAAATCTAACAAAACTAATGCTAAAAACTAACGAAATTTATATCTAACAAACCTAAATCTAACAAAACTAATTCTATATTCTAGACACATACACACATAATTAACACTAAGTCTTAAAAAATCAATAAAGGTAAAAATCTAAAATATGTTACCTTTTATGTATTGCAGATCGGTGGTCGGTGGAGAAGGAGAGAAAGAAGGCGGTTCAGTCGGCTGGAGGGAGGAAGAGGAGAGCGGTTCGGTTTAGTCGGCTGGAGAGGAGGAGAAGGCGATCGGCGGGAAGAAGAACTAGAAGAAAAAGAAAAGGAAGAAGAAGTCGCGACTTTATTCTTGATTTACGATCTATCGCAATTTCTCCGTCGAAATCACTCGCAAATTAGGGTTTCGGATTACCAATTTGCGATGGATTTGCGAGGAAATTACCTGACATGCAATTTTCATCGCAACGAAATATTAAAAATTCTAAATTTTTCGGTTTGGCGGTTAAACAATTTAAGGACTGAAGATGCAATTCCCTCGCAAAACTGCGACGGACTTGCGAGGGATATTATGCTTGCGAGAATTGCGCTCTACCTATTACGTGTTTTCCTCGCAAGTCTCTCGCACTATTGCGACGGAATTGCGTTGAACAAGACGGTTCCCTAGCAACTCCGTCGCAAATTTGTAAAATTTGATTGAAAAAATAGCTTTCTGGTCTAGATGTAATGTGGAGATTTTGTTTGGGTCTGAGATGTAATAGTCTTTCTGCGTGGCTGAGATGTGAATAGATCGAGTGCTTGGCCTTCTTACAAGTCTCCATTATCAGATATGAGTAATGCTTTAGCTTCCCTTGCCTCGTGCTGTGAGAGTGGAGTTGGAAGTCAGGCAACTATAGAGATCCGTATCTCATCAGGAAGAAAGTGTCACTAAGACGAATCGATGTCATTCTTATGTTAAATGGGACACCCGTTTTGGTTAATAACATCTTTGTTAGTGAGATGAGATTTCCCCTAGTTAGTTTGGTCTCTTTTTGGTTTGAGTTTCAGAACCTGTGATCTTCATTTTTGTAAGTAAGTTTGACTTCTTTATATACATGATAGAAATGTCAGGTGGTAGAAGGGCTTTGTGCCTTGTACATTGTAATCTCTCGGGGTAAATCGTCAATACATCTAGGACCACAAAAGCTATTTTTAAATAATTTTCCAATTAATTCCAAGCAATTTCTAGCAAATTGCGAGGAATTTGCGTGGAATCTTAGGCGCTTCCATCGCAGTTCCCTCGCAAATTTGCGAGGAAATATGCGTGGAATTAGACGCTTCCAATCGCATTTCCTCGCAATTTAGCGAGGAATTTGCGTGGAATTAGACGCTTCCCTCTGCAGTTCCCTCGCAAATTTGCGAGGGATTGCGACGATTTACGCTAGTTCATCGCCAAATCCCTCGCAAATCTTGCGTAAAAATTATTGATTAAAAAACTTTATTTAAAATCGAAATTGCTTAAAAACATGAAAAAAATAATCACAGATTCTTTTCAGATTCATTGGAGTGTTCACTTGAGTCAGTGCTTCTTCATCATCAGTCTCCTCGAATCATCAGTATTCTTCATCTTCCTTCGTCTCATCAACTATTATGTCTTCCTCTTCTCTGGTTTCTGGATCAATATGTAGAATATTCTCGGTTGATTCGATTGCTACAAGACTTCGTGGTGATCTTTCATGTTGCATAGCCACATCACTAATTCCCGACTATACGACCTCTCGATTCACTTTTATCACTGATAACCACGTCTCCGCGCATTTGCTTTTCCGAGGGTAAGGATTATAAACACACTTGTTCTGCTTCACATGCTAGGATAAAAGGTTCGAAGTTAGAAAGTTTTTTGTTTGCATTGACATGCGTTATCCCTAATGTGTTGTGCGGACGCCTCGACCGACCGTTTGATCGTACCAATGACATTTGAATAAAATGCATTTCAACCAATATAATTCCAGGATATGAAACTTTCATTAATTTCTTGCAAGACGCGTGTAGAAGTTTAGATCACCTGGCACGTGGATTCCATAATTTGCGGTTGACTTATTGGAGCCATAATCATACGCATGAAAAGTGTATCACGAGTGAAGTACATTGGGGCAGTTTTGATCTTCGCAATTGGTTCGTGAAGGAATCTCATGGCAACCATAGTGGCAAGGGCTGGTTTGCACATCCATTCATCACCTATATATATATATATATACATAATATTATTAATTACGAATTAAATTATTTAAATATTGTTGGAATATATCAAATATAATATATAATTCTTACTCTACGTACATAATATCTAACCATCCAGAAATATTAAGTTCTTTGGACTTCTCATACTCTTTTTCTGGTAAACCAGGACAAGCTTCTCGCATCTGCCTGTCGAATTCACTGTACAAACAAAATTAAATTCGTGAACTTGAGATGAATAATATTAAATAATTGTTAGTTAACAAATTTAAAATAATTAATATAACCTCATCGGTTGCACTCTCACAATTTCGCAATATATAATTGTGCACCGATGAGTTACGTGGTCTTCAACCCTTCACAAGCTCTCCAATCTATATTGTGGGAAGAGATTCTGGGACCTTACGTTATATGTTAGGTGCAACCTCCATCGTCATATCGCTTAGACGGGCCTTTCGTAGCTTTTAGTTCGAATGGTTTGGCTAAAATAATATGACGTGAAATGAGAGGTTTCTTCAGTCAAACTTCCTGCAACGATCGACTCCTTCCACTTTTGCAAGATTTTTGGCCTTTCCTTTTAGATGTCTGATATATCATGGTTTTTACCCGTTTTTAGCCATGATATAAGTCTTTTTGTTGAGTCTGTTTTCTCTAGTTTTTAGAGTCTTTCAGGTTTTTTCAAGTTATAGGCGTTATGGAGCTAATTGGAGGATTTGAGAAGCTTTTGAGGCAATCTGGAGTTGGAGCCGTTCGTGAACAAGCTCAGCATCGATCGACACTGAGAAGCATCGATCGACACCTTCAGTTTGGGAGTCCCACGACCAAAAGACCAAGCATCGATCGATACCATTATGGCATCGGTCGATGCCCGTGACCAGAACGCGTAACAAATCGAGATTCATTCAGAAGCTTTCTTATTTTTTCGAGATAGATTCCAAAAGTTTTAAAACTATATCATTAGGTTTTAGAGCCTCTTAGAGGGGACCTTGTGGTTTCTGGAGAAAGAGTTTCTTCTGCAACTGAGTTTTAGAGAAGAATTCTTGAACCTCTTTGTATTTCTACTCTATTTGATTTCTATATGATATGATTTCTATTCTATTCATTGTGTTTGTTGCATTCACCATGTTTGAGTAGATCCCCTGTTAGGATTAGGGTTACTTAAGGGTATTTGATGAATTGTTAAATCTGAATTGATTGTTAGGGAATAATCAATAGAGCTTTTCACCTAGACTTGAGTTTAATGCTGATTTTAGCCTCGCGACCTAAAATCTGACTTTAGGTTGTTGATTGGCACGGAAGTGTGATTGATTGCCTGATCTAGTGTTTGGTGAGCAAAAGCCCTATTCGCAAAGGAATTTGGTTTAGGGATTTTGTGAACAATTGAACTTGAACTTTAATGCTTGTTTAAATTCATGAATTTGCAAAGGAATTTTGGAATTCTAGGTTTAGGCATAGATAGTTTTCGCAACGACAGTTGGTTTACTTTACATCTGTGTTTCAAGTTTGAAAATGGAACTTAATTTATTCCTGACAATCGATTTGATTTGATAATTCTGATTTGCCTGCAAGTTTCCCTAAGCCTAGCGTTTTCCTCCATTGATTTTATATCCTTGATTTACTTGCTTTTGTCATTTCTTAATTCCATCTATTCTGCTTAGCTAGTTCTTATTTCTGAATCTATTGAGTGTCATCTTGAGTCTTTGTGGTTCGACCCTAAAATACTATAGCGACTGCTTAGATACTTTTAGGGTATTAGTTTTGAGCATATCAAAATTTGGCGCTGTTGCCGGGAACTCAAATTTTACCATTAGATTATAGATAAAATTTGGGGGAAGAATACGCAAAACCTTGTTCTTTTTGAACAACTTCTTGTTCTTCGATACGGATGATGCAAGGGAAGAAAGCGACAATGACAATCAAACCAGCGCGACTTCCTTCCATGCTTCAGTTGAAAGGCATCTGATCGATCCATGCATAATGGACAAGATAACATCCCATACGCTGGGAAGTCACTAATGGTCCACAATAGCACTACCCGCATTGTAAAATTCCGTTCCTGTGAATAATCAAATGTGCGTAACACTGTATACATAATTGTTTCAACCTCATGAATCAAGGGTTGGCAGAAATACATCAAGGATCGTTTTGGATGCTTAGGACCGGTACCAGAATACTCATAAACAAGACTTCCTTTCCATGCACATTTCTGGTGGCAGATTGTTATGGCGTCAATATCACAGGCCACAAAGAATATTGTCTCCCAGACAAACCAAATTAACTAAATCCATCAGTGCATAAGCCAAGATAGACATTCCTACTTCGTTAGCAAAGTCAGAATGTACCGTCTGAAAGGTGTTCCACGCCTTTGCATCAGACGGATGCGTAATTCCCCATCATTCGTTGTATGTTCTGCATGCCATCTCATTGCCGCCGATATCCTTTCTGATTGGTATAACCGTTTCAATCTATCAGTGATGGGCAAGTACCACATACGTTGGTATGGGACACGGCTCCTTCCGGTAGTTGGTTGATATCTTGCTTCCCACAAAATCGACATTCCTGTAGCTTATCATCGTCTTTCCAGAAAATCATGCGCAATTGTCAATGCAAACACTCAATAATTTCCGAAGGTAGCCCCAGACTAGCAACTAATTTCTGTATTTCATAGTAATCCCTGCAGAAATACTATCTTCTAGCAAATACTCTTTAAAAAGCTTAGCCCATGCGTCCATGCATTTCTCAGTTAGGTTATTATCACTTTTAATTGTCATCATCCTAGATGTCAATGAAAGTTTAGATAACCCTCTCTAACATCCCTCATAGATAGGTTGATCTGCAGCGTCTAACATATCATAAAAATGTTGTGCTTCAACATTGGGTTTCTTCCCTAGTATCATCAGCAAATGCAGGAATAGATTCATGAAATGCATCAGTAACCATATCATAAAACCTATTTCCCTGTTGATCTTTTCATAATCTTCAATCATATTTTGGCCATAATTATAATTATCATATAATTCGGTTGATCAACACAATCACCCGTACTACTACTTCCGGCACCAAGACTATAACCTCCCATGTGAAAACCAGATATAATAGTTCGGCATAAATCCTCTATTATATAGATGCCTCTTCACATTATCAATATCCAAATATTAAGTGTTCTTGCAAGTTTTTACATGGACAGAAATTATGATTACCGTCACCCTCGCATATGGGTTGTTAGTGGCCTGGTGGATGAATGCTCGCAACCCGACACGATACTCTTTCATCACTTCTCTTGTCTCCGGATCTTTTCGATTATACATCCAACTTCGTAATGCATATACTTCATTCTGCGACGCCATTCTTTCTTAGCTCTCACAAAACGATATCTCGCTTTTTTTTTCAAGTTTTTTCTCGATTTTTTTTTTGTAAGCTAGTTTTTTTTTTTTTGTGAAATGAGAGATCTCACGTTACGGTATTTATAGTTTTTTTGCAAACTTTTGCGAGAGAATTGCTATGGAATTGCGTCTAATTTGCGACGTATTTGCGAGGAAACCTGCCCTCGCAATAATTAGGTACAACATTTAAAACGTGTTTCACCTATTTTTCTACCCATTTTTACTAACCATGCAATAAAGTCGCAAATCCGTCGCAAATTTGCGAGGAAATTGCGACGGAAACAATTCACCCATGCAAAATCTTCCCAATTCCCTCGTAAATTTGCGATTTTAAATATTCGTCGCAAATTCATCGCAAATAGGAGGCTATATTGTCGTAAATTCATCGCAAATTCCGTCGCAAATCGCCTGTTTTCTTGTAGTGTATTGGTTTATGGATTCTACACATTTTTCTTCACAAAATCTAATCATTCAAAGTATTGTACTTTGACAAGTTATTCTCAAAATCATTTTCTATGATAATAGAAAAGCTAATCAAAGAGTTTATACAAAACTCTCTAGTAATCATTTGAAATCTTTCATTTATCTACTTTCTATATATTTTTTAAGTTATCAAAAGTCTTTTAAAGTTCTCATCCAATAACACCTCCTAAGAGAATGGTTAGAGAATTGTTTTCTCTCGAAGGACTTCGAGTTTACCATATTATTGAAAACGAACTCCTAAACCAAGTGCTTAGTCCCCCTAATAGTAGTATTAGCTCATTCAGTCTCTTCTCTTAATCATCTACAATCCTTTCTCAAAATCTCATAGCCTCAATCTTATTTTAGAACCGTTGCATTCAATCTTACTTCTATTGCATTGTCACAAACCACACCAATCAACAAAACCCCCTTGTTTTGCATCCTAGTTTCGGTCCGAATTTAAACATCTTTTAAACCACCTAGCTCCTTTGGGTTCGATATCAACGAGCTTACACTTATACTTGGGCAAGGACGAGGTGTTACACATATTAAAAGTTGGAGTTCACATCAAACAAAAATCCCATCAAGTTTTTGACGCCGTTGTCGGGGAGTTACGCGCGTGGTTGAGAAGTTTAAAAAAAGATTTTTGAACTCGGATTTCATTTTCTTATTTTTCACGTCCATATTGACCGATGGTCGATATAAGAAGTGTATCGATCTGATATCGATCGATACAAACTGTCTGTTAGATTTCTTAGAAGCATACCTTGTTCCCGTTCTCTCTAGCGGACAAGGCGAGCTATTGGGAGAAGGTTGTACCGAGCTCCACCATCAAGACTTGGGATGATTGCAATAATGAATTATTAAACAAGTTCTTCAACTGCCAAAAGACGATAAAATTCAGCAACGAGATTTCAACATTTTGTCAAGGAGCTTGCGAAGATTTGTTTGATGCATGGAAGAGATTCAAAGGGTATAACAATGCTTGTCCTCACCATGGGTTCAAGAAGGACCAATTGTTGAATACCTTCTACCAAGGATGCCAACCTCAATGGCGTTTAGCGGTCACAACCACTAGCCAAGGAAGCTTTACGGATCTTATATTGAGCCAAGGAGAGAAACTAATCGAAAACACTGCCCAATCGGAGCATGGCTTGGCGGATCCATATGTTGAAGAGGTTGACACCTCATAATTAAAAGGATCAGAGGTCAAAGTTGCGGAAATGGCTAAGAATATGGAGCAAGCACTTCTTATGGGACAACAAGTGCAAGCAAACAAGAAGAATGTGCATATGATCCAAGAAGACGTGTAATAACTCCAAATCGAGCCGCAATTTGACACGGAGAAGATGAACTATGTGGCAAACAATGGTCAAAACAACCAAGGGTACAACCAAAACCAAGGTGGCTTCAATAAATTCAACCAAGGGTACAACAACCAATGTTGGAGGAGAAACCAAGGTTACAACAATTTTGGTAAGCAAGAAGGAAACTACCAAGGGCAACCATCAAACTACCTAGGGTAATCATCAAACCCAAATTCCCACGTTGAAAGAACCGATTCTGTCTTAAAGCAAATGTTAGAAAGCCAAGGGAAGTACGTGATAGAAATGACCACGAGGATGAGTGAGATCGCTACAAAAGTATAGACAATCCTAAACATGATAAACAAGAGTATTAGGTAGCTACCTATACCTTGTGATATAAAACGTGAATAAGCAATTTAATTATAAAGTATGATAACTTATATAGTATGTTTAGCCAAAAATGAATAACGAAAGCAATGTTTAAACAAATACATACATAAATACGAACATTAAAAATTAAAAAAAAAGAAGATAATCTAAATGTTTTGAAAGACTTGTATATCATATTCATGGTTTTTCTATATTCTCCCAATTTATCGGTTATCAGTATCTTCACTAGAAAAGAGCTTTGCCATAAGGTCTAAAAAAACTAGCAAGAGAAAACAAGCTTATATATGAAATAGAACTAGATGACTAAAATTTATATAAAGTTTAATAGGAATTCATTGGAGTAGGCGGCTAAAAATTTCTAATATTGATATTGACGGATTCAAAAAAAACAAAAATCGTTCATATATATCTTAATAAATATTTTATAGAAAATATGCATTTAAATTTTCTGAAAAAAATATTAGAATTACATATAACCTACGTATGTCACACCACTTCCACAAGAAAATATAAATTTAACAATTTTTGGAAAATTTTAAAACATATATTAACTTATCTTGAAAACTATTATATTTATATAAAAAACTAAATGTTATATATTTTTAATTAAGTAGATTGATTAGGACTAAGTGAGTAATCAACCATTTTAAGGATGAATGAGCGCGTTTTTGAATCTTGCTTTAATATATTAGGATGTACTTGATAGTTTTTTTTAAAGTGTACAAACTTATGGATGTAAGAGAATTAAGTTTTCTATGATTAGGAATGAGATCTCTTTTTTTATGTATCTAATATTCTTAATGGAGTTGTTTTACTGATCTTTTGGATATGTATTTTATTTATTGGGCTTAGTTTTACAGATCTTTCTAGATATGCATCTCATTTTATTATTGGGTTTATCTTAGCGAACTTTCCAGATACACGTTTCATTTAATGATTAGGATTATAAACTAAAATTTATTTTGAACCATAGAAAACACTATATCTTAAAAAATAATAATAACTCAAAAGAGAAACATTACATAAACTAGATGAAAATTGACCCCACTTAGCGTGTGGTTTATCTTAGCGTGTGGTTAATACAATGTAACAATTTAGTTATTTGTTTGGCTTTTAATTTTGAAATGTTTGTTTTATTGGAATTTTTAAAAATTAAATAAATAGAATCCTTCACTACACATACGCTCTGTTATTGCAGTTTTTAAAAATTGTGTTTATCACCTTCAATGACGAACAAAAATGTCTATGCTCCTATTCAAGTTTCTTTCAACGACTAAAATGTTTTACAACCCTTGACAGAGGATGCTAATGATTAGGCCAATAAAACATACAAGAGTTGCGGTATTACTGATAATTCAACCCATTTCTTATTTAATATTAGATAGTTCACCACTGACAGAATTATCTGTTTAGCTAGCACACTATTCTAAACACAGATCAACCAGAAAGCAAGTATGATATATAAAGGGTATGAACTGCTCTACTACGTTTAAACTAAAGAAAACAGAAACGGTATCCAAACTTACTGGCTGGCAGTGTTCCTATTCTGAGAGAAAAGTGACTATTGTAGAGTCATCATTTACTAAAGAAGACCAAAAAAACAATCCAAAAAATTAGTCTCACGAAATTTTACTACTTCAAGAATCAAAAATATTTCTTTGGAGAGACGGCATGGGCCCAAGTGACCTGCATCATCTCTGGAGAGCTAAACTGGCGAAGGAATTTAGGGTTCTGCATCATTTCCCTCAACTGAGGATTCATATCTAGCATGCTCCAGATTCACATCTAGCATGCTCCAGATTCACATCATACATTTATTAAAAAGAATACATTTAAAACAAAAAAAAACAGACTGTAAACTTCATGAACGTCCTTCAGCTTCACCCATTTTTCTCCTTCCACAATTATTTTCTTAAACACCCCACTATCACCACATATATCTTTAACACTCCTCCATGATATCAACTCCACATCAAATTGAAGAGTGGTGTTAGGAGGAATGGTTGGTGGTAAACCAGTTTCACCATAAGTTAACTCAGGGGAATGCTGAAAACGACATTTTCACATTTCTTCATGATCTTGATTCTTATGTCTCATCCTTTGATCACATATCCTAACCAATCCAACGCCAAAAAAAAGTTCAGGTTTCAATTTCACAAGAGAATCAACCACAAAAAATGATCCTTAATGATCCTAGAAATTGATTCACCTTAAACTTCCATAAATCTAAAAGCAGTACATAGCAAACACCTTCCATGCAATACACAAATTACCTGGGCCAAGAGTAAATTTAAAAGGAGTTCAGCTGTCACGGCTCGCATTAAATTCGTCCTATCGAACAAAGTTCTTGTGTAATACACTACAAAAGAAGACAATAACGAAACCAATCTCAGAATATGATCAATATATCACACATATATCATCATATCAAAATCAGATACATAATACACACATTTTTCACTTTCCTTGACAAGTTTCTTTTTCAATCCTAATTTCACGATTTCCTTCTCTTCGCCGATCTTCAAATAAGGAGCCGAGTCACCTTCAGTGTCGGGGAGATCCATATCCATCTCCTCCGGTTTCTCTGCTAGAAACCGCTGCATGTCATGGATTTTTGTGGTGGGAATGAGTGAAGTTTGCAAGGGTTTATAAACGGCACGAATGGGAATGCAAAAAAATTGAAATGACAAGAATTTTGGTGACGTAGTAAGAAGGTGATTGATAGATTAACTTTACTTTTCATTAAGAATACTAAGATATTAATGAGTTTAGTAGAGGTGAGAGATGTTTATTGATTAATTGTTATGAAATAAATAGATTTGTAGCATTAATCATGTGACTTCTGGGTTTCACATTCATCAAAATATGTATTTGGTGAGATACATATGCTAAATTTTTTATGACTTTAATTTTTAAGTTCATATCTCGTTTTTATAATTAACATATAATCTAGCACTCAATTATTTAACACGAAAGATTATGTGTGACTGAAACCTTGCATAATATTTTGTAATTTATCTGGTTTCAATCTCTTGGTTTAGAAACTCGATCATAATCTTCTCTTTGGTTGCGTATCTACTCTTTTTCTGATTGTCGATCATAATATTAAAAAAAATCATAACAAATACGCCAGCTATTATATATTTTGATGCTACTTTAAAAAATTAAACCAAAAATATATAGTTTTAATTTTGGTTTAATATTTTTTTTTAATAATTAAGATGTGTGGATCCCACTTAATGATGACGTGGACGTTTTTCATTGGTTCGGTGGATGCCTCAAATGTTGATGTAGATACCCTAGATGGAGCGAAAAGAGGTTTATTATATATAAATTAGGCAAACTGATTTAAAGATAAGATCTACAATAAATCATAACCTTAAAACCCTAATTTTCTCTAACTATTATTATTTTTTTAATTATTAAAGGGGCAAAACAGAGAGTATTTTTTAACCTTTAATTCAAGATCCATAAAATTATCCTCGTCGTTTTCTATGACAATAGTCTCCAGCCACTTTTGCTCCAACTGCTCGATGAGCGGTAGAGTGCGCATTTCATCCTCTTTTTGAATATCTTCTTCCATGATATTTGGTTGCGCTTTAGGTTGATGTTGCGTTTGCGGTTGTGAATGAGGCTGAGGTTGAGGATGCAACGAAAGCGATTGTGATTCCAATTGCGGTTGCTGATGAATAACAATAAAATTGGAATTATTGTTATTAGTCATGGGCACAATTTGAGAATTTGGTGTCTTCATTGCAACGGTGCTTGTGTAAAACGCGTTTTGGAACCTCATTGGTTTATTGAAAAATAGAAGTTTGACCAAAATTAAATTTTAAGTTGGGATTGGTACAACAAAAAGATATGGAATGTTGTCTGTTTGAAAGAGCGACAATGACATCCATCTCATCGGTATGAAATGGGAAAATTATCTTAAAAATATACCAACTTATTTACTTTTGGTTATTTAATACATGAATTTTTTTTGTTTTCCGAAAAATACATGAGATTGTATACATTGGTAATTAAATACACAAAATTTCAAAAATTTTGCTTTTTACAAACAATGCTAACAGAGAAGTTAATGGCCGTTAAGAGTGATAAACACTAACTGTCTCGTTAGCTAAAAAATACATGATCTTTTTAGTATTGGAATTTAAATACACGAACATTAAAAAATTTGTGCATTTTAAAAATGAGATTTAAAGACACTAACAAAACTGCTTACAACTGTTAAAATTAATTAATTTGATAAAACCCGGATCAATCCGGATTGTGTAAAACGCTCCAAAGAATCGATCAGACATGCAAATCTACACTGAACCTCCCACGTCGTCATTGATGCTATCAGTTGTGGAAGAACCGTCGTCTCCGTCAATCATAATCCCAGACGAATTCAATCAAAATCGAGACTACATTAAACCTTCCTCATCGAGGAGACGGAAAAGCCTAGATAAATACAATTCAATTATAAAAATTGCGACAGAGGTAGACAATGTCAAATCGGTATCAAATTCAAAAATTTCTCCGGGTGCAACGATAAACTCAAATGATTGAGAAGTCTTTATTGAAATCAAGGCCGGAGCTGAGGAATGGAGAACATGGATGACCGAAGATGAGAAGAAGTAACGTTAGTGTCATTAAATCTCGTTTGCAAAATGAACAAATTTTTAGTGTTCGTGTATTTAAATTCCAATACTAAGAAATTCATGTATTTTTTAGCTAACGAGAAAGTTCGTGTTTATCTCACTTAACGGCCGGTAACTCTTCCGTTAGCGTCATGTGTAAAAAGCAAAATTATTGAAACTTTGTGTATTTAATAATCAATGTATATAATCTCATGTATTTTTTGGGCAACGCAAAAAGTTTGTGTATTAAACATCCAAAAATAAATAAGTTGATGTATTTTTAAGGTTTTTTCCCGTATGAAATGATTCGAGGTGTGAGCAAAGTTTTTGATCGGTTAAAAAAATTTCTCCGCATGTGAAACATCGAAGTTCATGATCTGGTTTCTCAAACTTCATTGTTATTTTCGTACGATGTGTATTCTATTATCGTAAGAACGAGATAGAAAGATAATGTGAAATAAGCAAAGAACCCTGTATATATAGATAAGAATGACAATGTGTGTAAGACATATTGGTCATTGCGCATATATTTTATCAAATTATAAAAATTTAAAAATATTAAATTTTAATTTTTATAGTAGCAGAAAAAATGTTTTCCCAAATTTGATTATATATATATATATATATATATATATATATACTTTTTGGCTTACTTGTGTTCATTGAATTTTTTAATTTTCAATATTGCGGCAATTTAATTATAAAGTATGATAACTTATATAGTAAGTTTAGCCAAATAGCAAAAATAATGTCTGAACGAATAAAAAAATAAATACAAACGAACAATAAAATAAAATAAGATAATGTAAATGTTTTGAAAGACTGCTTGTACAACATATTCATGGTTTTTCTGTATATATCTCAGGATTTGTCGATTATCAAGTATTTTCATTAAAAAGAATTTTGCCACAAGGCGTAAAGAACGTAGCAGAGTAAAGAACGTAGCAAGAGAAAGACGCTTATATATGAAATAGAATTGAATGACTAAATTTTATATAGAGTTTAATAGGAATTTTCATTGGAGTAGGCGGATGGAAGTATATTGGGTCGGGACTGACTGGATTATCCGTATTTCTCATGTGTATAGAGAGGTTAACCGTCTTGAAGATGGGTTAGCGAACTATGTGTATTCATTACCTCTGGAAATTCGCTTGATAGATTCTAGACAGGAAGTGGTGAGCTCAGCCCCGACCCAAAAAAGAACAATATGTGCGACAGCCAGAGTTTTTTTAAATAAATAAAAAAATATATACAAAATGGGTCCATAATTAAAAAACAAATTATAATAAGAAGCCCAAGTGTTTTGAGGGAAACAAGTCTTTTTATAATAAAAAACCACAATTTTTGAAAAAATTATAAAAACAAAAAGGCGAAATATTTTTTTTTGCTCAAGGGCCGTTTAAATATTTGAGCCGCGCTGGAAGAGCTCGATTATGCTTTAGAATGGAAGGGGGACAGTGAGGCCACGACGTGTCCGTGTGTAACTTTTATTTTTCATTGTTTTCTGTTTGTTCGGGAGACGAATCTCCCTTTGCTTACCAAAAAATAAAAGAGAAATGCACTCAAATAGCTCTTAGAAGTATCTAAATTACTATAATGGCTCTTGTAAGATGAGGCTTACTAGAATAGCTCTTTCAAATTGGAAAATGACATATAACCTTTCTAGAATTTTATAAATTACTTTCTATGCCATTTTGATTTAAAAAGGAGAAAAATAAGAAATTTAGGAAAACAAAAGGTCTGTTAAATAAATCTATTTCCTAAACCTAATTCGTCTTTCAGTGTCTTCCCTCTCGGCGTGTCTTTCGGTGTCTTCCCTCTCGGCGTAGGCGAGTTTTCCGATTCCGGTGGGTTGCGACTGGCCTTTGGAGAAGTGACTTCTGTTTCGGCGACTCGGCGAGTTCTCTTTCGGCGACGCTCCATCTACGACCTCTGGCGAAGTTACGGAGAATGAAGGAAGACTAAACCCGATTAAAACTCGCATCTCTCTTTCGATTAAATTTCTGGTCTGTTCATATATTTCCTTTGTAGTTAGAAGTAAGTGTTGTTTAAATTTAGCAAATAACTCTATCGATTGTTTGTAAGGTTAAGTTGAATGGATTCGGGCAACGATTCAGGGGAAGAAACCATGTCGGACCGGGAGCCAACAGGCGTTGTGAGGAGGTAATGTTATTCGGAAGACTTCATTTCTCTTCAATTTATGATTTTTAACAAATATAAACCCTAAATCTATTCGGTTTATGCGCATTAAACAATTTTCTTTTAACAAATATAATCCTAACTCATACTAAATATAGGGTTTCCTGAGCAGAAAGAGTAGATAGAGGTTTGAAAAAATTAAAGAAATTTAAGTTAAAATTGGCGCGTTATGAATAGAGATGATGGTTGAGTATAATGGTAGATTTATATGATACATGAAGTTATCTGAAAGAGTAAATATGGGAAGAATAGAGTAATCTGAAAGAGTTTTGATTGTTGAAATATATGGGTGACTTACTGTTTCATGTTGCAAAGTGCAGGAACAAGATGGCAAGTGATAAGCCAAAGAGGAATTATCCTCCAAGACTTTATCCTGAAGGGAAATCTCTATTACAGAAGAGGAGCATGCACCATAACTGCAATCTGAGTAGTTTTGGACGGTTGAAAGAGAGCATTGGTGAAGATGTTTATGAAGATATTCGTGATAATTGTCAAGTGGGAGTCATCTTGAAGCTTGCTGACAGTGGGTATATGTGGTGGGCTAAGGCTGTGCATCATTTATTAACACATCAATTGGCGATAGAGAGGAGATATGAGATGTGGTCTTTGATTGAAGGGAGTCCAATTAGGTTTTCTCTGTATGAATATAAAGACATCACTGGCCTTATTTTTGATACAATTGATTTAGAGGACAAAGTGGAAGTTAATCACAGAGACTTTTGGGGAGACTTAAAGGTGGATGCATTACTAGGACCTAGTTGAAATGAGTTGAATCAAGCTTTGCGGTTATGCAGGACTTGGACTCCCGAGAAGAAGAAGATGCTTGGACTCTTGTTTGTGTTGCATGTTGGCATATTGGGAATTTCTCGCTCAAGTAGGATACCACTAGAGTATGCCAAAAGAGTATTCGACGCAGATGCATTTGAGAGATTTCCATGGGGACGTGTTGGATTTAAGAGTCTCATTGACTCAATTAAGGTTGTTTCTTTTGAGAACAACTCATATGTAATCCATGGATGTGTCCATGTGCTGTTGATTTGGGCGTTTGAGAGTTTGAATCACCTTGGAAAAACTCATGGTAATAAAATTGAAGGAGATGATGTCCCTTTGCTAAGCTGAAGTGGAGGCCGTCCAAGAATTTCTATTGCTGATTTTCTAGCAACAGAGAGAATAAAAAACAAGAAGGTAAGCTTCAGGTTGATTACTTTAATATGTTAAAAACATAAGTTTAAACTTTGAGTTTCCACTAATGAAAGTTCCACATGTAGGTCAAAGTCCAACATTTAGCTGTCAGACCTGAGGAAGAGCTATATCCTGTGTGGCCTGGGGAGCATGCTGTCTATGGTGAAGGAGAAGGTGCTAATGAATTGCTGGACAACTTGATCCATGATATAATTCATGGATGTGTAGATGAGAAAGTATGGGATGGTGGTCCAGCCCATGTTGCTGTGAAGAAGAAAGAAAAGAGAAAGAAGAAAGTGGAGGAGAGTGAAGAAAAGAGAAAGAAGAAAAGAGAAAGAAGAGAGTGAAGATGATTTCGTTGACCCCTCCCCCCTTGAAGAAGAAGGCAGTTGAAGGTAAAAGTGAAGTTGGCTTGAAGTTGAATGATGGGAGTGACGCAAGTGGGGATGGTAATGCACGTACTAAGAGGGACAACATGTCATTAGATGGAGTTGTTAATCTGCTTGCTGCTTTGTCAAGAAAAATTAGATACAATGGACAACAATTTGGGAGGTAAACTGAAAATTATTGACAACAAAGTAGAAGGGATGGAGAAGAAGATGACACATCTTGACAATGAAGTCCAGTTGTTCAAGAGAGAGCAGATTGACAAGGGTGATGCAGAGTCAACCACTGGTGAAGGGGATGGTGAAGGAGATGGTAACGAGGAGGTATGATTAGATATTTTGGTTCTTGATTAAGTCTAATGAGATTGGTTACAAAGCCAACTAAATTTGGTTTTCTATGCAGCTGAGTGGTTAGTTGGTGGCCAATGACTATCAATCTTGGGGAATTTGTTTGTTGCTTATCCGAAATTTCCTTCTTTATCCTTTTATTTGAATTTGTAAACATACTTGGGTTGTTAGTTGAGACTATTACATGTGTTTAATAGAGATTAATATTGCATGTGTTCTATCTACTTTTCAATCTCATTTTGTATAAGTTTAGATTTTTGTGATTTTAAATCAATCTTGTTTAGTCATGGTTATTACATATGAAGGCAACGTCTTAGGAAGGATTACCAATATCATGTGTGGTTAGGAATCCAAAAGCAAAAGCAAAAGCCAAATCATATTTTAAAAAAAAAGATCAAAAAGGAACCCGCTCCATCAACATTCAAAACCAAACTGAATCAAGAGGTTAAAGCATCGGGTTTAGGCTGCACAATCCAAAAGGGTTTAGGTGTAGAGAAGACCTTAGGAAGAAGCATCAAGAAGGAATTTCCTGATCCAGTTGAGCCTTACACACCATTACCTCAAAAGAAACCTTCTGATGTGGTTCATTTAACCGAGTTAGGGATAACTAGATCCAGCTCCACTGAGTTTTCAGATCCTTTAGAGGCAGCACAGAATAAGGCCTTTGGTGCAGCTCTAGACAAGTTGGTTCACTTGTGTCAAAAGGATGATATTGTTCCCAGGAAAGGTCGGCCAAAGAATCTTGCTCCTACACAACTTCATCCCTTCATAGGCAGCTCTATTGTTAAGCGGATGTTACGTGGTGCTAAACTCTCACCAGCAGCGTATGACCCTTTTGAGAAGGCAAGTCCAGATTTGGTAGAAAAGTTAATGGAATTTATCAACTGTGATCTGTAAGTACCCCTACTTAGACGCTTCTTTTGAATATTTTTTCAACATTTTATTTATAAGTTACTTGTTTTGTAGGTCAAACCCATTAGATACCAGTAATGAAGCATCCAAATTCTATCTGAAGGTAATTACTCCTAAGGAGATGTGGCCAACGAATGATGATACATATGGTTGGTTGAAGGATGTTGTAAGTATCTTTCTTTAATTAATATAAGCGTGTTAATGTTCATACTAATCACAGTCTAATGTGTGGTTTTATTTCTTATTACAGCATGTATGTGCAGCAATGAATATGCTACGTAAAAGGTCTCAAAAAAGTCCATCACCCTTAGTGAATGATAGGATTGCATTTCTTGATCCTTGGTTTGTGGGGTAGTGGTGTATCGACTACAAGAAATTTGACAGTGACAACAAATGGTTCTTTACACATGGATACTACAAGGTCTACAATGGTGAAGCTCATGTATACGGCTAGACCTTTAAAAAATGGGTAGATGATGTTGTTATTTTGTACATTGTACACAACATGCAAAACAACCATTGGATTTCTCTTGAAGTTGATTTGGTGAAGCGCCGGATTAAAGTTTTCGATTGCATATGCGGGTGCAACAAATATGAGGTAATTTTTGAGGCATGCAAACCTTACACAAGGATGATTCTACTCCTAATACAGGCTATGGCTCCGGAGACTGAGAAAAAGAAATTAGGAGCCGCTCCTTTCTCCATCTACAGAGTGAAAACAGCTCCACAAAATGTCCAAGAAGGCGACTGTGGTGTCTATTCTATAAAATACATTGAGTGTTTGGCATTCGGTATCACTTTCGAAAGCCTATGTGATGCTGCAACGCCTGCCATTCACTTGAAGCTTGCAGCAAAGTTGCTTAATGAGGTGCCAGAAGCAGATACTTTCATGCAAATGTCTGATCCTAACCCGCGTGGTTCTGAAACCGGAGGCGTTGAGTTCATATCAGAAACCGGAGACGTGGAGTTTATATCTGAGTTGAAGAGGTAAAAAGATGGACATGCGTTCTTTTTGTATATGATTAACCGTAGGCCACAGAGTTGTGATAGGCAAACAACCTATTTTTTTGGAGGCCCTGGCCTTTGCTAATTTTGTAGATGTTACAAGTATGCATGTTCTAAAAATATAACATTGGAACATGCAAACTTGTTATATCGTTGATGGTTATGTATTAGTTTGTATGGTACCATAACTACTAGACTAATGGCAATGTTAATCATATTCGGATTCACTCATTTTAATATAGTTTGTTGATAGAGTTATCGGAAATAGTAATACAATAGACAATTCCGGTAGACTTTTTAGTTTATTAATAGAGTTTAAAACCATATCCTTACAGAACAATCTGAAAAAAAAACTAAAACATATGCCTAGCACAAGATATGATATTATTCAAAGTCACATAGGCCTATTACAAGTTATGAAACCAATTTCAAAGACATTCCCATCAGCACATTTTGCAAAAAGTGGATGAGTATGTATACGTAAAACAATGCTTGCAAATGTCTAATGCCGATGGGTGGTTAAAACGACAACTCGGAATATGGTTAAAATGAAAGTACCCTTTGAAATGACGAAAACCTGAGGTCCCCATGTCTAAATCTGTCTCTTAACTGTTTCGGCTATCATGATAGCTTCTTCTAACTCTGTCACTTTGCTTAAAAAGGAATTCTTCACTTTGATGCCATCTTCAGCGGACCCACAGCAGATGAGAAAAATCCCAAAAGCAAAGAGAGCGTATAAGGAGTGTGGAGCGGCTTCTCCAAGCATATCAAGGGCAGCTTTTGTTGGATCTTTCTTGACTAATAGCCTGATATATTCTACGTATTTGGCCTTGTCATTTTGTTTTTCTACTCATGCTAGTAGGAATGGCCTATAGATGGAGCCTTCGACTGCTAGACAACTATTGAAAATAAATTCATCCAAATCAACATCAAATAAGACTTCACGGGAATAGACAGTAGCTTTGAATGCTGGTGATGCCGCTATGAATGACCCAAGAAATCGAAAACCTTGACTACTTACACGCCAAATTATGTCTTTTACCAGAAACAAGGGAAGGACAACCATAGGTTTTAGTTTTATGGTGGGTCTACTGTACTCTAAATTAGACTTTTATAGAGGATGAATTAGGGTACAATAATATGTTGGACATGAAAAATCATAGCCACAAGGAGCCTAAAACAGCCCACAATTCGGGAAGCCCATCGTGAGGCCCAAAAAACAAACCAAAGTTAATAGGGGCATGTCTTATGATTGTGACCAGCATTTTTACATTGTGAACTAGTATACACTTTCTTCGCCTTCCACTTTCCCATTGCAACTTCCATTGGAGCTTTCATTCTGGATAACCGTGGTCTTCCTGATTTTATCCAAACACATGGTGGATTGCAAATTTTATCTACAACAACATTTGGCAGAGGGCAAGCTGCATCCTTCGGCATTATGGACTTCGCATAAGCATTGCATTGGTACTCCTTACGGTAGTATGGATGACATAGCGAAACTCTACAAACTCCAGCCTTCTCTGCAGCTGCGATCGCATGTATGCAGGGTATCTTGTCCAGGTCAAACATACGACAAGTACACTTCTTTTGTGAAAGGTTAACGACGTTCATTGAAGATCCACTTCTAACTTCATATTTATGTGGATCTATCTCTTGTACACTGAGAAGACTTGCTCTACCAACCCGGGCCTGTCAAGGAAAATGAATTGTTAGAGGCTTCATATATAAGTTAGTTCCCCAAAAGTGAAAACATTATTCATACCTTTAGTACTCTCTCCACTCCTGTTGTTAAGATGGTGGTCATAATCGCAGCTTGTTTGCGCCTTGCAGCAAACCACCGAGTCAACATCACCCTAACAACATCTAGTAAGTGAACAATGGGATACTTCTTGGATGGACTTAGCACCATATTTATTGATTCTGCAATGTTGCTGGTTGTAAAGTTGTATCTATCTCCTGGAAAATAAACCCGACTCCATGTACTTACATCAGCAGTTTCCAAATAATTGTGTAGCTCCGGATTCAGCTCTTCAATTTGCTGAAACAATACATCAAAATCTGCTTGACGATAAGCGGTAGCCGCCCTCTTCACTAGTCCATATGTTTCCTGATCTTTGAACCTAACTAAGATATTCTTGTGAAAATGGTACGTACAAATCCCACGGCTAGCAAGTGGATATACACTTCCTATTACTTTTCCTATAGATTTATGCCTATCCGATATGATGGCAAGTCCTTCATCATCTGAAATAACACGACTTATTTGTCTAAAAAACCACTACCAAGACTCATCATTTTCTGTATCAACAACACCAAACGCTAAAGGGAATATGTTATAATTTCTATCTTGTGTTGTCGCTAAGAGTAGTGTACCTTTATATTTACCTTTCAAGAATGTACCATCTACGACAATAACTTTCCTCATAAATGGAAATCCATCAATGCATGCACCGACTGCTAAGAAAACATACTTGAATCTATTTACCTCATCTACTTCTAGCCTAGTTAGGGTCCCTGGATTTGCTTTTCCTATCCTGTACAAGTAAGACGGTAGTTCAAGATACCCATTTTCATCTGTTCCACTTACTAATTGACGGGCAAACTTAAGAGTACGATGTGCCTTCCAATAATCAACCTATATAAATACGAATGGATATTACTTTTTACCAGCAAACCAAATTCATACTAATTATAACCCTAGTTTATTACCTTGATGCCAAATCGTAGCTTCAACGCATCTGATACATGATTTGGTAGAACGCCTGGTCCAACACCTCCCACGAAATCCTTGTAGAGTTCGCCAAGTATCTCTGGAGATGCTTGACGAGCACGTACAGAGCGTTGGGTTACAGTACAAGTATGCTGACTTACATAAACCTTTATAACAAACATTGATGAATCTCCAATACGTTTGCTCTGCTGTCTCCATTGGCAACCTCCAATCCAGCACTTTATAACATACAAGTGAGGGTTAGATCGATCGACGTTGAAGTCAAACTTTTGAACAACAGAAATCATCTACAATCTATTCTCCAATGCATTTTTTGTATCAAAACATTGCCCCACTGCTAAGTCAAACTCTTTTGGCCTACTATAACCCTTTTCTGCACTTCTTTCTGTTCTTCATCTTCCTCTATATCGTTTTCCTCTTCATAACACATAGAATACAAACCGTAGTCTTCATCCCCTGAGCTAGCTCCGTCACTATCATCGCAACAATCAAATCTGGAATCCTTTTCCTCCTCTGCATTTGTTTCCTCTCCATATGTTTCTTTGTGAAACTCTTCAGTTTTCATAGGAACTTTCCCATCTTCCTTCATTTGGTAGTACCCCTCATCTTTCTTTTGCTTTTTATGTGCTGATTTTTCAAGTTCGCCATTAATTTTAGGATTCAAATCTTCAATCTGAACACATAGACGAACCGATTGCGATTTGCACTGTAGAATAAATCCAACCACAGGAGGTGTATCTTCTGGAATTTTATCCAACTTCTTTCTTGATAATTTATAACTTAGCTGAATCTGACATATTCTCCTATCCAAACCGAAATCTTCGTACACCATTCCCACAAAACCTTCAAACGAGCTTTTAAGTGTAGGAGACAACAACCTGGAACCTCTTTTCTCGTCGACATCAAAGACCCATCGCTTGTTCATGAATTTCCATCTTCCACATAATATAGGTATCGGTTCTATTTCCGAGGATAACAAAGAATCTCCAAGGAGATAGAAACGATTTTGATTTCTATAGACCAAGTCGGCGAGATCCCTTGAAATGAAAGGGGCAAAAAAGTCATCTCCTAACGTTGTCCAGGTACTTGACCTAAAATATGGAATAGTCAAGTCTACCATATTACCGTTAATCTATCACCGCCTCTTTGAAAACTCTATCAACATTTGTATTATAGAAAACGATAAGTATGCCGCTATATGATAGAGTTTTCCATCGCAAACATTAACTTTGTTGTCACTATAAACAACTCTGCCATATAAATCTATATAGGTTTTTAGGTCTTTATAATACCTATTAACTCTACCATCAACTAATGTTACTATATCACGCAACTCTACCGTAGGAATTAGTTTTCGCCCACAACCGTTGTAATTAGAAGGGCAATTTAGTTATCTCGCAAGGTTGCGCAACTTGTTGACCTAAAATCTGGAATAGTCAAGTCTGACATATTTACGTTACTCTATCACCACCTCTACGACAACTCTACCAACATTTTGCTATTTTAGTAAACGTTAAGTTTGCCGCTAAATGGTAGACTTTTTAGTTTACTCTACCATTTAGTAATAATCTACAGTCACTAATGATAACTCTACGGCATCACTCTGTCAATATACATTAACTCTGCCGTCACTATAAACAATTGTACCATAAAACTCTATTAATTCTATTAAGTCTATATCATGCCTTAAAACTCTACCATCAAAAGCTAATACTCTATCACGCAACTCTACCGTTGTAATAAGTCTTTCACCACTACCATTAACTCTTTTGATTAAATCAGTTGCTTTTACAAATCTACCGATTTACTCTGTTTGTTTAATAACACTATCGCCACTATAAATAACTCTGTCATTTAAATCTGTGACTGTCATTAAATCTACGCACTATGTCTGTCGTAATCATCAACTCTGCCGTCACATAAGCGACAGATTTGTTCAATGACGGGAATTTTCCCTCTCAAACTCCCGCTTTCTCTCTCCGACATGGCCTAACTATTTAACGGCATTTTCGTAAATACCTTTTTTCCTAACATATGAATCTGAGGACGAAATTGACATTAAAAACCATACAAAATTTGAAACCATTCTATTAATTAAAAAAAGTTTCAGAGTTGTTTTAGTAAATCCCCAAAATAAAAACACCTGAGTGGAACTTTTTGAAGGGTAAAAAGAGAAAACAGCCGCCAAATAAATGTGGAAATGAATCAAAAATTGGATACTCAAGTCGAATCCCTAAAATTCGATATCTAAATTACACAGAGAAGGGCCATGACCTAAGAACTCAAAATCGCCATAACTTCCCCAACAAAAATGGCATTTCCGTTTCCGTTTACCTTCCTTCTACATTACCCCTTCTCTCAAATCTTACTTTCCTATTGAAAATTCATGGCGGAGAATCAGAACTGTACGAGGATGACGAGGGCGGCGGCGAAACGAAAAGCATCGTCCATGGCGGTGGACGAAGACCCAGTTAGCAAGAAAAGAGTTGTGCTCGGAGAGCTTCCGAATATGTCCAATGTCGTTGCTGTTCCTGTGAATCCCAATCAAGAAAGGGCGACCCTTAAGACTAAAACAAGTGTTAACGCCGCGAAGAAGCAGATGAAGAAGTCTTTGACGATTCCTGTTGTGGTTCCTGAACCTAGCGTAGTGTGTGAATCGAGATCTGTTGATCCTCAGATGTGTGAGCCTTTTGCGAGCGATATTTGTGCGTATCTTCGTGAAATAGAGGTAAACAAACATCTCTAGGAGATTTCTTGATTCCCCCATTTTTGTTGTAGTTTTTATCTTAGTGACTTTTATCTATTTGCTATGGAAAGAGTTCAAATCTTGGTTTCAGTTTACGTCATTTGGGAATTGGAACTGTGTTTAGACTTAACATTGACTAGTTGCAATCATGGGTAAGGTTAAAGTTTTGGTTTTGATCTTAAAGTTTCTGAGATTTTGTCCAATCACAGCTTGCTCTTATGAAATAATCTGATATGTTTTGGAGAACTTAGAGACTAATGGCTATTGTTTTTGGATTGGTGAAATTCAGGGGAAGCCTCAACATAGACCACTACCTGATTATATTGAAAAGGTTCAGAATGATCTAACGCCTCATATGAGAGCAATTTTGGTGGACTGGTTAGTGGAGGTTGCTGAGGAATATAAACTTGTCTCTGATTCGCTTTATCTCACTGTATCCTATGTCGATAGATTCTTATCGGTGAAGCCTATTAACCGGCAGAGGCTTCAGCTTGTGGGAGTTTCTGCAATGCTTATTGCGTCGTAAGCATCTTAACCCTCTTTTGCGTGTTTTGGTCTGAAACTGCTTACATGGTTGGCTGATGGAATCTTTATTTTGCTTTTAAAAAAGTAGGAAATATGAAGAGATAGGTCCTCCTAAAGTGGAAGATTTTTGTTACATCACGGATAATACATTTACAAAAGAAGACGTGGTGTCGATGGAGGCAGATATACTTCTTGCTCTACAGTTCGAATTAGGAAGTCCAACCATCAAAACATTCTTAAGGTTCGACACTGATAAAACCATCTGATGCTTATACTTGCTTTGATTGTATGTTTTTCTTAGTTACTTATGATTTCATTGTTTTACTTGCCCTCATTTTGATTGTTTTGCTCTTTTTATGTTGGGTTTATGCAGACGGTTTACACGGGTTGCACAAGAAGATTTCAGTGTAAGCTCAAAACCGATCTACCTTTGAACTGTGGCATATGTATCTTACAAAGTGTCGATTGTTAAATCTTCTTTTTTTCCCTTGCCTTCTTTTCAGGACTCACAATTGCAGATAGAGTTCCTATGTTGCTATCTATCAGAATTGAGTATTTTAGATTACACCTGTGTGAAGTTTTTGCCATCTCTTTTGGCTGCTTCTGCTGTCTTTCTTGCCCGATTCATCATCCGTCCAAAACAGCATCCTTGGGTAAGCAAATTAAAACCAATGACTGTTTCTTTTACAAAGAGTTCTTGTATTCTAAATCTCTTCTGGTGATGTAAACAGAACCAAATGTTAGAAGAATACACAAAATACAAAGCAGCTGATTTGCAACTGTGTGTGTGTATCATACATGACTTGTATCTAAGCAGAAGGGGAAACAGTCTAGAAGCTGTTAGAAATAAATACAAGCAACATAAGGTAAACTCAACAATACAAATGTAACATTAACTTGCAATTAGATGTTGCAACAACAATATTTCTAGATTGTTAATATCTGATTCTCTACAGTACAAGTGCGTTGCGACCATGCCTGTTTCCCCTGAGCTGCCTCCTGCTTTCTTTGAGGATATTTCCATTAGAGGAAAAGTGTAAAAGAAGCTTAAAGTTTGAAGCTTGTGTTGGCAATGTTAGTGCTTGAATTTTGGGTTGTATATATCTATTATTAGAGTGGCAGATTAGTATTGAGACTTGTGTTCAATGATTTTTTGCTAACATTAGTTAAGAAACTCCTTGGCTTGGCCATTTTTTGAGTTGTTATTATTAGCTTTGATTCTGCTTTTTTATGATGTAATCATGTAAAAGCCTCTTTCAATCATATTGGAATGTGCACATCCTCTTAACAAAAAAAAAAGTACAACAAAGACTTTGCCACTACATGTTTGATATTCGTGCTGTCACATTCACAAAAGCTATGCTAAATAACTCTTATAATCACTTTGGCGTGTTGATATGTATAAAAGAGTAAGTTGTTTACCGTATCTTGAAATGTAACATATGGCTTGAGGGTAGTTATTTTTGTGCAGCTAACTATCGGAGATGGAGACTCTTTTGGGAAGTTCTATGGAAGAGGAAAACCACGGAGAAGGAAAAAAGTTGCTATGTGAGATGAGGTAGACTATAAAGGCAACATAAGCAGTTGTCCAGACGCAGACCGTAACTCCAAACATAATCCCGTCAACTTCTGATACAAAGAAATCCAACAGAAGATACCCATTGATGATCATTACAAGGGCAGCCACAGTCCAAGCTATTCTCTGCAAGATATAAATCCAATCAACACAAAACCCTAACTTCAACACTCAACATGCTTCTCTGTTCCATTCAAGGACTTCCGATTCTAAATGAATACTAAGATAAAAGCACAAGTGAAACGGAGGCACCTAAAAAAATGATAGACTACACTAGTTTACCTATTGAGTATTGATTCCAACGGAGGCTCATAAACAAATGGGAAACTCAGAGCATATAGTAAAAGAATGTTGAAATTAACCTGGAGAGTAGGCCCAATCTTGAAGTCTCCCATAATTTCTTCTTTGGATACCAAGGTTAGAAGAGGGAGAAGAGCAAAAGGAATTTGTACAGACTGAAGCACATTGAGCCATTCATTCAAAACATCCAAGGAAGCTTCAGAAGTGTTGAACACAATTGCTACAATCATAGTTGGCACTATAGCACAACTTCTTGTTATGACTGCCCTCATCCATTTCTTAAGCCGGAGATTCAGGAAACCGCCCATTATAAACTGTCCAGCATATGTACCAGTTATTGTACTGCTTTGTCCGGCTGCTAACAACCCGATTCCCCAGATATAGAGAATCGGGAGAAGCCCACCTCCAAACTTCTCTTGAAGATACTGACCCGCATTAACTAGACCAATGTTATTAGCTTTCTCAGTTCCATAAAATCCCTTTGCAAACACAGTAGTCACAAATAAGTTAATCATGAAAGAGATGAAAAGGGCGACCGATGACTCGATCAAATAGTAATTAAGCGCCTCTTGAACCCGCGATTTCCTCTTTGGATCGATTTTCCTCGATTGTACAAGAGCCGAATGCAAAAACACATTGTGAGGCATTATGACACAGCCAACAACGCCTACAGCTTGCCTAATTGTCTTTGAGCTAAGTCTTGGGAGTAAAATACCTATTTTTGAGCACAAAGACTTGATATTTAAGCAGTCAGATCAAAGCAAAGAGAGTTAAATCGGAGAGAAAGAACCTGAAATCTTTACCTATCATAAGTTCTTTACCGCTCGGCTTGGTTTCACCAAACATCCAAGCAAAGGACAAACCCATTGTTGCGATCAAAACTGCAAAAACAGCTTCTAACTTCCTCACACCATAATTCTCTAGAAACAAAAATAAAAAACTGTTTGCAACAGAGATGTAACAATTCATTAGCCAAGTTTTCAAGAAAAGAGAAAAGCGAAATTCTTAATTTCAGATTGAATCATAGATCTCTAACTCGAGTACCTACTGATTTTGTGAATTTGAAACTCAAGTTCTCTAAGAACGATCTCAATTCAAAAGACTCACCAATCTGATGCCGTGATGACAACACCAGCCCAAAGCGGCAACACACCACGGCTAAGAATCTGAATAGCAATAGCACTACCAATAACCTCTTGTATATCAGCTCCAATCAAAGCAAGCTCCGCCATAGACCAAAGCACATACCTAGCCCAAGTAGGATACTCATCACGACAAAGCTCAGCTAAATGACGACCAGTAGCAACACCAACTCTAGCTGACAACATCTGAATCAACAATCCCATAGCTGTAGCCCACATTAATAGCCACAGCAGAGAATAACCAGCGATAGCACCAGCTTGTAGATCTCCTTCTAAATTCCCCGGATCCAAAAACGCTATACTCATTAAGAAACCAGGACCGGTGAACAACCACAGTTTCCGCCACGAGAAAGGCGGTGCGGCGTCTCCGGTGGTTGGATCGTCTGGAGATTCGAAATCGACGATTGAGATCTTTTCGTTTGATTCGTAAGCGGCTTCGGATTCGGAATCGTCGGAGTTTGAATTGGAGGAGTGAGATTGGGGAGGAAGAAGGCGGTCAGCTTCTTCTTCAACCTTCTCGTTGACGACGACCTTGACATCGTTTTCCATGGAGGAAGAGAAGGAGATGATCGGAATATTCTGTCGGTGGTGGTGGTGGTGGCGTCGTCGTCGTCGTCGCCGTAACTGAATGAATTGGAGGGATAAAACAGGTTGCAACAACACTGAGGCATTCTTAATACTTTTGTTTTTTTTTTTTAAATTAATGCGTTTCTTTTTCATATCTTTTTGTACCAAATTCAACTTTTATATTAATGCCAAAAAAAACTTTTATATTAATGCCATAAAAAGAAGATAACTTTATGTTAATAATTTCTTTGAAATTCGTATAAACAGATTTAATTAGATAGACGTTTTAGGACTATGACACAACTAGTTTAGTGGGTTTTGTATTAGTGTTGTCATATTGTTGTCACAATTAGAATTCATATATATGTGTGTAATATAGATACGAATAAAGCTTGCTTTTTCTGACGTAAATTGAAATAAGATGAGTAATGCATGGTGGGTTTTTATACATTTTGTTGGACTATTGCTAGACGTCATCAGAAAAGAATGAACTGTTTACTACATTTAGTTAAGGTTATTTAGGGCCGATCGTGTGATACTAGTTAAGGTGTTAAAAGTGTTTGCAGTCAAATTTCAGCCAATCACATTTTTATTTTTAATTTTTATAGTTCTAACAGTTGTTAAATTTTCTTAACGCTTCTATTTTTTTTAAAGCCACTAAAACATGGCTTTTAGAAAAATGTATAATTCTTTTGTAATTTTTGAACAATGATGTACTATTAATAGTAAAATTAAGTTAAAACAATAATAGTCAATAAAAAAATTCTACACAAAACAATAAAAACAAAATTATTTATAATAGGATCAAGAATCATTCAAAAACAATAAAAATCATAAATCATTAAACATACCAATACAAAAAATATTAATTTAAAACGAAATTAAAATTAGAATTAATATAATAAACTATTTTTAGACTATCATTAACATTATAAATATTATGACCTATTGAGTTTTTTTGTAACTTGCAAATCCAACATGTATCATGATTTTCATATATTTCTTCATAAGTTTATTTGCATATGGATTATATACAAATGTGATCATAAATTTATGTATGTATTGTATTAGACTCACTTAAAACATTTTCTTTTGTTTTACAGATATGGCATCATCTTCTCGTCAGGATAATGTAAAAATATCTTATTTTTTTTTTATTTTAAAATGTTATATGAATATAATGCTAATATATATGTTTTCTTGGATAACTACCAATAGAAAAAGATCATGTAGACAGATTTTAACATTAAAACTTTCCTCGAAATTTTCATTTCTAAACATGAAGAAGAAAATTGGAAAGAGACATACTTGAAGAAAGAAGGAAAAAATCGGTTGGTGTATGAATTTTGTCAAGTAACAAGTTATAATTTAAGTTGGAAAATTTTTTAAAAATCACTACAACAGTCTGAAAACATGGTATAATGCATACAAAAGATTAAGCAAAAAAACTGGAATCATGTCGATTCGACTACTGGAGAAATCGATATGAATAAAAAAGGTGGGACAACCGAATACACGTAAGTCTTATCTTTTTTTTTTTGTACCAAAGGTAAATCTTATCTAATAATTTAAGATTTATAGATTATATACGTTATAACACCATAATCAATCGATAATAGTGAAATATTTTCTTTACAGGAACTGGTCATGCGGCTGCTCATATTCAAAAAAGATCGCTTCAAGAACTTGATTTGCTAGAAAGAATATTCAGAGACGTGCTTGTTGGAACTGATGACGGGTCGGTTATTGGAAATGGTCCTGATGGATATGTGCCAGTGCAAAATTATACTTACTGACACACAAACCGACGCAGATGAAACTGACAAAGGTGAGGACTCTGTATCAATTTTTCGTGAACCTTCAAGCAAGGACGATCCTACCCAAACAGATAAAATGCATTCGAACGTTAGTGCTAAACGCAAACGTAAAGGTTCAAGAAGCAGTGGGAAATCTGACATTGCCAAGGCATATGATAGACGATCGGAGACAATCAAATTTGCAGGAGAAGCTATGGGTTCAGAGAGAGAGAGAGTTGTACACTAACTCTCTAATCTTGAATACAACTCCTCTTTCTACAGGGATGTGATGAGTCTAATTGAAAATAGTGAGACAACTCGACAAATGGCCATATTTTCAAATGACGAGCATCTTCTCAATTATTTACGACAATCAATCCAATTGCAAAAAGAGCAGGCATATCCATCAAACTACTTTTAGTTAAGCTTTATGAAGTTGTTTCTTTATTCTAATAATATTTAATTTCTTTTAATCAATGTAAAATGGTTTTTTATTTTCATTCTATGTTTTACATATGGACCTTCATTCTATAATTTTTTTTTCATTTATTCTTTTTTTTTTTAATTTCTATGTTGACTGATTAAAAAGCTACCTCCCTCTATTTGATGGAACACATGTACCTGTCATGGTTTCGGGGAGAGATCAACGAAGATACTGGAATAGGCATTGAAATCCAACTATGAACATTCTCACCATATGCGACTTGGACATGATGTTCACGTACATTTATGTTAGTATTCTGGGACTACATCCATATTTCTTCAATAACTTGTTATAGAGAAACAAAACCAGAGTAGTAAAAATGGAAGACTAAGATTAAGTGTTGTTCAGAAAGAAAACATTATTCAGAATATTAACGATCAACTTGGAGCTAATTTGGAGTGGAAACATCTGAAAAACCGTCTAGATTGTTTGAAGATGCAGTACGATATATATTATAAAGATCATAAAGCTCCACACATTCACCCAAGTGTTTTTTTAAGTTTATCCCATTTCTTACTGATGTTTTTGGGTATTAAATTTTGGCATGAAATAATAAATATAAATAAATTTATTCGTTTAAAATATTTATCTATTAGTTTATTTCTAAACATTTGTAATTCTTTTCTTAAATGTAATTATTAATTATTTTTTTGTTATGTCGGTATAATTAAAAAAAGTTATAATATTAAAATAAAAGTCACAACTGCTACAATTTTTATTACCAATCAAACTTTTATAAATATTTAAAGTCACAACTTCTACATTTTATTTTGTTACCAATCAGACTTTTACAAATATTTTAAAGTTACAGCCACATTGTTTACAACCAAATTCTCTACCGCTAAAAGTATACAGTAACAGCCTATAGTAAAAGTTCTTACTAATTGGCCTCTTAAACTTTGTTGAGTTTATCGAAGTGAATAAATCGTAAAAATAGTTTGTGATTATTTTCTCAGTCTTTTGATGCACTTTTGTTTTTCTCACTTCTTATTCAAATCATAAAAACATGTTATTCGGGTTTTTGCGGGTCTTGTTCTATTAACATGAAAATAATTAGTAATTTTTTTATTCATTTTACCATATATATTCATTTTACCATATATATTCATATTTTATTGTTTCTGTTGGTTTATGGTCGGTTTGCGTCTATGATATAGCAGTATACCAAACCGGTTTAGTTAATCGGTTATTTGGGAAGTTAATTTAAAAAAATTTGAAATCTGTTATCTTTATCTATAAAGGAAAGTTTGGAGAGAGACATGTGACATCACTTTCATGGAAACAAAGAGAGAATTTTAGAGAGAGAGAAAAATGTTTTAGAGAGAGAAAACTTCGAGAGATGATTTAGAAGGATACTTTAACGGTGGCTTGTGGTTGATTTCCGTCTGTGATTTCAACCTCGATCTCAGCATCGATTCCCTGTCGATACCATGCTAAATTCGTCAATAAACTGGCCAAAGTATGTACATTACGGTTTAGCGCTTCCACATAAATGATTTACGGTTTCCAAACAAATAACACAAAAAAATATCCAAATTAACATATGATTTTGTGGGTTTCTAAATAATTTTTTTACCTCTAAATTAATTTTAATTCACAAACCAAATAAAAATACTTAAATCGATTGATTTATTTTTTTAAAGTATTTTACAATACAATAACTTATTCATAAATTTACAATTGTATAAATAATATATATAGGGGATGGATGTTAAACCCATAAGTCCATTGAGTTTCATAAGCCCATTTTGCTTACTTCTTCAGTTCTTCTAAAGAAAGACCATCCTCCGTAACTTGAAGCAAACGAAAAGCTTCTAACGAAGAAGGAGAAGAAGAAGAAGAAGCTAAGAAGATGTTCAGGAACCAGTACGACACAGATGTGACAACATGGAGTCCAACGGGTCGGCTATTTCAGGTAGAGTACGCCATGGAAGCCGTGAAGCAAGGCTCGGCCGCAATTGGACTCAGATCTCGCTCACATGTCGTCCTCGCTTGTGTCAACAAAGCACAATCAGAGCTCTCTTCTCATCAGAGGAAGATCTTCAAAGTTGATGATCATATTGGTGTTGCTATTGCTGGTCTCACTGCTGATGGTCGTGTTCTATCTCGTTATATGAGATCTGAGTCTATTAATCACTCTTTTACTTATGAGTCTCCTCTTCCCGTTGGTCGTCTCGTTGTTCGTCTCGCTGATAAAGCTCAGGTAATCTGAGATTTTGGGTACTTGATTTTGGCCTAGAATTTACTACGGCTTTACTTTTTAGATGTGTAATTATGTTAAAGTTTGAAGCTTTCTGAAAATGGAGTAAAGTTTATGTTTTCTCTTAGCAGTGTGGTCAATATGATCAGTGAAATGTGTATGTGTTATGTAAGTAGTGATACCTAGTCTTGATGATTGAATTAGAGCTTCTTGAGTTGTTTGGTTACTCTAGTCATTTTCAATTTTCTTGCTGGTTTTAGCCTCTTACCAAAACCTTTGTTCCAGCTACTTAATTTGAATACAAAGGGTTAACATATACCAAGAGGATTCCTTAGAATGTCCTGTTTTACTCCTTTAGTTGTATTAGTTGTTTCTGTTCTACATTGTCTATAGAACTTTGAATGTGCTAATTTTCTCCTTTGGTTTTATTAGTTGTTTCTGTTGGCATCGTCCGCTTGGTAAAGAAAGTTTTTTTACTTAGCATTCAAGAATGGGTATATGTCTTTGTTGATCTCTTTTACTTGTAGTGTCTCTTCACTTGCCTGGTGAACCATTCCTTAGCAAGATGTTGTTGATTTACGATTTCCATATAACTTTCTGCTACATGTTCACTAACTTCAAAAGGCGTTTGCTTGCTACATCGTTAGCTGCTGTATTACCATTTTTTGATTGATTTCTGAGAAGAACTCTCATAAATCAGTCTTGTACTTTGAACAAAACTCTGAATTTGTTCATCTTGTATTTACCCTCTTCATACTTTTCCTTGAGCAGGTATGCACCCAAAGGTCATGGAAACGGCCTTATGGTGTTGGTTTGCTGGTAGGTGGATTGGACGAGTCAGGAGCCCACCTCTACTACAACTGCCCTAGCGGAAACTACTTTGAATATCAAGCATTTGCTATCGGGTCACGTTCACAAGCTGCGAAAACCTATTTGGAACGCAGATTCAAGAGCTTCCAAGAATCACCAAGAGAAGATCTGATCAAAGATGCTATTATGGCCATAAGGGAAACTTTGCAAGGGGAAACACTGAAGAGCTCGCTCTGCACAGTTTCTGTTCTAGGAGTCGATGAACCGTTCCATTTCTTGGACCAGGAAAGCATACAAAAGGTGATTGATACGTTTGAGAAGGTTCCTGAGGAAGAGGAGGATGCTGGTGAGGGTGAGGCCGAACCCGAGGCTGCTACTGATGCTGCTGGAACTGGGGAAGTAGGTGGTTCAGGTGATCAAGATGTTGCACCAATGGAAATGTGAGCAAGTGAAAGTATGTGAAAGTTGGATTTACAAATCAACTTGCGGTGTTACAAATTTTCTTGTTTAGTTCTTTGGTGTCAAAGTTCCAAGTCGCTAGATGTCCAAAGTATTTGTTTTTTACTCGTTTTATAACTAGCTTGGGACATAAGGCCGTTTAGCTGAAATTACAAGAAGACGTTTAGGGTTGAACATTAGACATGGTGGGATAAAAGAATTATGGAGTGGCGCTTCTCCTTGTTTTTACCCTTTTAATTCGAATAATTTAGTTATCATCTTTGAATCTTACACACAATAGCTCTAACCTTAGAGAATAACAAACATAGACCCTTTTGAAGACTTGTATGATTCTCTTAATTGTTTAATAGTGGGGGACAACAGTGAGAGAGAGATAGAGCAAAAAAAGTGATGAATGCAACACTGTCTCTTTCTGCAATTGTTCCTCGAAGAAATGACTTCATAACGCAACCGTACATTATTGAGCAAGGATGATAAATCCCCTGCTTGCTCGGAAGAAAAGTGAAAACCAAAATAATCTCTCTTGACCTTCCAGAGAATCAATCCTGTCTTGAAATGATTTAACACACAAAAGCAACCTGAGATTGGAATTAGTAGTACTGAGTTGACGGAACCTTGGCGGGGGCTTTACCACCTGGTAGAACATTATCGGGAAGAATCAACTCGGGTGGAGTTTCACGGGTAATCCCAAGCATTGAATCGTAATCCTCGTCCTTGCGTGCATACTTCTTCCTAAGCGCCCTCTCAACCTCAATCTCATCAAATGACTTTGAATTCTCTGAGGCATGAATCTGTGCGAGATTGATGTAGTTCTTTGCTGACTGTGAAATATATGCTATCTCTTCATCTGTTAACTTTCTCATGAACTTTGCTGGATTTCCTCCCCACACCTGCCACATGATACTGATAACTTGTAGATATGTCCTTGTAAATATATTCTCAAGTCGACGGTTAAAGAGAGTAATTCAAAAGTATAGCAACATAAGAAATCCGTTTAATTCATCGTCAAACAATGGAAACACAAGAACCCTCTGTTACTCCACTCACCCTTGTTTCAGATACAAGTAGAATTGCTAACAAGGCAAAGGTGGTTCTCAGATTAAGACAAAATGAATTATGATTTACAGTCAAATCATTTCAGTAACTAAGAGTGTACCAACCAAATTGTAAGCAAAGACACAGAGGGGCTCTACTTGAAGAAGTTCAACTGGTCAAGTCTTGGCTATAGGTCAACCTAGGACTGAATGCAGATAGCACTTTGTGAGTCTGGATTTACAAAGAGGTATATGCAGGTTGTTTAGGGGGCTTTTAGGCTTGGTAGAGCTTTAGGGTTCCCAACAACAAACCTAGGGTTCTATTTTTAGTTCTTGATACCATTAATTCTCTGATCATACTTCAACTTAGAGAAAAATAAAGCAGTTTTCAGTTCCAGTCTTATCAAAATCTCAGTAGGCAGTAAACCACAAAAGATAAAGTGAACAGAAAACAAACCTCTCCAGAAGGGATTCGCGTGTTCTGTCTCACAAGGGAACCAGCATCAACCATGGCATGTTTCTCAACCACCATACCATCGAGTAGTGTAGCTCCCATGCCAACAAAGGCCTCATCCTCAACAGTACACCCATGTATGACAGCACTATGACCTGCTCGATTTCATTTAAAAGACAGAATAGTTAAGTAACAATCATGCAACACAACATAAAACAGATACTTCAAAACTGTTAAATCACTTTTTAAGGTTTACCTACGGTTACATTGTCCCCAATTAGGGTAGGTAGAACCTTGCCACTTATGTTGGTTTTTGCAACATGTACAAGAGTATTGTCTTGGATATTTGTTCCGGATCCAACGCTGATGTTATTCACATCACCTGCACAAGTTAAAACCCCAGATCAATATACAAGTAGGTTTCCAACTACTTCATGAAGTCTAAGAACCAAGGATTACTGATGAAAAGATGATCAGTATGGTTATCGATAACATAGCAACATGAAGATTAGAAGGCACTGAGAAATTTCATTTCATCGAATGAAAAGGCCAATCCACAATTAAAAACAAGTCTTACAAAACGAAACTAACATGTTTGTATCATGATTCAACCAATCAGTTGGATTTTCCTTAACACTATCATTTGAGGCAAACCGACGACTAAACTGTGACTAAACTTTAGATAATCTTGTTTCTATTCTCATTTCTAGACATTCATGAGTAATAACATGGAACCAAAAACCCATAAGTTAGTGAAAAAATCAAAGCCTTACCTCGAAGAACACACCCATACCAAATGGACGAGCCTTTTCCGATCTGAATATCACCAATAACAGAGGCACTCGGAGCCACAAACACATCCTTATCCACCAATGGAGATTTATCAAACACATTCATCAACGTCCGATGCCTCGACACTGAAAACAAAAAGAGCCCGATCAGACCCACAAATTTCCGAATCAAAGTTCTCTATCCACAGCAAGAATCAAATGAATTTTTCTGGTGAAGACACAAATTAGAGATATGAATTGGATCTAGGGTTCAATAGAGCGTAGCAAGTGAAGGATCTGAAGCGTACGATGTTCCTCGATGTGGTGGCTTCCTTGAAGAAGAGAACCAACGCGATCAAGAGCTTGACCAGTCCCACGAATCCAGTTACCCAGAGTGTAAATCGCTCTTCCTAGGGTTCCCATTTTTGTGAGTCTCCGATTTACTCAAACACAAGATTCTGTGAAATGAGCAGGCTTATTTCGTGGTGTCGCTCCACCAGATAGAGAGGTTTATGGAGGCGTTTGGGGGCTAAATGTAATGTGTACGGATATTTTTTACTCGACCGAGTTCGTTGTTTTGTTGACCTCTAAAATTTTCGAGTATGGAGTGGGAGGATTAACCAAACCGAATTGTAGTGAACCAATCCGACATTTCATAATTTAAAATCGAACCAAGTGTTATACAGTAATAATTACATGGACGGTGGAAAAAGTTTTATACCAAATAAATCGAATTTGAATATATGTATTACCAAACCAGATAAAGAAACCATTATTTTTAAGTTAAAATACATTTTAATCTATTAATGAGCTAAAAAAATTAAAACAAAAATTATTTTTTATGAATGTAAAATTATATTCACCAAAAAAATTTTGTTACATACAATGCTTCCATAGTTTGAATTTTTAAAACTATGGCAACATATAAACTGAAAACAAAAGGGCTTAAGAAAAATAGATGTATAAATTGAGAAATGGTCAATAATTTCTATATATCTGTGAATTTATAATTATTTTAAGTTATTGGCTTTTTAATGTGCGATAATAACAAATTTTATTTTTATTTTAATATATAGAGAGATAATTGATTAAAAGTAAATATTTATATTTGACATATTTGTTATTTGATGATTATTATACTTATATCTTATAGTATATCAAAGTTGAATAACTTTCTCCATTTACTTGACATCGGCTGATAGAGAGAATTATATAGGGCTTATTGCTAAACTAGACCCTTATTTGAAGTCAATTCTAAAACTAGATCCTTTTTTTTTTTTTTTTCAAAATGTCTTAAAAATACCTTTCCCACTTTCTTTTTTCACAAAAATACATAACGCAGACTTCTCCTGTGAAGTCTGGTTGCTGGGTTTGAAAAACAATAACCCAAAGATTATCACGTAATAACGAAAATGTCATCGTCTTCAATAGTTCTCAACCACCATTACCAAACAAAATTAAGCTCTAAATGCTTCAAACAACCGAATTAAGTGATGTTAATGCTCTAAAACTGAGTTAAAAGCTCTATTTTTGTTGATCTCCTCTCTCATTTCAACTATTTTACTCTATAATATCGTTTTTAATATTTACCATCCATATATCTTGCGATTTACTAAGATTCAAGCATAATAACGCTTGGGTTGCTTGGGTATTGGTGGCGTGATAAGCTTTTGGCCGTTTAAGAAGCTAAACACAAGCTCAAACCGAATCTTGGTAATTTTTGTTTCATTTTTTCCGATTTTCCAAAAGACAGACTTCATGGGTGAAGTCTCAATAGTAAACTGGGGGTTAGTTTTGCAATTGACTTTTTGGGTCTCAGACTTCACGATGGAACCACGATGAAGTCTGAAGTTCTCATTTGAAAACAAAAAAACGGTGTTTAGACTTCACCGTCGAAGTCTGCTTACAAAAGGTCTAGTCTTGCAATTGACCGTTAAGTCTGACTTTGTACAAAGACTTCTCTTGTGAAGTCTGCGAAAAAAGGCGGTTAGTTTTGCAATTGACCGGAACGAAGACTTTTTATCGAGACTTCATCTGAGAAGTCTGCGTGAAAAAGGAGTTAGTTTTGCATTTGACCGAAATTCCAAAACATTGACTATTGGTAGACTTCTCGTATGAAGTCTACAATCATCGGTAACACTGGAAATTAAAAAATAAATTTTTTTGGTCAATTGCAAAAGTAACCCTTTTTCTACATAGACTTCTCAGACGAACTCTCATGTAAAATTCAAACTCTGGTCAATTGCAAACTATGCCCTACTTTATGGGTAGACTTCGCCAAAGAAGTCTCTGAAAGCAAAAAGACTTCATCGAGGAAGTCTAAATACGTAATAGACTTCACAGGCACAGTCCATTACCAAAAAGACTTCCTAGATGAAGTTTACTAAAAAAGTCAAAACTGTGGTCATTTGCAAAATTAGACCCCAAATTTGTAAAACAAGTGTAACACCTCTACCGCCTTAAGATCTTTTCTGGATCTTTCATCAACATATTATTTGAAAGTCTTTTTGTATTTAAAACTCCAAATTTTTAGAAGTTTGCTCAGACGCCTTATGAGATTGCCTTGGTAAGAAATGATCTTGTACTTTGGCATGTTGATTGATCACACCAATCCGCTTCTTCTAAAATATAGTATGTTTTAGACCATATTGCTATTATATTAAACATAGTAAATTGACCACTCATAAATATAAACCATATTTAATTAAAAAATGTCTCAAATACTACAAAATTGATTATATTTAACTAGTTTTCCGGTAAAAATATTGCTACTATATTTTCATGTGACGAAAGCATTTATTTGGAAACATTTAGGAAATTTGAAGAATTCCGTTCATACAAATGTGATACAAAAAACACAACCAAATATAAAATTGACACAACCATTTCCGTAAATGTAACTTGATTTTAAATTGTAATATGGTTGTATAATGCTGATAAAGTCGCAAAGATTGTCTAGCAAAAATAATTTAAAATTTAAATATCATGTATAGTATGAACTCTTTAGCATATCATCGTAAAATTAGATACATACTCTAAAATAATTTAACATAAAAATATTGTAGCGATTATTTTTACTGGAAACTTAGTTAAATATAAGCAATTTTATAGTATTTGAGATATTTTTTTAAAATGAAAATATGGTTTATATTTATGTGTGGTCAATTTACTTAAAAATAATTCTATATTTTAGTAGTTATATAAGTGAAAGATTATAGATAATTTTAAATAAAATTCAGTATTAAATACTTAACTAAAAAAGGGAAATCGACAATTTTAATAACGAACTTATACATTTTTGCCAAAATAAAAACGAACTTTTTGTTGAGCCAAAAAATATACGAACTTTAAGTTGACCGAGCCAATTTAAGTAAAAAAAAAGTCAACGTTAGACTACTGTTAACTTTGACTTTTTCTGTACTTAAATTGGCTCAATCAACTTAAAGTTTGTATATTTTTTGGCTCATCAAAGAGTCCGAATTTATTTTGGCAAAAACGCGTAAGTTCGTTATTAAAATGACCGTTTTCCCAAATCTCTTCACACCAAATATTCATTTTACATTCCTTAGTATAAATTACAATTTCTCAATTAAGAATAACGCCAACGATAAATCGAACCAATGTTCATTAGATAAGGATTAGAATCTCAAAGTGCTAGAGCATATAAAGAAGAAACAGATCAAGCAAGCAATGAGTTCAGCAATACCAACAGAGACAAAAAGAAGAAGGAGAAGGCGATACAATCAATTTTTGGTTATCCCTAAAACGATTCCTTGTCTATTTTAATAGTTACAGTGACTTGTAACTTCATCGTTTAATCTTCTCCGTCCACATGTCCCCATCTCATCATTACCAACTATATTTGTTCCTATATAAAATCAAAAACTTAACCTCAAGGTTTAATGGCAAGAAACTCTTCTGCATATAATTAAGAAATTCTAAAGTGGCTTCTTCGGTGAGTTGGTTTGTCCATTGATAAAACAAGTGTAACACCTCTACCGCCTTAAGATCTTTTCTGGATCTTTCATCAACATATTATTTGAAAGTCTTTTTGTATTTAAAACTCCAAATTTTTAGAAGTTTGCTCAGACGCCTTATGAGATTGCCTTGGTAAGAAATGATCTTGTACTTTGGCATGTTGATTGATCACACCAATCCGCTTCTTCTAAAATATAGTATGTTTTAGACCATATTGCTATTATATTAAACATAGTAAATTGACCACTCATAAATATAAACCATATTTAATTAAAAAATGTCTCAAATACTACAAAATTGATTATATTTAACTAGTTTTCCGGTAAAAATATTGCTACTATATTTTCATGTGACGAAAGCATTTATTTGGAAACATTTAGGAAATTTGAAGAATTCCGTTCATACAAATGTGATACAAAAAACACAACCAAATATAAAATTGACACAACCATTTCCGTAAATGTAACTTGATTTTAAATTGTAATATGGTTGTATAATGCTGATAAAGTCGCAAAGATTGTCTAGCAAAAATAATTTAAAATTTAAATATCATGTATAGTATGAACTCTTTAGCATATCATCGTAAAATTAGATACATACTCTAAAATAATTTAACATAAAAATATTGTAGCGATTATTTTTACTGGAAACTTAGTTAAATATAAGCAATTTTATAGTATTTGAGATATTTTTTTAAAATGAAAATATGGTTTATATTTATGTGTGGTCAATTTACTTAAAAATAATTCTATATTTTAGTAGTTATATAAGTGAAAGATTATAGATAATTTTAAATAAAATTCAGTATTAAATACTTAACTAAAAAAGGGAAATCGACAATTTTAATAACGAACTTATACATTTTTGCCAAAATAAAAACGAACTTTTTGTTGAGCCAAAAAATATACGAACTTTAAGTTGACCGAGCCAATTTAAGTAAAAAAAAAGTCAACGTTAGACTACTGTTAACTTTGACTTTTTCTGTACTTAAATTGGCTCAATCAACTTAAAGTTTGTATATTTTTTGGCTCATCAAAGAGTCCGAATTTATTTTGGCAAAAACGCGTAAGTTCGTTATTAAAATGACCGTTTTCCCAAATCTCTTCACACCAAATATTCATTTTACATTCCTTAGTATAAATTACAATTTCTCAATTAAGAATAACGCCAACGATAAATCGAACCAATGTTCATTAGATAAGGATTAGAATCTCAAAGTGCTAGAGCATATAAAGAAGAAACAGATCAAGCAAGCAATGAGTTCAGCAATACCAACAGAGACAAAAAGAAGAAGGAGAAGGCGATACAATCAATTTTTGGTTATCCCTAAAACGATTCCTTGTCTATTTTAATAGTTACAGTGACTTGTAACTTCATCGTTTAATCTTCTCCGTCCACATGTCCCCATCTCATCATTACCAACTATATTTGTTCCTATATAAAATCAAAAACTTAACCTCAAGGTTTAATGGCAAGAAACTCTTCTGCATATAATTAAGAAATTCTAAAGTGGCTTCTTCGGTGAGTTGGTTTGTCCATTGATAAAACAAGTGTAACACCTCTACCGCCTTAAGATCTTTTCTGGATCTTTCATCAACATATTATTTGAAAGTCTTTTTGTATTTAAAACTCCAAATTTTTAGAAGTTTGCTCAGACGCCTTATGAGATTGCCTTGGTAAGAAATGATCTTGCACTCTTGGCATGTTGATTGATCACACCAATCCGCTTCTTCTAAAACATAGTATGTTTTAGACCATATTGCTATTATATTAAACATAGTAAATTGACCATTCATAAATATAAACCATATTTTATTAAAAAATGTCTCAAATACTACAAAATTAATTATATTTAACTAGTTTTTCAGTAAAAATATTGCTACTATATTTTCATGTGACGAAAGCATTTATTTGGAAACATTTAGGAAATTTGAAGAATTCCGTTCATACAAATGTGATACAAAAAACACAACCAAATATAAAATTGACACAACCATTTCCGTAAATGTAACTTGATTTTAAATTGTAATATGGTTGTATAATGCTGATAAAGTCGCAAAGATTGTCTAGCAAAAATAATTTAAAATTTAAATATCACGTATAGTATGAACTCTTTAGCATATCATCGTAAAATTAGATACATACTCTAAAATAATTTAACATAAAAATATTGTAGCAATTATTTTTACTGGAAACTTAGTTAAATATAAGCAATTTCATAGTATTTGAGATATTTTTTTTAAATGAAAATATGGTTTATATTTATGTGTGGTCAATTTACTTAAAAATAATTCTATATTTTAGTAGTTATATAAGTGAAAGATTATAGATAATTTTAAATAAAATTCAGTATTAAATACTTAACTAAAAAAGGGAAAACGACAATTTTAATAACGAACTTATACATTTTTGCCAAAATAAAAACGAACTTTTTGTTGAGCCAAAAAATATACGAAGTTTAAGTTGAGTGAGCCAATTTAAGTACAAAAAAGTCAACGTTAGACTACTGTTAACTTTGACTTTTTCTGTACTTAAATTGGCTCAATCAACTTAAAGTTTGTATATTTTTTGGCTCATCAAAGAGTCCGAATTTATTTTGGCAAAAACGCGTAAGTTCGTTATTAAAATGACCGTTTTCCCAAATCTCTTCACACCAAATATTCATTTTACATTCCTTAGTATAAATTACAATTTCTCAATTAAGAATAACGCCAACGATAAATCGAACCAATGTTCATTAGATAAGGATTAGAATCTCAAAGTGCTAGAGCATATAAAGAAGAAACAGATCAAGCAAGCAATGAGTTCAGCAATACCAACAGAGACAAAAAGAAGAAGGAGAAGGCGATACAATCAATTTTTGGTTATCCCTAAAACGATTCCTTGTCTATTTTAATAGTTACAGTGACTTGTAACTTCATCGTTTAATCTTCTCCGTCCACATGTCCCCATCTCATCATTACCAACTATATTTGTTCCTATATAAAATCAAAAACTTAACCTCAAGGTTTAATGGCAAGAAACTCTTCTGCATATAATTAAGAAATTCTAAAGTGGCTTCTTCGGTGAGTTGGTTTGTCCATTGATAAAACAAGTGTAACACCTCTACCGCCTTAAGATCTTTTCTGGATCTTTCATCAACATATTATTTGAAAGTCTTTTTGTATTTAAAACTCCAAATTTTTAGAAGTTTGCTCAGACGCCTTATGAGATTGCCTTGGTAAGAAATGATCTTGTACTCTTGGCATGTTGATTGATCACACCAATCCGCTTCTTCTAAAACATAGTATGTGATTTCTCCTCTCGATGAACAAAAATCTTTATGTGAATTTTGTTCTAGACTTGCATCATTCACAGCAAGTTTGCAATCGTCATGTGCAGCTAGAAGCTGATCTGGCAGATAGTATCTCATGCCAACTCGCTTTGAGTAAAATGGCTTGAGGTGTACTTGTTAAAACAAATTTCATTCAGGTCAATCAAACAAACAACAAGTTTGGCCTCTTGGTTTTGGAAAAAACTTCTAAAGTACAGAGCCATTGCACAACCTTTTTGTAAAACGGAAGTTCATAATGGCAAGCGAACTTTGTTCTAGTATGAAAACTGGTCTGAATTGGGTCCGCTAATAGAAGTTGCAGGTTCTAGTGGGTGCATTGTTCTGGGGATAAGCGGGAAAATGTCTAGAGCAGAAGCATGGACATATCGGCTTAGAAGAAGACATCGTACACGGTACACCTCTGTTTAATTTGATTGAGGAGGAGTTAAGCTTAAGATGACAAAACCGTTTGAATGATGAGGATGTTGTGCTTTGGCACAAAGGCGTCGGGTTCCCTCAAGAGACACTGAAATATTTTCTTTCTGTGTATGGCTTGTAGCACTTAATCGACTATCAACAGGATACACATTGGTCAGGTGGAATGGAGGAGCTTTGACGGCATGTGTATTCTGTCAAGCTACAAACCCGAGATCATTTATTTTTCTCCTGTAGTTATCTGTCTGGCGTTTGGGCTTCTCTTGCCAAAAGCATTTATAAGTCCAGATACACAACTGGCTTCGATAACTTGCAGAATAGTAGAATTGTTTTTTTTTTAACGCGATTCTGCATAAATTTTACAAAAAAAAAAAAAATGTATAATAACTCAGGAAAACCAAAAACGTAGAATTTACGTTTTTGCTAAAAAAAATTACAAGTAAATGGCCATTAAGCAATTAAGTGAAGATATAGTTGCTTATTTGCGTAATAACAAAATATATTGTTTATTTTCAGTTTTTTTTATGGCAAAAAATCAATTTTGAACATGGATAATATGATTGCATGAATATTAATATATTATTTAGATATTGTTGTTTATAATTTTGAAATTATAAGTGTTTGAAAAATATTTTTAAACTTTATTTTTTCTTTTTGGTCATGAATATTTTTAACTTATATATATAACAAAATAAGTGTTTGAGTAGTATTTTTAATGTTATTTTACTCTAATATATCTAGGATGTTTCATCTTTTTCTAATTTTAAATATATGTTTAACAATTTTCTGATTATCAAATAACATCTTAAATATTGAAATTTAATATTAAATAACTTAAATTTTTAAGTATTATATTTTTTTCAAAAAAAATATTATTCCATCATTCTGCAAGATTTATCCAATCACACAGATTTTGATTTTTCCGTAACTTTTTATTCAAAAAATTAAATCATCCGCTGCTTAATTTTATTTTCCGCCATCACGCAGTGTTACTAATCGAAGACGGAGTGGCCATCCCTTATCATGTATACCTCAGGCTTTCATCGGAATTGAGTGGAGAGTTTCCTCATAAGATTCTTATTTCAAGCCTCTGTTTACATGATCAGGCAAGAAAGAAATAGTAGAAGACATGGAGAAGAACCAAACACCAAAACTCAGCTCATTAAGTGGATACACAAGGATGCCCGGAATAAGCTATCATCAATTTGACTAGCAGGTGTTAGGCGATATGATGCAAGTCTCCAAATATGGTTTCAATCTAGAATCTAGCTAAGCACATGAAGGTTTTTTGTATGTCTTTCCTAATTTCATTAACTAGATATCCTTAAACCATGTTTTATTCTTTTCATAATATCGTTTTTCTTAGTGGCTTTGATATTAATGCCGCAACATATACAAAATTAATTAACTACCATGATTCTCCCCGCCGTGGGCATTTATTTTTTTTGGATCATAGCGGACCGGCCCATTAAGACCGCGGACCATATAGTCATGTCCATGCCCAACCCGCAAAACCCAACGGGTTAATGGGCCGGCCCGCGGGCCCTAGTTTAAGGGATGCAACATCAAGACACAAACCTGTGAAACTCAAATCATTAAAGAATACTAGAAACACGCTTGGCATATTAAACCACGTTTATTGTATATATGCAATTCAGAAACTATGGTACCGTAAATAACTATCTGACAAAGATTAACTACTATATTGATACTATATTGACGCTATCTACAAACCAGCCAATTGTAACAACAAAGAGACTGTTTCTCGTTAAGCATCCCAAAAAGAGAACCATTAAATATAATCAAACAATAAGATATGAGTTTCTACTTGTAAGAATCATAATACACTAGCATGTGGTTAACAACAACACAAAATTATCTTAAGACAAGTGTAGGTGAGGATTGTACTCGCCTCCAAGTCTCTCTGTCGCTTCCTTGATTTGTTTTCTTGCATCTGCAATGAAAGCAAGATAACTTATTATAACATCAAGCCCATTTATTCATAATACCAAAGTTGTATATACAACAAGAGTTAAGTAGTAGAAAGTTTTGTAGAGATAGGAATCGGTTTTTGTTATTTGCAGGGAGGACCAAGAACGCCAAAGGCATCTTCTACTCCTAAATAGGATATGATAAACTGATCGCAAACATGAGTACATGACCGGTTCTCCTCAAGGGAACTGATGATTTCAGGTTGGTGTTGAGTTTTTGCTTGAGATGTGAGAAATAAATAAGGTTCAGATCTAATTTGAGCATCTTCTCTTTCACTGCTTAACTACATATGAATAATACATACGTGTAGATACAATATACAATTCTTTCAACTTTCTTTTATTCACGAAATTATTCTTTTGTATATTTTTATAAGATTCTTCACTGCCGTACACAACATCATCTTAAAGTCTATAAAAGCAATAGCAAAGTTATGAATTTTAAATGCAAACCATGTATAGGCTTTGAGCCTTGGATGATACAGTTCTATGTTCCTTAGTTCTATGTGAGGAATTAACTTGTTACTTACAATCCATTGTTTTTGCTGAAACCTGAATGCTCTTGTCAAATGGGTTATTTTTAGATGTTATCGATATTGTCTCAGCTTTCTTAACCCTATTCATCATCTAACTATGGAGGATTTGTGTGGCTGATACTAGGAAGAAGCTAAAAATGCATCACAGTGGGCAAACCGAGTTCAAGAAACCACCCAAAAACCAACTGATACTTATGTCACACTCCTAAACTCAAATATGAAATTCAAAGCTACTTACCCTTGATATCACCAACTGTGACAAAATATGAAGCAAAACGGGAGCTTGAATGCTTGATCAACCATACCAGATATGCCCTCAAGAGAAAGNTACACGGTACACCTCTGTTTAATTTGATTGAGGAGGAGTTAAGCTTAAGATGACAAAACCGTTTGAATGATGAGGATGTTGTGCTTTGGCACAAAGGCGTCGGGTTCCCTCAAGAGACACTGAAATATTTTCTTTCTGTGTATGGCTTGTAGCACTTAATCGACTATCAACAGGATACACATTGGTCAGGTGGAATGGAGGAGCTTTGACGGCATGTGTATTCTGTCAAGCTACAAACCCGAGATCATTTATTTTTCTCCTGTAGTTATCTGTCTGGCGTTTGGGCTTCTCTTGCCAAAAGCATTTATAAGTCCAGATACACAACTGGCTTCGATAACTTGCAGAATAGTAGAATTGTTTTTTTTTTAACGCGATTCTGCATAAATTTTACAAAAAAAAAAAAAATGTATAATAACTCAGGAAAACCAAAAACGTAGAATTTACGTTTTTGCTAAAAAAAATTACAAGTAAATGGCCATTAAGCAATTAAGTGAAGATATAGTTGCTTATTTGCGTAATAACAAAATATATTGTTTATTTTCAGTTTTTTTTATGGCAAAAAATCAATTTTGAACATGGATAATATGATTGCATGAATATTAATATATTATTTAGATATTGTTGTTTATAATTTTGAAATTATAAGTGTTTGAAAAATATTTTTAAACTTTATTTTTTCTTTTTGGTCATGAATATTTTTAACTTATATATATAACAAAATAAGTGTTTGAGTAGTATTTTTAATGTTATTTTACTCTAATATATCTAGGATGTTTCATCTTTTTCTAATTTTAAATATATGTTTAACAATTTTCTGATTATCAAATAACATCTTAAATATTGAAATTTAATATTAAATAACTTAAATTTTTAAGTATTATATTTTTTTCAAAAAAAATATTATTCCATCATTCTGCAAGATTTATCCAATCACACAGATTTTGATTTTTCCGTAACTTTTTATTCAAAAAATTAAATCATCCGCTGCTTAATTTTATTTTCCGCCATCACGCAGTGTTACTAATCGAAGACGGAGTGGCCATCCCTTATCATGTATACCTCAGGCTTTCATCGGAATTGAGTGGAGAGTTTCCTCATAAGATTCTTATTTCAAGCCTCTGTTTACATGATCAGGCAAGAAAGAAATAGTAGAAGACATGGAGAAGAACCAAACACCAAAACTCAGCTCATTAAGTGGATACACAAGGATGCCCGGAATAAGCTATCATCAATTTGACTAGCAGGTGTTAGGCGATATGATGCAAGTCTCCAAATATGGTTTCAATCTAGAATCTAGCTAAGCACATGAAGGTTTTTTGTATGTCTTTCCTAATTTCATTAACTAGATATCCTTAAACCATGTTTTATTCTTTTCATAATATCGTTTTTCTTAGTGGCTTTGATATTAATGCCGCAACATATACAAAATTAATTAACTACCATGATTCTCCCCGCCGTGGGCATTTATTTTTTTTGGATCATAGCGGACCGGCCCATTAAGACCGCGGACCATATAGTCATGTCCATGCCCAACCCGCAAAACCCAACGGGTTAATGGGCCGGCCCGCGGGCCCTAGTTTAAGGGATGCAACATCAAGACACAAACCTGTGAAACTCAAATCATTAAAGAATACTAGAAACACGCTTGGCATATTAAACCACGTTTATTGTATATATGCAATTCAGAAACTATGGTACCGTAAATAACTATCTGACAAAGATTAACTACTATATTGATACTATATTGACGCTATCTACAAACCAGCCAATTGTAACAACAAAGAGACTGTTTCTCGTTAAGCATCCCAAAAAGAGAACCATTAAATATAATCAAACAATAAGATATGAGTTTCTACTTGTAAGAATCATAATACACTAGCATGTGGTTAACAACAACACAAAATTATCTTAAGACAAGTGTAGGTGAGGATTGTACTCGCCTCCAAGTCTCTCTGTCGCTTCCTTGATTTGTTTTCTTGCATCTGCAATGAAAGCAAGATAACTTATTATAACATCAAGCCCATTTATTCATAATACCAAAGTTGTATATACAACAAGAGTTAAGTAGTAGAAAGTTTTGTAGAGATAGGAATCGGTTTTTGTTATTTGCAGGGAGGACCAAGAACGCCAAAGGCATCTTCTACTCCTAAATAGGATATGATAAACTGATCGCAAACATGAGTACATGACCGGTTCTCCTCAAGGGAACTGATGATTTCAGGTTGGTGTTGAGTTTTTGCTTGAGATGTGAGAAATAAATAAGGTTCAGATCTAATTTGAGCATCTTCTCTTTCACTGCTTAACTACATATGAATAATACATACGTGTAGATACAATATACAATTCTTTCAACTTTCTTTTATTCACGAAATTATTCTTTTGTATATTTTTATAAGATTCTTCACTGCCGTACACAACATCATCTTAAAGTCTATAAAAGCAATAGCAAAGTTATGAATTTTAAATGCAAACCATGTATAGGCTTTGAGCCTTGGATGATACAGTTCTATGTTCCTTAGTTCTATGTGAGGAATTAACTTGTTACTTACAATCCATTGTTTTTGCTGAAACCTGAATGCTCTTGTCAAATGGGTTATTTTTAGATGTTATCGATATTGTCTCAGCTTTCTTAACCCTATTCATCATCTAACTATGGAGGATTTGTGTGGCTGATACTAGGAAGAAGCTAAAAATGCATCACAGTGGGCAAACCGAGTTCAAGAAACCACCCAAAAACCAACTGATACTTATGTCACACTCCTAAACTCAAATATGAAATTCAAAGCTACTTACCCTTGATATCACCAACTGTGACAAAATATGAAGCAAAACGGGAGCTTGAATGCTTGATCAACCATACCAGATATGCCCTCAAGAGAAAGAAACGAAATTTGTTTTAGTGAAATCAAAAATTGCCCTCAAGGTAAGTCTCGCCATAGATGGTGTGAGAGAGAGAGAGAGAGCTAGAGAGAGAGAGAGAGAGAGAGAGAGAGAGAGAGGATGAAGAAGAAAAAGCAAAATAGAGACACGGAAGAAACCTGAAATGTCTAAGCGTCGGCCATTGAAGAACTTCAAAAGTTGCTTGATTCGCCGTGAAATGGCCGCAATTGATTGAGAATCGCGTCACTGGGAGTAGCTTTGAGATCATAATCGGAGTTTGAAGATGAAGGATTGAGGTCGGAGAAGGATCGTCTATTCGTCTTCTATGTTCTGTCTTATTTCTTTAATCTCTGCCGGGTCACCCGCGAACCCGCTTCACAAAAAACCCGTTAACCCACACTCCGTTTGGGCTATGCCCAATAAGCCCACTTTTTTTTGGGCACCATTTAAAGTGTCCATATCCGCCCCGTTTTGACCTTTAGTGGGCCAGACCCGCGGGTTCAAAGCCCGTTTGACATTGAACATGTTAGCTTTATATCTTTCTTAGATTCTTGAATCTCTATTTTTTTCATCTTATGTTTTCAATATGATGTGGTAAAATGGCTCAACCAAAATTTAGAGTAAAAAAATATTATTATTTCTTTGGGTTTATTTTATTCATCAAAATTTCATCAAACCCATTTTATTTGGATTTGAATGGCAAAAGAATCAAAGGCGAATTGCTAAAAATAGACTCAAAATTGAGTTTGAATGCAAAACTAGACCACAAATTGAAACAAATGCAAAAGTAGACCTTTGGGGTATGGAAATTACATTAACTCCCTTATTTGCAAACAAAAAAACAGAAACCGCAATTACAGTTCTAACTTCCGCGCGAAGTAGACTTCTTGAACGAAGTCTCACAGTAGACTTCTTGAACGAAGTCTCACAGTAGACTTCTTGAACGAAGTCTCACAGTAGACTTCGTTCATGACATCCATGAAGTCTGAACCGTAATTAAACCTTAGATTTAAATTAGAAAAATAATAAAAAATATTTTCAAAGCAATTTCTTCTAAAGAAAATAAGATTATCTAAAATATGAACTTTATAAATTAAAATTTCAGAAACTTTCATAAATTTTAAGCATGTAAGGTTGATTATGTTCTAAAATACCATAAACAGTCGCAGACTTCGACCATGAAGTCCGAACCGTAATTAAATGTGAAATTTTAATTAAAAAATGAAAAAAAAATATTTTCGATCAAATTTTTGAAAGATAAATTATTTTAAATCAAATCGAATAGGTTTAAATAAAAAAATTCATAAAACTAAGCCATTTGATGTAAACCATGTGAGGCATAAGTTAGAGGTTACCAATGGGTAAGAATCCATGCATATATTCTTTAGGGTTAGACTTAGATTGATATGTTTTTGAATAAAATGACGATCCTTCGTATAGTTGTTAGATTTTGAACATATTATACTATTTTGATGTCAAATGTTAGTATTTGTTAACAAAGAGTGAATTAACGTTCGAAATTTAGAGTTTAGGGCTTACAGACTTCTCGAGTTTCGGGTGAAGTCTCACGGTAGACTTCGCATGTGAAGTCTGTAAGATTTTGTTATCATAGACTTCTTTGTAGAAGTCTGATGAAATTCAAATAAATCCAAAATTTTGAAATGTTTCGCAAAAATTTTGGGGGAAAATTTACATTTACTAAACAAAAGATAAAACTGAAATTGCAATAGTTAATCTGGGTAAAAAAATTAAAAATTTCCATCGTTCTTTTTCTTTCTACGAATCACCAAACGTCGCCGGAAATCTCTAAACGCCGAGACTCTTTCTCCTCTTTCGCCGTAAGTTATCGATATTCTTTCTCCTCTTTCTCCTCTTTCTCCTCTCTCGCTGGAAAACTCTAATCCCATCTTTTATTTGATTCATAGATCGGAGAATCGCAACCGTCTATTCATATCTTCAAAAGCTATTTTGTTTGCGTCTTCGCATATCAGATGAGTAGCAAGCGGTCGGTGAAGAGAGCATTGCTTCTAGATGACAATGAAGATGAAGATGAAGATGAAGATCCAGATGAAGATGAAGATCTCGATGAAGATGAAGAAGAAAAAATCAGATGAAACTCACACTTACTAACCAGACCCTGAGATGCCAATGCAAAAATTTTGTCGACCTGGTGAAGGAGTAACTTCACCAGGTCGACACAATTTTGCATTGACATGTCAGGGTCTGGTTAGTAAGTGTGAGTTTCATCTGATTCTTCTTTTTCATCTTCATCGGGCTCTTCTTCTTCATATTAGACAACAAAACACAATATTTATTTTTAATTTCTTTTGAAATGGATTGGAACTTTATTTCTTAAGTTTTATGTTAATTATATTTAATTTCTCTTATTATGTTTAATTATCTATCGGAACCTTTGATTTCTTATTATGTTGATTATCTTTAATTTCTCTTATTATGTTAATTATCTATCGGAACCTTTGACTTCTAAAAGTAGACTTCACGAGTAGTATATACAAAGAGACTTCGTATTCATACAGAACACCCAGTTAGAGACTTCTTCAGTAGACTTCCAACACAGACTTCCTCTGTATGTTAATTATATTAAATTTCTCTATTAATGTTAATTATCTATGCGAACCTTTGATTTCTTATTAGTTAATTATCTTTAATTTCTCTTATTATGTTAATTATTATTGGAATCTTGATTTGTAAATCAAATACAAAGTTCGAAAACCGCAAAAAATACAAAAAGAACTGGTCTCAGAACAGCGAGAACACCTAGAGACTTCTAAAAGTAGACTTCACGAGTAGACTTCACTAAGAGACTTCGTATTCATCAAAACACCTAGTTAGAGACTTCTCCAGTAGATTTCCAGGCACAGACTTCCTCTATAGGAAGTGGTATAATCGTTTGCATAGAGACATAATCAACCTTAATTTTGTGAAAGTTTCTGAAATTTTAATTTATAAAGTTCATATTTGGGATAATCTTATTTTCTTAAGAAGAAATTGCATTGAGATTATTTTTTATTATTTTCATAATTTAAATCTACGGTTTAATTACGGTTCAGACTTCGACCATGAAGTCTGGAAACGTAATTAAATGTGGAATTTTAATATAAAAAATGATAAAAAATTATTTCAATCAAAATTTTTGAAAGATAAATTATTTTAAATCAAATCGAATAGGTTTAAAAAAAAAATACATAAAACTGAGCCATTTGATGTAAATCATGTGAGGCATATAGGTTAGAGGTTGCCAATGTGTAAGAATCCATGCATATATCTTTAGGGTTAGACTTAGATTGATATGTTTTTGATATAAAATGGCGATCCTTCGTATAGTTGTTAGATTTTGAACATATTATACTATTTTGATGTCAAATGTTAGTATTTGTTAACAAAGAGTGAATTAAACGTTCGAAATTTAGAGTTTAGGGCTTACAGACTTCTCGAGTTTCGGGTGAAGTCTCACGGTAGACTTCGCTTGTGAAGTCTGTAAGATTTTGTTATCGTATGAAATTCAAAATAAATCCAAAACAAATGTAATCATCATCGGAAGTGGTAATAATCATCTGCATACCATAATTATTCTTCATTGCAGATCTAATCATCATCGGCGTTACTCCATCGATTGTTCCCCATTCATCATAAAACAATTTAGCAATATATCTCGGAGCATGACGTTTGCGTAGAGAAATTCGGTCTGCAACATTGCAAGTATGATCTTTTTTGTACAAGGTAACCCAAAACCTTTTTGGTTCATTTTTCACAGCCGCTCTAATCCTCCAATTGCATCCTTTCACACCGCAGATGGCTACGAACAACTTTTGTGTAGACTTATGCACTTTGAACGTGAATTTCGACATTATAGCCGTCAACCGCAGCTCGGATACAAGCGCATCCTTTGTAGGAAAACTCGCAGTCGTATAGATACCGTCTGACCATGTCATGTTGGATCTTGGGCCTTCACCAACAAAAGCCACCTTCCGCAACAGACACAACGTATTATCCTCATCATCATTTTCACTACCATCCTCATCCTCAACTTTCCATACACAGATAATCCTCAAGGTATTCTTCTTTAACCTCACCAGCATGAGATTCTTCCGCATCATCAATCATCATCATCACATCGTCGTTGACGTTAACCTCACCACCATCAGATATATCCATATCTTCGTCTTCAAACTCTTCTACATCCTGAAGGTCTTCGTCAACACTTTCACCAGCAACCTCATTGCCACTAGCCATACCAAAACGACTCGAGACGCAAAGGCGTACAGCATGCGTTTTACATAACTCAACCAAGGACCGCACTTGTCTATCATTTGAGACATGCATAGGTGGTGAACGACAATCCGTGTCCGTTAGTTGCAACAATGAATTCGGCAACGAGTAAGTTAACTCGACGAAGTCGTTCTTGTCCAGCTCATAGTCTGCTAGTGCCATCTCAATGAGTTCACGGTGTGTACAAGAATCACTCAAGAAAAACATTTCCCTCCTTTGGGATGATCCACCTCAAAATGCCACTTACAGTCTCTCATCACCCATTCTCCAAAGAAGCATGTACATGAACCATTTTCTGAAAGACATTTGAAACAACACAAAGGCAAACTGTTAGTTTGTTTCACAGTAGACTTCAAAGGTGAAGTCTGTTGAAAAATAATTATCAGAAATTCGTAAAATCGATTTAAGATAGAATATAAGACATTGAGATGTGAAATTCATACATAAACAACAACAATAACTAATACACATGTAAAAAATTTAAAATCTCGAAAATGCATATTATATATGATACAAATTGATTTTTTAAAAAGATAGTGCAAGAGACTTCTCGAACGAAGTCTACGCACAGACATCCTCTGTGAAGTCTAAATTTATAACCTAAACACCCAATAAGTTCAGAAAAAATATATAAAATAATTATGCGATTAAAATAGTTCAAATTTCTAAAACATCAAAAGCCATACGTAACAAACATGTTATGACAAGAAAAAAAAACTAATTACAAATAGGCTAAAATTGCATCTTTACTGAAATTATCATTAGAGACTTCACAGAGAAGTCTCTTAGTAGACTTCTTTGATGAAGTCTGCTCTGCTATCGGAAGCAGACTTCGCCCGTAAAGTCTAAATTTATAACCTAAACACCTAATAAGTTCAGAAAAATATAAAAAAATAATTATGCGATTAAAATAGTTCAAATTTCTAAAACATCAAAAGCCATACGTAACACACATGTTAGGACAAGAAAAAAAAAACTAATTACAAATAGGCTAAAATTGCATTTTTACTAAAATTATCATTAGAAGACTTCACAGGTGAAGTCTCTTAGTAGACTTCTCCAATGAAGTCTGCTTTGCTATCTGAAGCAGACTTCGCCCCTGAAGTCTGAAGCACGGGTCTAATTTTGCAATTGACCAGATTTTGACTTTTTGAGCAGACTTCACATGCGAAGTCTGCTACACAAAGGAGACTTCGTCGGAGAATGTTACCAGTTTGGGGTCTAGTTTGCAATTGACCATAATTTTGAATTTTTTAGTAGACTTCATCTAGGAAGTCTTTTTGGTAATAGACTTCATTTAGGAAGTCTATTACGTAATTAGACTTCCTCGATGAAGTCTTTTGCCTTCAGAGACTTCTTCGGCGAAGTCTACCCATAAAGTAGGGTATAGTTTTGCAATTGACCAGAGTTTGACTTTTACATGAGACTTCGTCTGAGAAGTCTATTTAGAAAAAGGGTTACTTTTGCAATTGACCAAAAAAATTTATTTTTAAATTACAGAATTACCGATGGTTGTAGACTTCATACGAGAAGTCTACCAATAGTCAATGTTTCGGAATTTTGGTCAAATGCAAAACTAACCCCTTTTTCACGCAGACTTCTCAGATGAAGTCTCGATAAAAAGTCTTAGTTCCGGTCAATTGCAAAACTAACCGCCGTTTTTTGCAAGACTTCACAGAAGAAGTCTTTGTACGAAGTCAGACTTAACCGGTCAATTGCAAAACTAGACCCCTTGTAACCAGACTTCGACGGTGAAGTCTAAACACCACCGTTTTTTGTTTTCAAAGGAGAACTTCAGACTTCATCGTGGTTCAATCGTGAAGTCTGAGACCCAAAAAGTCAATTGCAAAACTAACCCCCAGTTGACTATTGGATTTCACCCATGAAGTCTGCCTTCTGGAAAATCGGAGAAAATGAAGCAAAAATTACCAAGATTCGGTTTGAGCTTGTGTTTAGCTTCTTAAACGGCCAAGAACTGATCACGCCAACAATACCCAAGCAACCCAAGCGTTATTATGCTCGAATCTTAGTAAATCGCAAGATATATGGATGGTAAATATTGAAAACGATATTATAGAGTTAAATGGTTGAAATGAGAGAGGAGATCGACAAAAATGGAGCTTTTAACTCAGTTTTAAAGCATTAACATCACTTAATTCGGTTGTTTGAAGCATTGAGAGCTCAATTTTGTTTGGTAAGTGTGGTTGGGAACTATTGAAGACGATGGCATTTTCGTTATTACGTGAGAATCTTTGGGTTATTGTTTTTCAAACCTAGCTACCAGACTTCACAGGAGAAGTCTGCGCTAGGTATTTTTGTGAAAAAGAAGCGATGAGGGGTATTTTAAAGCATTTTGAAAAGAAAAGGAAGAGGGGTCTAGTTTTGGAATTGACTTCAAATAAGGGTCTAGTTTAGCAAGAAGCCCAAGAATCAAATGTTCGCGGATGAGACAATGTGATTACAATTTTTCAACTCATTCAAAATTGACCGTAAAAATAATTGAATTTATTTTTATTTAGCTCAATCTATTGAGCTTTTATACAATTTATAAAATTAGAATTCATAAATACTATATGTATTTAGTTATATAGTGTTGCATAATTTACTATATGAATTCAAATTCACCCAACGCGTGAGACTTCTACTAGTAAATTAATAAATTTCTCTGGTCCTGAGTCGGGCCAATGTAAAATTTAACACAATTCGATAAGATAATAAGATAATATATATATTTTTTAAATCCTATGTAAATATATGGTCCCAACAATAAGATAAATCAATAATTATAAATCTTATGTGTATATACCTAAGACAGTTTTGTAAAGTATGAATCTATTGTTGTTTGTTTATTTTTAAAATTAAAATCTCGTTGGAGTTTATTTTTAATATTCCTTATCGCATCAACAATTTCTAGTGTTGTACTCACATGATTTTTTTTTGCGTATTTGATCCGTCATGGTTGATTTTGCAACATCTTTAGATGAGTAGATTGTTAAGTTTGGTGTGAAAAATAAAAGATGAGATAACGTGCATAATGCTTGATATAATACTAAAGAAGGTTATTAACGCAAAAAAAATCACGTAGAATGCAAAAAAATAAGTAAATACTAAAAAAAATGGAACATTAACAAAATCTATTTAAAATATTAATAATAAAACATAAGGAATTCAAATAAAATAAAATTTTAAAGATTATGGACTAAACTAATTATATCTCTTTTAATTAATAATTTATTAATTTATCATTGATAAACTGAAACCTCTATAAGATAGTACATTTTTGAGGTCCAACATTATTAATTTATATAGGTTTTACTGTATATATATATATTTCCACATACATGTATGTTTAAACTTTCATTATATGTTATTGCATTTAGTAAATGTAATAACTTTGAATTCTCGGATATGTAATGGTGTTAATGATATTTTGTAGTTTAAACATTAATGTATAATCTACATGAGTTTATAGCCGTTGGTTACAACAATTATAAAGAAAAGATTTGAAATCGTAGTGATGAATTATTTCAAATTAGGGATGGTAAAAAAGAAAGATAGAATTAAAGTATCGGTTCTAAGATTGGTTTTGTAAGTTGGTTTGATTTAATCTCAGATTGGTTTGATTTAATTGACCACACTCTGTAAACGGCAAAAAAATCTTGGACGTGAAACCTAATTCAAATTCAAAACAGTATCCTATCAACAGCTTTCAATGAGAGCGTATCTACGAAATAAAAAGATCTTTCGACCGTTTGGGGTCTCTAAAATCAAGAATTCACCACCGACTCAGAGAAGTATCTTCTGCAAACAGCTCGAGACAAGACGCAACCGTCCGATTTCGTTTGTGGAATTCATATATTGAAGATTGTTTCTGATTGTGTTGTGAGGTTATCTCTGCAACGCAACTATCCAGAAGATGACGGAACTCTTCTTCGATGAAGATAGATCGACGGAGGAGAAGGAACTCGAATCTTGAAGGATTTGAAACCTCACAGACATGTTCGTCATATGAACCTGAACCTTAGGGTCTTTTTGAGTTATATTTGGGGAGATTGTTTTACGCCTCTTTTTTAAGGGTCACAATTCTCAAGGTTTGTTTCTCGTATCTACTACAGTTTGATTGAACTGTTTTATCTCCCTTGCTTATGCGGCGAGTGATTTTGGATTTTTTTGTTAACTTCTTTGATTCTCACTTCTGCTTACAGAACAACTGGAACCTTTTCAGCTTTAATGTTGCTATGGCAGGGACAAGCATATACCAGCTTGCTTGTAAAATAAAGTAAGGTTAAGAGAAAATTCGATTTCTTCTTACATTACATTACAAGAAGGAATCTTTTGTTTTTACTATGAGCACTCCTTTCTAGTAATGAACATACTGGTGCTTAACACACATTTTAGTCAAATAAGCATTTTGTTGATTAATTGATGTTTTCTCCCTTGCCAAATTGATATCATCTTGCTTCTGTTTGAAAATCTTGTCCACTGATATTTTCTTTTCTTTGCATTCCCAGATCTTCTGGGTTGGTTAAGATTGTTGTGGTTACATCCAGAACCTCGTGTCTTTGTACCAGCCAATTCCCTTCTCTCTCTCTCTCTCTCTCTCTCTCTCTCTCTCTCTCTCTCTCTCGCTGTGATGGTCGTTTCTGTCATGCCCTTAATTCCCACGCCTCAGGCCAGATGTAGGCCGCTGCTCCCTAGGAGAAATTTTCTAGGGAGCAACTTGTCACCTGATGCAGTAACAGTTGACAAGGATGACAACAACTTTCTATCTAATGATAGATCCCGTCTTCTTGTTGCAGCATCTGAGCTTGTGTTGTTAACGTACTTATTTCTTTTTGTGCAATTCTTATTTTATTTATTTCTATTCCTTCAATGTTATCTATTTTATTTTCCACTTATCTGCTGTGTAGATGTGCTGCCTCGTCATTGGATGGTGAAGAATTAGTGAGATGCCACTTCTATCAACCCTTTTTTTCCGCAGCATATGTGTTGTCATACCAACAACTTCACAACACAAACCAGCTGCAATCATTGTCACAAATGTAATGCGTACACTTTCTGTAATAATTCAGTTTGAGAGTGCAATGGATGGATTTCTAGAGTTACCCAGTCTAATTGAAGACATTGTGTACTGTACGCAATTAGATGCTGCTCTCCAGTCCATTGCCAAGGTTTCTCTATTCCATGATATACTAAAGGCAGGTGCCTTATGGTGAGCTATATTCTTGTTCTGTTTGTCGCCGTTAATATGTTCTTGTTCAATCACAAGACATAATCCTGGTAGCTCTGTTGTTGTGTATGCATGTAAAATCCATGTATAATTTCTACATAATCATTATGAAGGCATGGCGATCCAATATTCAGTAGCACAGTTTTCCATATGAACTTTGTATCTTTGTAATGATCATTTGGACCTTTTCTTGTGACAAGTATGACTAATGGATGTGCTTCTTTTGATTTGTGTGTCTGTTTGATCAGGTGTATTCCCCATTTATTTATACAGTATGACCCAACAGCAGAGGAATCTAATTCTGTCGAGTCTCATGGGGTTGGAGTTAGCATTCAAAAAGCCAAGAATGAGCATGCCTTACAAGCATCACAAGCCCTATCAAGGCTTAGTGGACTGTGTGCAGACGAGAGTTTGACACCTTACAATGCTGTTGCGGCTGAGTTCTCAGAGCATTATTGACTCCAAAGCTTGCTAGTTAGATGAAAGATGGAGTTGCCAAGGATTGTTGCACAGAAAAGTCTTACAGGTTAGCCCATTCTTCGGTAGTAACATAGAACATCTC
>SMJT01000011.1:3113828-3207915 GCA_004349715.1 Crucihimalaya himalaica | reverse complement strand
AAACAATGGTATATGGTGGATCTAGTCTTCTTCTCCTCTTACAAATGCTTCATTTTGCACCTTCATTTCGTGATGGTGCTCTCCATGTTCTTTATGCTTTGGCAAGCACATCAGAACTGGCTTAGGCTGCTAGAAAACATGGTGGAGTAGTATTCATTCTGGAACTTTCATTGCCTTGTGAAGTAATCATTCTCAACTCAATTTCTTTTCCCCTTGGCTTTCTGATTATATACAGTAGAATCAATGGAACAAATTAGTCTTGTGCAGAATAAATTCACATGCAGCAAAGAGCTCCAAGACTTCTTTGTTGGGCAAGCTTTTCGCACAACCAATGCATGAGCCTATAGTTGTTATCACACTTGTGAGATTCCTTCAAGATGATCTTGTATGTATAATTCGTGATGGACCTGGGGAGGTTGTTTTTGCATGCGCTTGAGTGGACCACAAAGACTCCTGAACATGTTGGTGATTATCGGATACTTATCGTGAACAACGGAAATGCTTTGTTATTGAACGGGATGTACCAAAGCAGTCCTCTTGTCAATAAGAAATGAGAGACGAGCCACAGGTTAATATTTATTTATTTAAACCTATACATGAATCAGAGAAGTAAGGAAAGAATTTCTTTTAGTGGAAGCATGAATATTGGATGAAAATTTTCTCTCTAGGTTGGTGGAATCTATGTCAAGCTTTCCTTAAAAGATCCAAAATTTCTTCTGAGAAATCCAAAACGGATCTTGGAAGGACTGCTAGATCAGTATTTGTCAGCAATGGCGGCAGCACATTATCAACAACATCCGGTTGACCAAGAGCTCCCTCTCTTTCGCTCTCCTGCATTGGTTTCTTTGTTGCCTGTGCATCCTGCACTTTCAGATCACATAGGATATCTCGGGTATGTCCCGAAACTTGTCGTTGTTGTGGCGTATATGGGGAGGCGGGAAACAATGTCTTCTGGCGAATTGAAGGCTGACGAAACTGGCTCCGATATAGTGAACGAGTCAGCTGATCCCTTAAGTCTACTTAATCAAACCCCTCAAGAACATGTGCGCCTTAGTTGTTTACTTGTGCTTTATCAACTTTTAAATTCTGTAATTAACCTTCCTTCATTTGTGAATCAGGTTTGCTGGTAAGCAGATTATGAGGCTTCAGGAAACGCCTAATGAAATCCCAGAACGAGGAACACCTCACACAGTGAGCAGTAGTTGCTGCATGATAAGGTAGCACAATTTTCAGTAGCACAATTTTCCATATGAACTTTGTATCTTTGTTATGATCATTTAGACCTTTGTTTGTGACAAGTATGACTAATGCATTTGCTTCTATTGATTTGTGTGTCTGTTTGATCAGGTATATTCTCCCATTATTACTACAGTATGACCCAACAACTATTGATTTGTGTGTCTTATTTGTAGAGATAACATTGGCCAACTTTTTCTTTTTTGGTCTTTGCTTGTCAAACAAGTCCTTAATCATAGTATGAACATGATGATTTTAAATAGTTGAGTTATGAACATAGTCGATTTGTATTTAAAGAAGTTAATAGTGTAATCCTATCTCTGAAACTATGCCTTTGTGGATTAGTAATTTAGGTGCATAAATATGATTGAGTTTATATATATATATTTATATACATATATATTCTTTTTTCTGTCAATAGATTTTAAATTTATCATAATGTACAAATTCGTTCTTCTGCATATAGGCAACGATGCAAGGATTGCAAGGTCCTCATCCGTGGAGGTTGCTGCTTTTAATGATAGCACAGTGCATCTTATATCGACGTTATTAACACGTGTTACAGCCATTCAAATATGCTGGATATCCAATGTTACCTGATGCAGTAACAGTTGACAAGGATTACAACAACTTTCTATCTAATGATAGATCCCCTCTTCTTGTTGCAGCATCTGAGCTTGTGTCGTTAACGTACTTATTTCTTTCTGTGCAATTCTTATTTTATTTATTTCTATTCCTTCAATGTTATCTATTTTATTTTCCACTTATCTGCTGTGTAGATGTGTTGCCTCGTCATTGGATGGTGAAGAATTAGTGAGATGCCACTTCTATCAACCCTTTTTTTCCGCAGCATATGTGTTGTCAGACCAACAACTTCACAACACAAACCAGCTGCAATCATTGTCACAAATGTAATGCGTACACTTTCTGTAATAATTCAGTCTGAGAGTGCAATGGATGGATTTCTAGAGTTATTCAGTCTAATTGAAGACATTGTGTACTGTACGCAATTAGAACTTGTGCCTGCAGCCGTTGATGCTGCTCGCCAGTCCATTGCCAAGGTTTCTGTCTTCCATGATCTACTAAAGGCAGGTGCCTTATGGTGAGCTATATTCTTGTTCTGTTTGTCGCCGTTAATATGTTCTTGTTCAATCACAAGACATAATCCTGGTAGCTCTGTTGTTGTGTATGCATGTAAAATCCATGTATAATTTCTACATAATCATTATGAAGGCATGGCGATCCAATATTCAGTAGCACAGTTTTCCATATGAACTTTGTATCTTTGTAATGATCATGTGGACCTTTGCTTGTGACAAGTATGACTAATGGATGTGCTTCTTTTGATTTGTGTGTCTGTTTGATCAGGTATATTCTCCCATTATTACTACAGTATGACCCAACAGCAGAAAAATCTAATTCTGTCGAGTCTCATGGGGTTGGAGTTAGCATTCAAAACGCCAAGAATGAGCATGCCTTACAAGCATCACAAGCCCTATCAAGGCTTAGTGGACTGTGTGCAGACGAAGAGTTTGACACCTTACAATGCTGTTGCGGCTGATGTTCTCAGAGCATTATTGACTCCAAAGCTTGCAAGTTAGATGAAAGATGGAGTTGCCAAGGATTTGTTATCCAAACTTAACACAAATTTGGAGACACCAAAGGTAAACATTGCTCTTTTACTGATTTGTTTGTCTGAGCAGCTTAAGAATATTGAAACGAATTTTGCATAAACATCTTTAAAATTCACATTTCCATGTATGTTTGGTCTTGTGGTTTCGTATTTCTCTTTAAAAAAGCTATGTTGGATGCCATCCTATAGCAGCATTTCTGATACTTCTCTACATGCACATACAAACTCTTGATGAACACTTCATTGAGTGTTAAAAGCATGTTTAGCTTTTGGTGCATAGACTATGATTGTTTTAACTTTTTCTTTTGCAGATTATCTGGAACTCTGCACTTCGATCAGAGCTTTTAAATTTTAAGGATGAACAATGCGCCCTCTAGTGCCCTGTTGGTTCATATGATCCGGAAGCTGCTCGATCTTTAACATATGACGGACTTTCAAAAAAAGTCTTTATTGGCATTCAGAGAACAGTGATCCAGAAGCATTCTGTAATGTTTTAATGGACTTTCTATCACCGTTTGTGCATAGCGAGTTGCCCTCTATTTATGAGGACGAAAATATGATTGAAGACAGTGGTCATCTAATGATTCTCCAGAATCTCATAGTAGCATCTCCTAACCGTCATTGATTGAAGGACATTACGATCATCAGCCTTCATCTCAGGGGATGAAGAAGGAAGAATGTTCTCTGATTGATCACTTCTAATTAGGATTATCTGCTATTCAGGTAATCATATAATGCATGTGAATGTGTAGATATCAAAGAATTCAGCATGCCTAACTTTTTATTTGCCCTTTTTTTGCAGAACTTGCTTACAAAGTATCTATATCTGGCTTTAGTGTTCTAGTCTAAGGAGAGATTATTACCTCTCGTTGAATGTTTTTCAGTGACCGTTGCATCATAAAAACTTATATCCAAAGCTCTACATGAATGTGCTCTTTCGCCTAACTGCTTCTGCTCCTTGTTTGGAAACAATGGTATATGGTGGATCTAGTCTTCTTCTCCTCTTACAAATGCTTCATTTTGCACCTTCATTTCGTGATGGTGCTCTCCATGTTCTTTATGCTTTGGCAAGCACATCTGAACTGGCTTAGGCTGCTAGAAAACATGGTGGAGTAGTATTCATTATGGAACTTTCATTGCCTTGTGAAGTAATCATTCTCATCTCAATTTCTTTTCCCCTTGGCTTTCTGATTATATACAGTAGAATCAATGGAACAAATTGGTCTTGTGCAGAATAAATTCCCATGCAGCAAAGAGCTCCAAAGACTTCTTTGTTGGGCAAGCTTTTCGCACAACCAATGCATGAGCCTATAGTTTTTATCACACTTGTGAGATTCCTTCAAGATGATCTTGTATGTATAATTCGTGATGGACCTGGGGAGGTTGTTTTTGCATGCGCTTGAGTGGACCACAGAGACTCCTGAACATGTTGGTGATTATCAGATACTATCGTGAACAACGGAAAGGCTTTGTTATTGAACGGGATGTACCAAAGCAGTCCTCTTGTCAATAAGAAATGAGAGACGAGCCACATGTTATTTTTTTATTTATTTAAAACTATACATGAATCAGAGAAGTAAGGAAAGAATTTCTTTGAGTGGAAGCATGAATATTCGATGAAAATTTTCTCTCTAGGTTGGTGGAATCTATGTCAAGCTTTCTTTAAAAGATCCAAAATTTCTTCTGAGAAATCCAAAACGGTTTTCGGAAGGACTGCTAGATCAGTATTTGTCAGCAATGGCGGCAACACATTATGAACAACATCCGGTTGACGATGAGCTCTCTCTCTTTCGCTCTGCTGCATTGGTTTCTTTGTTGCCTGTGCATCCTGCACTTGCAGATCACATAGGATATCTCGGGTATGTCCTAAAAACTTGTCGTTGTTGTGGCGTACAAGGGGAAGCGGGAAACAATGTCTTCTAGCGAAGTGAAGGCTGACGAAACTGGCTCCGATAGAGTGAACGAGTCAGCTGATCCCTTAAGTCTACATGGTCAAACCCCTCAAGAACATGTGCGCCTTAGTTGTTTACGTGTGCTTTATCAACTTTAAAATTCTGTAATTAACCTTCCTTCATTTGTGAATCAGGTTTGCTGGTAAGCAGGTTGTGAGGCTTCAGGAAACGCCTAATGAAATCCCAGAACGAGGCACACCTCACACAGTGAGCAGTAGTTGCTGCATGATAAGGTAGCACAATTTTCAGTAGCACAATTTTCCATATGAACTTTGTATCTTTGTTATGATCATTTGGACCTTTGTTTGTGATAAGTATGACTAATGGATGTGCTTTTACTGATTTGTGTGTCTGTTTGATCAGGTATTATCCCATTATTACTACAGTATGACCCAACAACTATTGATTTGTGTGTCTTATTTGTAGAGATAACATTGGCCAACTTTTTTTTTTTTGGTCTTTGCTTGTCAAACAAGTCCTTAATCATAGTATGCACATGATGATTTTAAATAGTTGAGTTATGAACATAGTCAATTTGTATTTAAAGAAATTAATAGTGTAATCCTATCTCTCAAACTATGCCACTGTGGATTAGTAATTTAGGTTCATAAATATGATTGAGTTTATATATATATTTATCAGAATTCTTGTGGTTTCGTATCTCTTATAAAAAAAGCTATGTTGGATGCCATCCTATAGCAGCAATTCTGATAATTCTCTACATGCACATACAAACTCTTGATGAACACTTTATTGAGTGTTAAAAGCATGTTTAGCTTTTGGTGCATAGACTATGATTGTTTCAACTTTTTGTTTCGCAGATTATCTGGAACTCTGCACTTCGATCAGAGCTTTTAAATTTTAAGGATGAACAATGCGCCTGCTAGTGCCCTGTTGGTTCATATGATCTGGAAGCTGCTCAATCTTTAACATATGACGCACTGTCAAAAAAGGTCTTTATTGGCATTCAGAAAGCTCATGAAAAGCCTAAAGGTACGTCCACAAAGTTCTGATCGTACAAAGTATCTATATCTGGCAGTCTTAAGGAGAGATTATTACCTCTCGTTGAATGTTTTTCAGTGACCATTGCATCAAAAAAACTGATATCCAAAGCTCTACAAGAATGTCCTCTTTGGTCTAACTGCTTCTGCTCCTTGTTTGGAAACAATGGTATATGGTGGATCTAGTCTTCTTCTCCTCTTACAAATGCTTCATTTTGCACCTTCATTTCGTGATGGTGCTCTCCATGTTCTTTATGCTTTGGCAAGCACATCNGTCATTGGATGGTGAAGAATTAGTGAGATGCCACTTCTATCAACCCTTCTTTTCCGCAGCATATGTGTGGTCAGACCAACAACTTCACAACACAAACCAGCTGCAATCATTGTCACAAATGTAATGCGTACACTTTCTGTAATAATTCATTTTGAGAGTGCAATGGATGGATTTCTAGAGTTACCCAGTCTAATTGAAGACATTGTGTACTGTACGCAATTAGAACTTGTGCCTGCAGCCGTTGATGCTGCTATCCAGTCCATTGCCAAGGTTTCTGTCTTCCATGATCTACTAAAGGCAGGTGCCTTATGGTGAGCTATATTCTTGTTCTGTTTGTCGCCGTTAATATGTTCTTGTTCAATCACAAGACATAATTCTGGTAGCTCTGTTGTTGTTGTCTATGCATGTAAAATCCATGTATTATTTCTACATAATCATTATGAAGGCATGGCGATCCAATATTCAGTAGCACAGTTTTTCATATGAACTTTGTATCTTTGTAATGATCATTTGGACCTTTTCTTGTGACAAGTATGACTAATGGATGTGCTTCTTTTGATTTGTGTGTCTGTTTGATCATGTATATTCTCCCATTATTACTACAGTATGACCCAACAGCAGAGGAATCTAATTCTGTCGAGTCTCATGGGGTTGGAGTTAGCATTCAAAAAGCCAAGAATGAGCATGCCTTACAAGCATCACAAGCCCTATCAAGGCTTAGTGGACTGTGTGCAGACGAGAGTTTGACACCTTACAATGCTGTTGCGGCTGATGTTCTCAGAGCATTATTGACTCCAAAGCTTGCTAGTTAGTTGAAAGATGGAGTTGCCAAGGATTTGTTATCCAAACTTAACACAAATTTGGAGACACCAAAGGTAAACATTGTTCTTTTACTGATTTGTTTGTCTGAGCAGCTTAAGAATATTGAAACGAATGGTGCATAAACTTCTTTAAAATTCACATTTCCATGTATGTTTGGTCTTGTGGTTTCGTATCTCTCATAAAAAAAGCTATGTTGGATGCCATCCTATAGCAGCATTTCTGATACTTCTCTACATGCACATACAAACTCTTGATGAACACTTCATTGAATGTTAAAAGCATGTTTAGCTTTTGGTGCATAGACTATGATTGTTTCAACTTTTTGTTTCGCAGATTATCTGGAACTCTGCAATGCTTTAATTGACTTTCTATCATCGTTTGTGCATAGCGAGTTGCCCTCTATTTCTGAGGACGAAAATTTGATTGAAGACAGCAGGTCATCTAATGATACTCCAGAATCTCATAGTAGCATCTCAGAACGGTCATTGATTGAAGGACATTCCGTGACCATTGCATCTAAAACTGATATCCAAAGCTCTACATGAATGTCCTCTTTCTTCTAACTGCTTCTGCTCCTTGCTTGGAAACAATGGTATCTGATGGATCTAGTCTTCTTCTCCTCTTACAAATGTTTCATTCTGCACCTTCATTTCGTGAGGGTGCTCTCCATGTTCTTTATGCTTTGGCTTTCTGATTATATACAGTGGAATCAATGGACAAATTGGTCTTGTGCATACTGAATTCCCATGCAGCAAAGAGCTCCAACGACTTCTTTGTTGGGGAAGCTTTTCGCACAACCAATGCATGAGCCTATAGTTGCTATCACACTTGTGAGATTCCTTCAATCTTGTATCTATAATTCGTGATGGAGATGGGGAGGTTGTTGTGCATGCGCTTGAGTGGACCACAGAGACTCCTGAACTTGTGTGGACGCCAGCGATGGCAGTATCTTTATCTGCACATATTGTGACCATGGCATCAGATACTTATCGTGAACAACGGAAAGGCTTTGTTATTGAATGGGATGTACCAAAGAAGTCCTCTTGTCAACAAGAAATGAGAGACGAGCCACATGTTAGTTTTTATTTATTTAAACTTATACATGAATCACAGAAGTAAGGAAAGAATTTCTTTGCGTGGAAGCATGATTATTGGATGAAAATTTTCTCTCTAGGTTGGTGGAATCTATGTCAAGCTTTCCATAAAAGATCCAAAATTTCCTCTGAGAAATCCAAAACGGTTCTTGGAAGGACTACTAGATCAGTATTTGTCAGCAATGGCGGCAACACATTATGAACAACATCCGTTTGACCATGAGCTCCCTCTCTTTCACTCTGCTGCATTGGTTTCTTTGTTGCCTGTGCATCCTACTCTTGCAGATCACATAGGATATCTCGGGTATGTCCCGAAACTTGTCGCTGTTGTGGCGTATTAGGGGAGGTAGGAAACAATGTCTTCTGGCGAAGTGAAGGCTGACGAAACTGGCTCTGATAGAGTGAATGAGTCAGCTGATCCCTTAAGTCTACTTGGTCAAACCCCTCAAGAACATGTGCGCCTTAGTTGTTTACATGTGCTTTATTCACTTTTAAATTCTGTAATTTACCTTCCTTCATTTGTGAATTAGGTTTGCTGGTAAGCAGATTGTGAGGCTTCAGGAAACGCCTAATGAAATCCCAGAAGGAGGAACACCTCACACAGTGAGCAGTAGTTGCTGCATGATAAGGTAGTTGATAATGGAATGCCTGGTGATGGAATTGAGGTAAAAAAGCAGTAGTTTTTCAGGATAGTACATTTGTTACGATGGTTTTGGTTTGACAATTAAAAGCTTGTTTTCTGGATTGGTCACTGGAATTTACAGAGCAATGATCGTCAGAGTTGAACGTGCTCATAAGACTGCGAAATATGTGTTTAAGGCATGCCATCTTACTTTTTCTTCTCCTAGTAATTCGTCTTTGTTCTTAATACGTTTTGACATTGTCATTTATTTTCTCTTATGAACGTAGAGTACATACCTACATCGATTGTCTTCACATAAAGAAACCATGGAAGTTAAGAACGTCTGATGAGGTCCGTGGATGTTGACAATAGCATGCGTAGTGTCGATGAAGATGTCGACTTAGATGAGAAGAAGGGTTTTCATCTTTTTAACTAAATAGATTTATAGTTCTGTAAATTATTCCTTCGTCCTCCAGTCCAAGCAACTTTTGTTGGGTTAATTTACAGCTGAGGAAGTTTCAGGAACTCTCTAAACTACCAGATATATAAAAGAGACTTAGAAGATGACTAGCACCAAACATCTAGGAGTTGGATGATTAAGGAATAGTCTTTTGTGCCAGGTGTTGTATGCGTTTGATACTTACCTATTTTTGCAACAAAATCTAATCCATATTAGTTCCTTTTATTGAGATAAAATTCAATTTGTGAAGCTTTTTGGAGGGATTGCTCTGACCCTGGCTGCTAGTGATAATTTTCATAGTGACATCAATATCTTACTTGTTGGTGACCTTGTACAAGCAAGTTCCAGCTGCTTTAGTACATTCATAAGCTTTCATCCCGTCGAATTTATACTAGTAGGCGAGGGAGCTCAGCTGTTGGTTTGACAGCTTATGTTTCTATAGCCAGCTGGTTTTTTCGTTGTGTGTTTCAAAGTTTTACCAAACCTGACCTGTTAATGTGATTACATTGTTTAGGTTTTGGAGAGTGGAGCTCTTGTTCTTAGTGACCGAGGTATCTGCGGTTTTGATGAATTGAATAAAATGTTTGACAGTGCGAGGAGGTTTAGGGTTTAGGGTTTAGGGTTTAGGGTTTAGGGTTTAGGGTTTAGGGTTTAGGGTTTAGGAGCATGCTGCATGAGGTATGTTACTTCCTCTTTCTTAGCATTTCCCAGAGTTGTAGCTTATAGTTTCTAGGTTCCTTTTGTTATCATGGTCTCTAGTCTATAAGATTGCATTCTCTATGAACACTGTCGCTTGGTAACATCAGACCGTTTCAATAGCAAAGGGTATTGCATCTCTAAATGCCAGGACCTCTGTGTTGGCTTGTGCAAATCCTAGTGGCTCATGCTCTAATCCTCGACTTTCTATTATTGAGAATATTCACCTTCCTCTAACCTTGTTTTCTAGGTATTTTATGATCCTTCAACAATGGACATTATTTTTTGTAAAGGCTAATGATTTCCTTTTCTGAATTTCCAGCGGTGTTACTAATTTGCGAAGCTTTTTGGAGGGAATGCTTTGACCCTGGCTTTTGGTGCTAATTTTCGTGGTGGCATTTGTATCCTACTTGTTGGTGACCCTGGTACAAGCAAGTCCCAGCTACTTCAGTACATTCATAAGCTTTCACCCCGTGGAATTTATACAAGTGGGCGAGGGAGCTCAACTGTTGGTTTGACAGCTTATGTAGCTAAAGATCCTGAGACAGGAGGAACTGTATGTTAATCTTGTCATCAATCTTTTTATAGTCAGCTGATTTTTTCATTGGGTGTTTAAAAGTTTTCCTAAACCTGACCTATTAACGTGACTACATTTTTTAGGTTTTAGAGAGTGGAGCTCGTGTTCTTAGCGATGGAGGTATCTGCTGTATTGATTAATTTGATAAAATGTGTGACAGTGCGAGGAGCATGCTGCATGAGTTATGTTACTCCCTCTTTCTTAGCATTGCTCAAAGTCGTAGATTATAGTTTCTGGGTTCCCCCTATTATCGTGGTCTGTAGTCAATAAGATTGCATTTTCGATGAACAATGTTGCTGTGTCAGGTGATAGAACAGCAGACTGTTGCAATAGAAAAGGCTGGTATTATTGAACCTAGAGCCCTTGAAGGACGAGATCCAGCCTTTTTTCTCAAAGAGAGACTGACAATGAAGGTAAGGACTACTATAGTTTCATAAATCTCTTTTGCTTATATTATCATCCATTGGATATAATTAAAAGACCAAAGAGTGAACATTGGACTTTCTTATGTCTTACGCCGCCAGAAAGAGTGTAAGGATTTTAAAGTAAGGCCCAAAATCCTTGGCGCTAAAGCACAATGGCTGGACAATGGAGGATGTTAAATCTTCTTCTTGATAACAACCTTAAAAACCATCCCATGATGATTCAGGTACATTAATACACTCCGTTCTATTTCATTTTACTTCTTATATATGGGCTAACTGTTGCAACGTCAAGGTTAATTGAATTGCAAATCCGAAAACCTTAGAAAACTCTTGCTCCATCTTCTTCACAAGAACGTGAAGGTAGAGGTAATTTTTAAGATGAAGTTTCGTCTTCTTTATTAAATAAATAATAAACTGAAGAAATGTGATACTGGTACGATCCTTCTTATCACAACGCCTAATGATAAGTTCGTAACTAAAAAGAAGGAAGAGATGAACACCAAAACTCCTAATCTCTTCACATAAATTAAATAACAATGAAAGACCTTACGCAAGAACAAGCTATAATCGAAACTGATAAAGTAAATCACAAATGAAAGACCTTACATCAAAATTTATCTATCAAATGGATCCTCTTTCTTTATTTTTCAATTTTCTAATGTGCTTGTATTGTGAGACGAGTAGCTTCGTATTATTAGATAATGCTGATATGGCTACATCTCTAGGGAGTTCACTTAGTCCATAATTATTAGCAAGTATGGTTTTCTTTAGAACTTGAATTTTGTTTTATCCTGATCTAGCTTTCCTTGCACTTTACAAATAATTTTTTCTTTCTATTCTTACCACTGACACGTTACCAATAGGGAAGATCTTTTTAAGGTGGATTGTGATCATTAATTCAATAAAGAATATATTTCCAATTGTGTGAAGCAACAAAAAGTTCAAAAACAAAGTTTCTAACCTGTTTAGATGTCATTGAACTAGGAGATATGTGGAAGGATATAAAAGGCCGAAGGTAGAAGAAGCCATGAGCGAGAAGAAGAAGATGAAGAATCTCTCCAAATTCCCAAGAAAGAGAAAATCGACAATGTGACTAAGGTTAGTAACTTACCTCACATGCCTTCAATCAGTAGCAAGAAACATTTTTGGCTAACTCAGTCAATAACAACAACGCATGTTTCTTCCAAAAGAGAGAGACAAGATAGACAAAGGTAGCTAAAAATCAGATCTAATAACCAATCAATCTCAAATGTTGTAACCTACTGTTTGTATATAACTTATATCAAAGAAAGAGTTTTGTGAGAGAGCATCCGGGAATCAGAAAATCACTTCTTACCACTTTTAATTCAGTGAAATGAAAAGTAAATAAAGGATGTTTTATTCATCATCAACTGTGAAGTTAATTTGTTGGTTTTGGGAATTGTAGCAATGGGGTGAAGAAGATAGTCAAATTGATAATGGAAGAGCTGAGAGTTTATAGAAGCATGTGAGAAAGAAGTGGGAAGCTATAAAACTTCTCGAAGATCATCAAAAGCAAAAAACTGCAATGTAATGGCTTGATCAAGATCTCCACAACTAACCGAAGCTGATTTGATATGAATGCATACTCGTTTGATAGTAACAATACGTAAGAAAACTAATTGCATTCGCAGTTAGCTTGTTGCTGCATGATAAGCTTGTTGATTATGGAAATTCTGGTGATAGAATTGAGGTAAAAAAGCAGTAGTATATCAGGATAGTACATTTCTTCTGATGATTTTGGTTTGATAGTTAAAAGCTTGTTTTCTAGATAGGTCATTGGAATTTATAGAGCAATGACCGTCCGAGTGGGACCTGCTCATAGGACTGAAATTAGTGTTTAAGGCATGTAATTTTATTTTTTCTTTAGCTAGTAAATTATCGTTGCTCTGAATACGTTTTGACATTGTCATTTATCTTCTCTTATAAACGTTGAGTACAGGCCTACATTGATTGCCTTCACATAAAGAAAGCAAGTAAGTTAAGACTGTCTGCTGAAGAACCTTACGCATGTTGACAATAGTCTGCGTAGAGTCGATGAAGATGTCGAGTTAGATGAGGAGAAGGTATTTCATCTTTGAAACTAAATAGATTTAAAGTTCTGTTACTTTTTCCTTCGTCCTCCATTCCAAGCATGTCTTGTGTTAATATACAACTGAGGAAGTTTTAGGAACTCTCTAAACTACCAGATATATATGAGAGGCTTAGTAGATCACTAGAACCAATCATCTGGGAGTGGGATGATGTAAAAAAGGGTCTTCTGTGCCAGGTGTTGCATGTGTTTGATACTTGCTTATTGTTGCAATAATATCTAATCAATATTAGTTCCTTTTACTGAGATAATATTCAATTTGTGAAGCTTTTTGGAGGGAATGCTCTCACCCTGGCTTCTGGTACTAATTTTCGTTGTGACATTAATATCTTACTTGGTTGTGACCCTGGTACAAGCAAGTCCCAGCTGCTTCAGTACATTCTTAAGCTTTCATCCCGTGGAATTTATACAAGTTGGCGAGGTAGCTCAGCTGTTGGTTTGACAGCTTATGTAGCTAAAGATCCAGAGACAGGAGAAATTGTATGTTAATCTTGCTGTCAATCTTTTTATAGTCAGCTGGTTTTTTCATTGGGTGTTTCAAGGTTTTCCTAAACCTGACCTGTTAACGTGACTACATCTTTTAGGTTTTGAAGAGTGGAGCTTTTGTTCTTAGCGTTGGAGGTATCTGCTGTATTGATAAATTTGATTAAATGTGTGACAGTGCGAGGAGCATGCTGCATGAGTTATGTTACTCTCTTTTTCTTAGCATTGCTCAAAGTCGTAGCTTATAGTTTCTGGGTTCCCCTTGTTATCGTGGTCTCTAGTCCATAAGATTGTATTTCCGATAAACATTGATGCTTTGTCAGGTGATGGAACAGCAGGCCGTTGCAATAGCAAAGGCTAGTATTATTGAACCTAGAACCCTTGAAAGACGAGATCCAGCCTACTTTTCTCAAAGAGAGACGGACAATGAAGGTAAGGACTACTATAGTTGCATAAATCTCATTTGCTTATATTATCATTCATTGGACCAAAGAGTGAACATTGCATTTTCTTATGTCTTACACCGCCAAAAAGAGTGTAAGAATTTTAACGTAAGGCCCAATATCCTTGTCGCTAAGGCACAATGGCTGGACAATGGAGGATGTTAAAAATATCTTGCCTCGTAACAACCTCAAAAACTATCCCGTGAGATTCAGGTACATTAATACACTCCTTTCCTTTTTACTTCTTATATATGGGCTACATGTTGCAACGTGAAGGTAAATTGAATTGCAAATCCAAAAACCTAAGACAACTCTTGCTCCATCTTCTTCACAAGAACGTGAAGGTAGAGGTAATTTTTAAGATGAACTCTCGTCCTCTTTATTAAATAAATAAAAAAACTGAAGAAATGTGAGAATGGTTCGATCCTATTTATTACAACGCCTAATGTTAAGTTTGAAACTAAAAACAAGGAAGAGATGAGGACCAAAACTCCTAATCTCTTCACATAAATTAAGTAACAATGAAAACGCAAAAATGAGCTATAATTGAAACTGATAAAGTGAATCACAAATGAAAGACCTTACATCAAATTCATCTTTTTAATGGATCCTCTTTCTTTATTTTTCAATTTTCTCATGTGCTTGTATTACGAGACGAGTAGCTACGTAATATTAGATAATGCTGATATGGCTACATATCTAGGGAATTCACTTAGTCCATAATCAATAGCAAGTATGGTATTCTTTAGAACCTGAATTTTGTTTTATCCTGATGGAGCTTTCCTTACACTTGACAAATTTTTGTTTCTTGCAATTCTTACCACTGATACGTTTCCAATAGGGAAGATCTTTTTAACGTGGATTCTTTTAACTTGAATTATGATCTTTAATTCAACAACGAAGATCTTTCCAATTGTGTGAAGCAATGAAAAGTTCAAAAACAAAGTTTCTAACTTGTTTAGATGTCATTGAACTAGGAGATATGTGGAAGGATGTAAAAGGCTGAACGGTAGACAAAGCCATGAGCAAGAAGAAGAGGATAAATAATCTCTCCAATTTCCCAAGAATAAGAAAACCGAAAATGCCACTAAGGTTAGTAACTTACCTCGCATGCCTTCACTCAGTAGCAAAAAACATTTTTGGCTAACTCAGTCAATTACAACAATGCATGTTTCTTTCATAAGAAAGAGACAAGATAGACAAAGGTAGCTCAAAATCAGATCTAATGACCAATCAATCTCAAATGTTGTAACCTACTGTTTGTATACAACTTATATCAAATAAAGAGTTTTGGGAGAGAGCATCCGGGGATCAGAAAATTACTTCTTACCACTTTTAATTTCAGTGAAACGAAAAGTTAATAAAGGATGTTTTATTCATCATCAACTGTGAAGTTGATTTGTTGGTTTTGGAAATTGTAGCAACGGGGTGAAGAAGATAGTCAAATTGATAATGGAAGAGCTGAGAGTTTATAGAAGCATGCGAGAAAGAAGTGGGAAGCTATAAAACTTCTTGAAGATCATCAAAAGAAGAAAAGTGCAATGTAATGGCTTGATCAAGATCTCCACAACTAACCGAAGCTGATTTGATATGAATGCATTCTCGTTTCATAGTAACAATACGTAAGAAAACTAATTGCATTTGTATTTTGTAGGAAGCTAAAGGATCAACCCCATCTCTACCTTTCTCAGCCTATATGAAGGTAATTTTTTTCTATTTATTTTTTTCTACTCAAATATATCCTTTTGTTTAGTGTGACCATTTTTTATGTAATATCCATAAAGCGTGAAGTTCTAGATCAGGAAAGAGAGAGGGCAATGTGCGACTATGTCACAATGGTTTTGCTTTTCTTTTATTGTAGAGATATGCTAAAGATGGTGAACTATCACATCTAGCTCCCTTGGATATGTTTGTTAGTACGGTCAACCCAACAAAGGAGCCTCTTTTTGGGAAAGCAAACCTGGTTGTCTCAATTCTTTTTGTGGACTTTCAAGTGGATAAATTGCGTGTTGTGGTTCAAATGATCGTTCAGCTACGCTAACTTTTGAAACCTTGTTATTTGAAACAGCTGAGTTTGCAAGGAATATGGGTACCGTTTTGCAAGAAATTCAACATTGAACCTTGAGCCCGTTTTGTAAGGACAAGATCTGACCTACTTTTCTCATAGAGAGACAGAAAATGAAGGTAAGAACTACAATAATTGCATAAGTAGCTTTTGCTTATAATATCAACCATTGGACATATTTAAGAGACCAAAGAGGGAACATAACATTTTCTTATGTCTTGCGGCGGCAGAAAGAGTGTAATGATTTTAAAAGCGAGGACCAATATAATTTTTGCTAAAGCACAATGGCTGGACAATGCAGGATTTATGTCACCAAAACATAATCTCTTGTCTAGTAACAACCTTTAAAACCATCCCGTGATGATTCAGGTACATCAATACACTCCGTTCTATTTCTTTTTACTTCTTACATATTGGCTAACTGGTGCAGCGACAAAATTTTGGCGTAAAGGTACGTAAATTGAATTACAAATCCGAAAACCTTAGACAACTCTTGCTCCATCTTCTTCGCAAGAACGTAAAGGTAGATCTAAGTTTTAAGATGAACTCTCGTCTTCTTTATTAAATAAGTAAAAAACTGAAGAAATGTGATACTGGTTCGATCCTATTTATCACAACACCTAATGATAATTTCAAAACTAAAACAAGGAAGAGATGAACACCAAAACTCATAATCTCTTCACATAAATTAAATAACAATGAAAGGGTAAACACAAGCTATAATAGAAACAGATAAAGTAACTCACAAATGAAAGACCTTACATCAATTTCATCTATCTAATGCCAATTTCTTTATTTTTCAATTTTTTTAGTGTGCCAATTTTTGTATTACGAGACGCGTAGTTGAGTAGTATTAGGTAATGCTGTTATGACTACATCTCTATGGAATCCACTTAGTCTAGAATTACTAGCGAGTATGATTTTAGTTAGAACATGAATTTTGTTTTTTTATCCTGATCGAGTTTTCCTTACACTTGACAGATTTGTGTTTCTTGCTATTCTTACCACTAACATACTACCAATAGGGAATATCTTTTAAACGTGGAGTCATTACTTCAACAACTATAAGGCAATAAAAATCATAAGCCTCGTGTTCCATGATGGACAACTATCGGAAAGAAGTGATGCTATCTACTGTTCCCACAACCTTTTGACGGTATTAACATCATGACCGATATATGCATAATCCTCATAATCATCATCTTCATAACATCATCATAATAATCACCCATAATCATTAATCATACCATAATCATCATTCATCATACCATCACCATCCTCCTCACAATTATCGTCGTCATCATCATCATCATATCCTTGTATAATCATCATCCTCACCATTATATCGTCATCATCCGAACAGCGTTATCATCAATACCCTTCGTAACATCATCCCCATCAACAAAACAATACAATTACAACACAATTCTTCAATTTCCACTAAAGCTCAATTTGGCAATTGTTTCGTCAAAAACATGATCCGACAACTTTCTTGTTAAAAACGTTATCTACCCACTTTTCCATCGAAACTATGATTTCACAATATATTTCTTAAGAGAATCCGCAATTTTCTCGCAATACGAATCCATAGTTCTCTAGTGAAAACGTGATTAATCAATTTTCCCAGTGATAAAAAAAATTTCATATTTTTCACCAAAACACAATTTCATAATTTACCGGCCAAAACACTACTTACAATTTTCTTTCCATTTATACTATTTTGAAATATCTTCCCAACTAATGCAAACATGAGTGGACAATTTTCTTGTCAATAGCGAATTTGCAATTTTCACCCAAAATTCAAATCTGCAATTTCCTTTCCAAAAAAAACGCAATTTTACTTGAATTTTGTAAATTTTTTTGTGATTCCACAATTTATCTCCAAAAATGCCAACCTTCAATTTTCTTGCCAATTACTTTCTCCAAAATAGTGAAAGGTAATTCGATAATTTCCGCGAATTCACAATTTATTTCTGCCAAAATACGAATCTACAATATTTTTTATATTCCACTTCCACATCCATAAGTTTCTCATTAAAAAAGTGATCCGTCAACTTTTTAATAGTTTAGATGTATGATAAGATCTGGATCTCATTGTCTCTAGTTTGTACTTTAATGATGCTTGGAAGACCAATGCTCATATGAGTAGCTGGAACTGCGTTTTTCGTTGTTTCAACATTGATTTGATTGTTATTACTCTGATTTGGTGGTTGATGAATGCATCATCGACTTTTGAATGGGAATCTATTGACAAGAGTGGATCAAGCACTTGGTATGTTACAGTAAAACTATTTGTGGTTATGTTGAAGAGAATTATAGAGTCGAAATCTCTTAGAAAGACCTTGGTACGGACGTTTTGGTGCCATTATGTCTACACTTCAAAATTAGATCTGGACATATCGAGTTTGATTGGTACGTTTTGCGAAAAGATGTTTAAGCCACAAGTTGCTGTTTTAAAATCGTAACAAAGGAAATCAAATATGAAGTTGGACAATAATGAATGTTCTTATCGGTTAGCAATACGGAAAGCATCTTCAAACCCCCTTCTGCTGTATTTTTCTTAGTGTATTACACATACATTTGCGTATATAATAAATGTGTTACACTAATCATGTTTGTCTTTGTAATATCTCTTCTGAATTTAGTGAAGTTTGTTTTGCCAGAAAAAGATAGAAGATCTAGATCTAACGTTGATATGTATAATTAGTTTCAATAGGCTATTTAAAGGGATTATTTATGCAAAAAGTCTAGATCTTGGGAGGCAATTGCAGTCTTTGGTTAAAAGGGAAGCAAATTAGTGTTATGTGTACAATGGACGTGCGCTTTTTTATATGTATTGCAAAATAATTTTGGGCTTGTCTTATTTTCCTACAACCACCCCCTACCGTTTGTTGTTTTGAACATTTGAAGATAATCACTCAAATTTCTTTATACTGCTACATATCGCATAAAATTGCTTGGAATCGGTAGATTCAAACACTCATTCCTGCCAGCGTTTGTGGGTGGTTCAATTTTTATTTTAATTCTTTTTATCTACATTAGTAATGCATTGAAATAAAATAGAAATAGAAACTTAAAACAAAGATTTTATTCTCTCTTGTTACATACCATCATATCTGGTTGGATACTGTGGTGTGGAAGCCGACATAATAACTCAAGTATGGATCTCAAGAAAGATATTAGAGATTTCGATTGAGGAAGAAAAACCGCTTGTCCTCTCAAATCATTCTCGATTCTGTTCACATGAGAGGAATAAACGTAGTATCATGGGTCGCTATTTAAATCCTGAAAATCAAAGGATGACCAATTGGATATTGGATATGCCTCGAATTTGGAGGTTACAAAATAGAGTTCAAGGTGTTGCTCTATCGAAGGATCGGTTTCAGTGTCTCTTTAAATTTGAAGAAGATTTAGAAGGAATTTTGAAATCAAGAGTTTGGACCCAAGATGATTGGTGTGTAGTTATGGAACGATGGATGAATACTCCCCCAGAAAACTACTTAATGTTTCTTCCAGTATGGATTCGTCTTCGTAATTTGCCGGTCAACTATTATACTAAAGATACTATTGCAGAGATTGCAAGATGTGTTGAAGAGGTGTTAGAAGTAGGTTTTGATGAGGAAAAATCGCAGGTTCAGGATTATGTGAGAGTTCGTGTGTTTGTTGATGTCTCGCTAAGGCTCAGAGAAACTTTAAGAAAGTTCAGCTACCTTCAGGGGAACTGGTTTCAATATCCTTGGATTATGAAAGAATAAGGAAAAGGTGTGTTCATTGCCAAAGGTTCATGATCAGAATATATGCTCCTTCACGACAGTAGACATAGGACCATCCTCAGTTTTGTCTTTGTTGGAGAAAGCAAAGCTTAAATATATAGGGATACAAGAAACAACAAGGAAGGTATCCAATGAAACAAAACCAAAACTTCTTGCTGATGCAATAAAGTTTGCAGATACTCCGAATTTTCCAGCCTTCTCATATTCACGGGATGGAGTTTTTTCTGATGAATTGCCAGAAATAGAGCCTTCTGCTGAATATCAAGTAGGTGTATGGGAGCCTGGATTTTCTGGAGAAAGAGCTGACAAGGACTCTCTTCAGGATTCATTTCATTCTGGGATCATTCACACTAGAGAGGGTAAGGAGAAACTCAAGGATAATAAGGTTCACTTCTTGACAAAGTTTTTAAAAGAAAGGCACACTCAAGAAGAAAAGGTTCTACAAAGTATTTCAAAAAAGATAAACATACGGTGGTTCCTAGTGAACTGCCAAAGGATCAATATGTGTTATCAGTTGGAATTGCCAAGGTTTGAGGAACCCTTGGACAATTCGGCAATTGAAGGAAATGAGGAAAACTCATTTTTCTGATATATTATTTCTCATGGAGACTATGAATTCAGATACTTTTGTATTACAAGTTTTTCGTTGGCTTGGGTATGATAAAGCTTTTACAGAAGCACCAGAAGGAAGAAATGGTGGGTTGGCAGTTTTTTGGAAAAACCATTTATTGAAGTTCTTTCTGCAAACAAAAACCTTATAGATTTATAGATTAGTCAAGGGAACAAAAGCTGGTTTTTGTCAAGTGTGTATGGCTTCCCCGTGCTAATGCATAAACCTAGATTATGGAAACAATTGAATAGAATTGGTATGGATAGAAAAGAAGCTTGGGGAATGATAGGTGATTTTAATGAAATTTTATCTAATAAAGATAAGTTGGGGGGTCCTCGACGTTTGCTTTCTTTCTTTCAACCATTTCATGAATTGTTGATGAACTGTGATATGCATGAATTGGGAAGTACATGTAACAACTTCACTTGGGGTGGAACAAGGAATCATCAATGGATTCAATTTAAACTAGATAGGTGTTTTGGGAACTCTGCTTGGTTTTCTATGTTCCCTCAATCCCATCAATGGTTCCTTGAAAAATTAGGATCAGATCATAGACCGGTATTAGTGAAGTTTATTAAGGATGAGGAAGTATTTAAAGGGATACTTCAGATTTGACAAACGATGGGCTGAAGATCCTGCTTGTATTGAAGCTATTCAGGAGGCTTGGACTAAAGGAATTATCACAGGTACTCAATCTTCTATGTATTGTATTGCTGAATGTAGAAGAGCTATCAGCTCATGGAAAAAATCGTTTGAGAGTAATGCTCAGAATATAATTCAGAGGTTGCGAAAAGAGTTATATGATCAGATATGAGTACATAATCTCCTTAGTGGCCTAGGATTGCAATTCTGAAAGAATTCCTGGGGAAAGCTTTCAACGAAGAGGAAGTGTTTTGAAGACAAAAAAAAAAGTAGAGAAAAATGGTTAAGTGCAGGAGATAAAAACTCAAAAATTTTTCATGCTTCCGTTAAATCAAACAGAATGAGAAATAATATGAGTTTTCTTCTTGATGAAACTGGAGTGGAACACACTTTGAATCGTGACAAGGGCAAGGTTGCTTCCTTGTTTTTTGATAAACTGTTTTCATCAGCATCTCCAAATAGGCTTAGTGATGCATTAGAAGGATTTCAAGCAAGAGTTTCTACAGCTAGGAATCAAGATCTAACTAAAGAGGTCTCAGATGCAGAGATTTATAAGGCAGTTTTTGCAATAAATGGTGCGTGTGCTCCAGGACCAGACGGTTTCACTGCCTTATTTTTTCAGACTCCTTGGAACTTGGTGAAAACACAGGTTAGTATAGAGGTGAAAGGTTTCTTTCATACATGAATTCATCCTGAGGAATGGAATCATACTTTATTATGCCTTATTCCTATGATTCACCCACCTCAGAGAATGACAGACTTCAGACCTATAAGCTTGTGCTCATTTCTGTATACGGTAGTCTCTAAAATTCTATCTTCTAGAATGAAAGAATATATGCATCATATAGTATTACCTACTCAATCTACATTTGTGGCTGAGAGACTAGCTTCAAATAATATCTTGATAGCTCATGAAATAGTACATTCTTTGAAAACAAATGACAAAATTGCTAAAGAGTTTAAGGATTTGAAGACTGATATGTCAAAAGCATATGATAGATTAGAATGCTCCTTCTTAAAAGAAATGCTTCAAGTCTTAGGATTTGATAAGAAATGGATTACATGGATCATGGGTTGTATCACTTCAGTTACATACTCTGTTTTAATAAATGGGCAGCCATTTGGTCATATCAAACCCAACAAAGGTATTAGGCAAGGTGATTCATCTGTTAAATCAAGCGGAAAGAACTGGTAAAATTTCAAGAATACGATTTAACAATGCTGGATCTTCAATCAGCCACATGTTATTTGATGATGATACTCTTATAATATGTAAAGCTAAGAAGGAAGAATGTGAAGAACTTACTAGTGTTATGATGGATTTCTGGTGGAATAATTTGCAAAACACAAGAAAAATCCATTGGCTGAGCTGGCAGAAATTAACATTACCGAAAGTATTGGGAGGTATTAGCTTTAAAGACATTCAACGTTTTAATCAAGCTTTATTGGCTAAACAAGCTTGGAGACTACTTATGGAGAAAACAACTTGTTCTCTCAACTGTTTAAAAGCATATATTTTCTCAATATATAATTCCTAAATGCTACTACAGGTTCGAGACCTTCTTATGCTTGGCGTAGTATTTTGTTTGGTAGAGAATTGTTGAAAGAAGGACTTAAAAGGGTTATTGGTAATGGTGAACATACACTAGTATGGATCGATCAGTGGATCTTTGATGGAAAAAATAGAAGACCAACGAATAGTCAGCCTCAAATAGATATAGAACTAAAGGTGAGTAATCTGATAGATCCAGATTCAAGAGTTTGGAATTTGCCTAAGCTGAGAGATTAGTCCCATTAAATGATATTAGTTTGATTCTAAAGCAAAAACCATTAATTTCTCGAAATGACTTTTTTTGCTGGTCTCAGACTAACAGTGGGGTGTACACGGTAAAATCAGGTTATGATCTAATTAGTAGACAAGCTCACCTTTCTCTGTTTAAGGAAGCTGAAGTCAATCCTTCTTTAAATCCGCTATTTGAAAGCATTTGGAGTCTCAACATTCCTTCAAAGATTAAAGTGTTTCTCTGGAAAGTTTTAAAAGGAGCACTGGCTGTAGAAGACAGACTCAGAACAAGAGGTTTTTAAGTGTCACATGGATGCTTAATGTGTGGAGAGGAAATTGAATCAATAAATCACATTTTGTTTCAATGTCCTATGGCCAGACATGTATGAGCTCTATCTAGTTTTCCTTGTCCTAGGAGTGGATTTGAATCTTCTATTTATACCAATATGAATCATGTGCTTCAATACCCTCAAAATTTGAGATTAGTTAGTCCTTGGATTTTGTGTATCTTATGGAAAAACAGAAACAAGTTGTTTTTTGAAGGAGTTGGTCTCACAACAAGTGCCATTGTTGATAAAGCGTTTGAGGATTGTAATCAATGGATTTTGGCACAAAGGGGAGGGAAACAAAGTCAAACTAAAAAGAAGATTGCTTTATATAAGTGGAATCCTCCTAAGTATGGAGCGCTTAAATGCAACATTGGATATGCGTATTCAAAGAAGAATCAAATGGCGGGTGCATCTTGGGTGGGAAGAGAATAACATGGATGATTTTTACTTCACAGCAGGAGATCATATTCTCAAGTTCATTCATTGTTTGAGGCTAAATTTAGGAGTTCGGAATGGACATTAGATAGCATGAGCAACCATCACTTAGATAATGTCACTTTTGGAGCTTCATCTTATGATTTCATTCAGGCTTTGCATAAGCCAAAAGAGCGGCCAACAATAATAGGTCATATTGCAGAGCTCTAAGCTTTACTAAAGATAAACCAAAATGGTTTATTATTCACGAACCTTTAGAGACAAATCAGGGAGCAATTGCAATAGCAAAGAGTGTGTTATCTGGTTTCAGGTTTCAATCATATGTAGCCAAAGGTCCTCCTCATTGGCTGAAGATTTTTTTTTTAAATCAGAAATGAAATTTTTGATGGAACTTGGTTCTTATGCACTACTCTTAGATTGAGTTGACCTTTTGTCTTTTTGCTCTACTATACATCGGAATATTTGGAAGCAACCTTATATTTTCAGGTCCTTAGTTTGAGGTTTTTGTTGGATAGTGCACCTCTTAGAAATCTTTCTAAAGCCTCGGTTTCTAATTTCAAACTTTTTAAGTGTTATCTTGAGTTTACCTAAATTATCTACAACTTTCTCAGGGGGGTAAACTTTATTCACCTTATCTCTTTTTATTCTTTACTTTTTACCTTACTATATATTCTCAGATGGCTTTCATTTGTTTAAACCATTCTCTCTTGATCCTTTTTCCCAACTCTGCAAACATGGTTGATGAGCTATGGGATGAGCTTCAGAACTTACCTTTGGGAACAGATGATCCAGAACTTTTCATTCCTTATATGCAGAAGCTGTGAACCGCATCAGGCTAAGTTTGATCGCTAAACCTGTTAATCCAAGAGCTCAGAACCTGTTGTCTGTGGTATACTCTCTTCTAATATCTTGGGGGTTAGCTTCTCGAGTTCATGGAAGGGTTTTGGATGATACTTACATACAATTTCTGTTTCGTTCGGAAATGGATCTTATATCAGTTCAGCGCAATGGATCTTATATGGGTTTTTAAGAACTGGTTTGTAGCATTTCAGAGATGGGAAGACATACCAGACTTTGATTTCCTCACAACTATCGATATATGGGTCCAGATTAGAGGTCCTCCACTTCCTTATGTTTCTGAAGAATCTATTAGGTTAGTAGCTTAAGAACTTGGTGAAGTAGTGGAATTGGATTTTCAAGAGGCAATTACTTCACAAATAAGATTTGGAATCACATACAGTTTACGATTTTTCAGAAGAGTCAGGTTTCAATCTAGAGAAACGGCTATGCTGAGCTTTCAATATGAAAGACTTAGAAGAGTATGCAGCAATTCTTATAGGTTCACTCATCACAGATCTTTTTGCCCTTTTCTGAACATACTACCTGCTAATCAGCATGCTCCTGAAGATCATAAAGTACATAGGGTGGAAGGAAATGAAATGCATGGTAATCTGATTCAAGATGATCTGAATTTTCAGGTTTAGCTCTATGGTGAATCCTTTCCAGCCCCCATATCTCAACCTCCAAGAGTTGACACTCCCTCTTTAAACTCGGAAGAAATTGCAAGAGCTATTCCATACCTTCCAAATTTAAAGGTGGAAAATCTTCAACACTTTTCTGCACCAATTCCACAAAGAAATGTGAAATTATCACATTCATCAACACGATCCAACAAAATACCTCCTGTTGATTGTAAAAATCATGCAAAAGGACCCTATTTCTGTGAATTTGGTGAATCATAAAAGAAATCTTCAGATAGATTTTCCATCTCAAAGCATGAGGTTGAAGGACCTTCAAAACGCAATGTCTCAAAGATCATCAAGATTGAAGAGGAAGAGAGAAATTATAAGAATGAAGATACAAAGGAGGAGTTAGGGAAGTTCTTAAAATGTCTTAAGAAGAGGTAAAATAATATCACTATGCAAATTTTGTCATCCTTTTTGGTCAGATGGTGAAGGAGTATATCTATAATGATCAGAATAAGTGATATGTTGCTTGAAGACAGCTGTGATAAGCACATATCTGATCCAAAGCTTATACAAGTTATGGCCTTGGTTCAACAAAGAGAGAAGGTAACTACAATACTTCTAAGATGTGTAAGTTTAAATTATGATGTAAGCAGTAGCTTTTTTCAATATTCTGGTTAAAGCCCTTAATGTAAACCACAAGCTTGGACATTGAATATGTCCATTGTAACACTTTTTGAATAAGTTTAGATTATGATGTATGCAGTAGTTTTTTCTAATATTCTGGTTAAAACCCTTAATGTAAACCACAAGCTTGGATATTGAATATGTCCATTGTAACACTTTTTGAATATGGATGAATGAAATAAGTTGAGAGAAAAAAAGTAGTTTATGAATTTTAAATATTTATTATAATAAAATAATTTTTATTTTCCGTACATTGGCTTTGAATGCTAACCAGAAAAAAGCGGACTAAACCATTAGCGGACTAGACCGCTTTTAGGGCGGACACAATTTACTGCAGACCAAAAGTAAAAGCGGTCCGAAGTTAGTCCGCATCGGATTTATTCTGTTTTCTGTGGTTCGCACTACTGCAGACTAAAATTTGTGAATGGTATACAAAAAGTGGTCTAGTCCGCAAACGGATTTGTCTACCCCAACCGCCGCAATCATTCACAACCATTATATATTGTATGTAATATTTTGAGATTTTATGTTAATCTGAGATTTGATATCCGCTTTGTAATGATTGAAAATCATATATTTATGTTTTCTAGTTGTTTATGTGTATTTTTAGGATCAAAGAGAAGGAGTGATTAAAGCTTTGCACTTGGATGATAATGAAGAGGATCAGAACACTACAAGAAAACAATCGATGTGCGAGGGAAGAATTCCTAGCAAGTCCCTTGCAAAAGAGCTAAAGCGAGAGATTTGCAAGAACCAACAGTTCCTCACGTTACGCGCTTTGCAAATTTAAAAACGTCACAGATGCAAGGGGCGTAATCTGTCGCAAAATTTGTGAGGGAAGCTTGAAGCAGTAAATCACTCGCAATATTGGCACGTGGAAATCCCTCGCTAATTTTACGATGGTTTTGCAAGTATTTTTTTTTGTCGCAAGCCTTCAACTGTAGCAATATTAACGTGAACAAAGAGTGATATTTTCAGTACATATGAATTTAGAATAATCATTAGTTTTAGTTTTAATAAAATTAATAAGAACTCGGAAATGCAAAATTTAAATTATCTTTTTTTCCTTAAATTATAAATCCAAAACAATTGTTTTCATAAAAAATGCTAATAATTAAAATGTTTGGGAGGACGCGGTTCTGGTCTCGATTGCTGTCTTGTTTCTTGTTCCGGTACTTGTTCCGGAACTAGTCTCGGTAGTTGCCTCGTTGCCTGTGTCATTGGTGGTCTTAGCTAAGCATCTTCCCCAAATTTGGTTGTATTTGACTCGCCTGAGTTTTAATACAAGCTTTAGCGGCAACATTCTTCTTAGAAAGAACAATCAGATCTTCACGAGGAGGGGGCTAAGGCAAAGAACCAACTCCATAAATCCTTCCTTTTTTCTTGGGAGCAACCTGCAAGAAATCATAGAACGACACAATAACACACATGAGCATACATGGCTTCATACAAAAAGACACATCAACACATACGAGCATATATAGATGGCATCATATGATTTATTAAAACTATATCTCCATTTCAGATGAAGTCAAGGTACAATTGTTTACCAACATAAACCTTTAATTTAGTATATGAGAAATAAAATAAGAAAGTTACCTTGATAAATATTTTGTTCTTTAATCTAATAGACAACTTGCCAGAAGCACTACTCTCCAAATAGCCCCCCCCCCACCAAGCTGAGATGGATGCTCTTGTATCCTCGATGACACGTCCTTGTAGACGACCTCCGAAATCCATTAATCTGGAATCGTCTCACCTGTCTTCTCACACTAAAACAGATTTGCATTTGTCAATTTACAAGTTTTGATAAAACATGAAGTAAATAATTGACTAATAAGCGAAAGAACGAAAGAACCTTTGATACAATTACAAGTTTGCTGCCACGTGGTTTTAAAGAACTCTTGCCAGAATGGTGTTTATAGATTATGTGGCCTTCGAGATCATGATATCGGGCATTCCAACTGTTGATACTCTTGATTTCTGATCTCAGATCACGCAAACACCGAACAAGTCTAGCCAATACTTGGGGATCAATCAACCGAGGCTTTGACTCGTCTCCCTTCCACCGACTAACTTTATCAACCATAAGGTCCTAAAACTTGGATTCAAACTCACTCAAAAAATCTCTTCTTTGCATGTGTGGACAATTGAAAGGTTAGAATTAGTAATTTACCATCTCTTGTAAGATGTAACTCAAACCTTGATTTCATATTATCTTTGTTTTTCCTCGATGCATGATATTATATAAAAAAACTTTCTCAATGTGCATCACATCAAGTTTATACCGTAAAAGGTAATTTCCAATATGGGAATTCCTAGAAAATACTCGTTTGTGCCAATTGTGAGAAATGGTATATCCGTCTCGCATAGTTACGTTGCCAATTACCCCCACATTTAATGGTTTCTTGAGCACCGTAATAATCAATTTTTTCAAACAAATCATTCCCTGAAACATAAACAAGAGAGGGAACACGAGCAATTTTATTTATTCTAAACCACTTATTGCTCATCTGATACAAATGATCTAGTGGAAGAAACTGACGATGAAAGTAAAACCGACATGATTTTCGTTCATACTTTAGCTGAAACGCATCAATTCTATCAAAAAAATATGGACATGATAATCTTCCATGTGTGCCTGATAATATTCCATATGCCGAGACGTCACTAATGGTCCACATTAGAACTGCAAGCATATTGAAACTCCTTTGTTTTGAGCAATCGGATGTATGAGCACCTGTATACCTCAATTGCTTTAACTCATGATTCAAGGATTGCAAGAAAATATCAAGAAAGCGCTTTAGATGCTTAGGGCTTGATACTAGAATACTCAAGAACAAAAGTTTGCTTTGCATATACATATTTGGCGGAAGATTATATGGCGTCATGATGACAGGCCATAGAGAATATTGCCTATCAGACATACCAAATTAACTAAATTCATCTATAAATAATCCAAGATAAACATTCATACACTCGATAGCAAAGTCAGAATGTACCATCTGATAGTGTTTCCATGCGCTTGCATCGGATGAGTGCGTAACCTCGCCATTTGTAGTGGAATGTTGTGCATGCCATTTAATTGTCGTTGCTGTCTTTTTTTGATCGGTATAAGTGTTTTAATCTATCAGTTATCGGCAAGTACCACATACATTTGTATGACACTCTTCCTTCCACTTGTAAGTTGATATCTTGGCTTCCCGCAGAATCAAAATTCCTCTAGTTTATCATCATCTTCCCAAAAAATCATACAATAGTCAATACACATATCAATCATATTTAATGGTAAACCAAGACTTCCAACCAACCTCTGTATTTCATAGTTATTCTTAGGTGATAAATTATTAGGTGGCAAATACTCTTTAATTAAGTTATTATCAGCCCATGAATCCATGCAATTTTCACTTAAGTTATTATCAGCTTTAATTGTCATCAACCTAGTTAACAATGTTAACTTAGACTGCCCTTCTTAATATTCATCGTAGATGGGGTGATTTGCAGCTTCTAACATATCATATAACCGTTGCGCGTCTACGTTGGGTTCTTCACTAATATTCTCAACAATGTAGCTGTAATTTCATGAAATCCATTAGTAACTATATCATGAAATATTTGTTCGTGGTTATACCCATAACCAGATTAATCTGATTCATGACTATTAGGTTTATCAATATCATAATTCATGCTACATTTTCATGCATTATCGCTACAACTTTCTGCATGAAAAAACCATACATAGTAGTTTGGCATAAATCCTCAGTTATATCGATGCTTCTTCACAAGATTAAAATCAATATACTTTTCGTTTAGGCACTTACGACATGGGCAACATATTTACCGTTTGCACGAGCAAATGATTCATTTGTTGCTTGGTACATGAATACGCGCAAACCATCACAAAACTTCTTAGTTACATCACTGCTCTCCGGATCTCTGTGATTGTATATCCATTGTCGCAATGTGTTTATTTTCGTGTTCCCCGCACCTGGACATTTTTAACAACATTTGTTTTCAAATGATATTTAGATGAGTTGCATATGATTTCCGCTTCTCCTTCATTTGCTATTTAACGGCCAAAGAAAAATATTGCGATGGATTTGCTAGAGAAAATTGCGAGGAATTTCCTAGAGAAAATTGCGAGGAATTTCCTAGACAAAATTGCGAGGAATTTGCTAGAGAAAATTGCGATGAATTTGCTAAGCCTTTAAATTTAACGAGGGATTTGCTAGGGAAACAAAATATTTGTGAGTGATTTGCTATGTTTTTGCGAGGCATTTATATGTATCTACAAGTGGTTACTTTAATGGAAAACGTGCTCACCTAACTAGATAGTCCCACACAATATCCATCACAAATTTGCTATGTATATTTTCCTCGCAAATTTGTGAGGAATCAGCTCTCCCTCGCGAAATCCTCACAAATCCCTCCCGGTTTTGTGACAAACCTTTCAATCCCTTGCAAATATGCAAGGAATTTGTTTTCCATCACAATCACCTCTCATCTTCAGCGCAAATTTGTGAAGCATATTTTGCCTCGTAGATTTCTGTAGGTAATCGACTGTTTTTTTAGTTGAATCTTCACCAAAAGGATCTTAAGGAGTTTGTATCTTTGGAAAAGCTTGCAGATATGTGTGTGTGTCTTGATTCTGCTGAGTACTTTCCCTGTGACTTGGCGCTGATAACTATGAAACCGATGAGAAGTTGAAAAAGATATGAGAAACTCGTGGTTACTACTACATGATTTGTGACCTTTATTTGATGGCTTTATATATCTTAGTTTTTTTTTTTGAGAAAGATATATCTTTATTTGTTACTTGATTGTAAGATATTTATTTTTAATTCGCAAACATTTTCACTTATTCGTTTGATGGGAGAAACATGTTTGGTTTCAGGACATTTGTGAGAGCCCAAAAAAGTTTCCAAACTATGATGCAAAAGTAAAGATGTTTAGTGAAGAACATTTACACATTGATGAAGAGATCTGTTACTACCTCGCAAGAAGTGGTATGTACTTTTACTTGCTGCTTTACTTGAATAAATTTGATATATATAGTCCCCATATTCTTTTTTTGTTTGTTTTTCTTGGAAAAAAATGATACTTTCATTTGAGGGATCTCAATGATGTTTGGATTAAAGTATAGGTAAAGAAGGGAGGTATGGTAGTCTTCCCTGTTGGAATATATCATAGCTTCATCCTTGACTCAGACAACTATATGAAGGTTCAATCTTAGTTTCTTCTAGTTATTATGGTACGTTCACCAATCAACTTCACGAATTTATCTATGAACGCTTCAACGTAGAGGACTCTCAAGCATCAAATTTCTATACGCTAAACATATATTTAGATGTTGTCTAATTTTTTGGTCATGAAACCTCATTTTATTCAAAAGTGAAAGGTACAAGACCTGAGTTAGCGAGAGAATCCGCATCGGCGTTATTTGATCTCTTAATGAAAGAAAAAACAAAACTCGAAAAAGACCTAACAAGCTCTCGAATATCCTCTAGAACTGAAAAAATATTAATATGAGTCTCCTTGGAATACAGAAGGTGAATCAAAGTATGGCAGTCGGAGAAGATCTGGATATCATCAAGTTTTTGCTCTTTAACATCACTAAAGCTTCCCTACCGCCCACCCCTCTACTAGCAATGATGAACTCACATGTTGTCTAGTTGATGATGTCGAAAACTCATAACTAGAAAATTTGCAATGAATTACACATGTCAGGACACATCTTAGGGTTGTTGACATGCAGCATCCACATAACAGGTGTATGCTTAATGTTCATGATCTCCACAAGTATGATCTTCAACTTGTGCTTGATGTGAGCATTTAGTAGTGTATTGTGCCGCCGTCCATGCATTTGCTTCCAAGATAGCCTTTGATATGACTTCAACGGCCGTGAATTGCTTATCTTTGAAGACAAACTTGTTTCTAATTGTCAAAATATTTAAAGAAATCCAAGGTGAGCGAGGAGTTGAAATACCAACAGAAGGGAGTGTAATCATATCTCTGGCCTTTGCAACAATTTCAAAATTTTGTTTCGGCACTTTGCAGTGGAGTTAACGACACTAGTGCTAACGTCCAAACAACCGTAGCAAAAGGAAATTCCATAAAAATATAAAGAGTTGATTTTCGTTCTTCACACCGTTTACAGCTCACACTCTCTATAACTCTTCCACGCACCAGATTTTCCCCTACCAGAAGGGAATTCTTCACCATTTTCCAAAGAATATGTCTTAAGTTATGAAGTGTTTTAGCTTGCCAAATGAGTCTTTGCCAACTTAAATATTTCTATGCTTGATCTAGATTAACCACAACTCTTGTTATGTAACCTGATTATGTCGAATAACGACCATTCTTTTACCGGCAGCCAAGACATCACATCTGACCGTTTTGTAGAACTTGCTGGAAGTGCCATGATTATGTCCTCATATTGAGGAGTTAGGAGCCTTATCTTATTTAAGCACCACTAGCAGCATCCTTCAAATCACTTACAAATAGCTCCTTAGCATTAGAAGGTGGTGGACCGATAGGGATCATGGGAACAACCGTAGATAACCATGGTTCCGTCCATAAATTTATTTTGGAGCCATCTCCTACACGCCAGCCCAAGCCTAGCTTTAAAACTTCTCGACCATCAAGAATGGTCCTCCAACCATGTGAAGGATTCAAAGTTCTAACAACCTAGATAAAAGAGGAATCATGGCAATACTTGCCGATTATAATTTACAAATGACTCCGACGATTGTAACAATAAATAGCCCAACTTGGCAAGTAGAGCATCATTAAAGGACTCAAAATCCCGAAAGCCTAGTCCTCTCGCATTCATAGGCATTGTTAGCTTTTCCCAAGAGATCTAACTAATTTTCCGCTCATCCTGCTTATCAGCCTACCAGAACCAAGTTTAAAGGGATTGACGTTTGCAAATTGATGCCGGAAGTTTAAAGCAAGTCATGGAATGAGTAAGCATTGAAGATAAGATAGATTTTATAAGAATTTGCTTTCGTGCTGGAGATAAGAATCTTAAGGTCCAAGAATACGCTCGTTAACGAATCTTATCCACAATAGAAGCGAATATATCATTCTTCTTTCGCCCAAAGTTCTCTGGAAGTCCCAAATACTTGCTTGTTCCGCCTTCTTTAGTAATACCAAGCATAGCCATTATTTTTGTCTTCTGACTTCTAAGCACTTTTGAGGACAAGGTAATTGATGATTTTTGCAAATTAATACACTGTCGATACCATCTCATACCGCTTAAGGATTCATGCGAAAGCTTCGCAGTTTGCTTTATTTGTCTTACAAAAAGAAATTGTATCATCTGCGAATAAGAGATGGTTTCCTCGGGGACTATGCAGCGGCCCTCTTATGCCAGGAAGATTTCTGTTTTCTTGAGCTTTCAAGCAGAGACCTCACAACACCTCCGTACAGAGAATAAACATGTAATGCGAAAGAGGATCCCCTTGTACCAATCCTCTCTATGGAGTAATTAGCCCTTGAGAAGAACCATTAATAATAAAAGAGTAAGGGACTGTGTACTTACACTCCATAATCTAGTTAATCCACACATGATGGAAGCCAAACTTTGTAAGAACAACTCTAAGAAAGTTTCATTATATGCGATCGTTGGCCTTACTCATATATGTTTTTACCGCCATGGAGCCATAAACTCTTGCTTTAGAAAGTCCGGAGGAGGTGAAGAGTTTCATGAGTAATAAGGACGTTGTCAGCAATTTCCCTACTTGGAACAAATGTAGATTGATTTTCAGAAATCAAATCTGGAAGTATAGGATGAAGTCGTCGTGTAAGTATCATTGCTACAATCTTGTAGTACCTATTGCATAAAGCAATAAGTCTGAAGTCCGAAACCATTTTGAGGATATTTATGTTAGTAACGTTCTGTCTCGATGGGAAGCTTCATGAGATGAAGAAATATTGGATTTCTTTCAATAGATCGTCACCAATAGAGCTCCAAAAAGACTCTAAGAAACTTTCACAAAATTCATAAAGACCCTGCACATTATTTGGATTGATTGCACAAAGAGCTGACTGTAACTCCTATGGACTCGCTATGGAGATGAGTTTATCATTAATCTTTTGCGTTATACGTGGTGATAAAACTTCATTAACCAATTCAAGTTCGCCTGAAGATATGCTCATGAAAATTTCACAAAATAATCTGAGATTAACCTTGTAAATTTATGCTCCTCATGAAATGCTCTACCCGTTTCATCCTCTAGAACGGTAAGTCTATTTAGTGTTCTTTGACCCCTGGTAACTTGAAAGAAAAATTCTGAGTTCCTATCTCCTTCTTGAAGCCACTGAATGCCGCTTCGTTGCTTCCAAAAAGCTTCTTTTGCCTTATAAACATCTTCTAAATTGATTGTTAGCCTCTCTATAACAAGATGACCTTGTTCGTTTGCGGAAATGGCTTGTTCAAGGTGCTGTTGTAAGCCTTGCATCCTTTTTTCGCTGTTGGAATGTTGTACCTTAGTCCATTCTACTAGACGTCGCCTCCAAGCCACAATCTTTGATTCGATTGATTGAGTACTACACTCTCTCCATGTCTGATAAATTAATTGGTGTACCCCCTCCTTGTCGCATAAACGACGATCAAATCTAAATATTCCTCTTCTCTTAACTTACGACTCATCAATATAAGTAACAAGCGGCCTATGGTCACAACCTTCAAATGCAAGCTAAGTATTCAGACAGTCCGGAAGGGAAGTCCTCTAGCCAATCCGCATTTGACATAGTTCAATCAAGACGAACTCGAACAAAATGGTCATAGCGCATACCACTCCAAGAGAAAGGATTGCCAGAATGATTAACATCCCAAAGACCATTCCGAGAGTAAAAGCTTCGGAAGTTCACAAAGGAACTTTCCTGCCGTTTGGGCCCTCCCTTTTCTTGCAATGATCTACTATATCATTAAAATCACCAGTCAATAGCCAACCTCCAGAACGAGTTGAAGAAATTAAAGAGAGGTTTTTCCAAACTTCCTTGCGTTTGCTACTAATCGGATGTCCATACACAAATGAAATTAAACACATTTTATTTTTTTACCTGACTCAAATGTCAATGAAATTCGTACAAGAATTAAGGATCTCTAGATCAACATCACTCTTCCAAAAGAGTTCTAAGCCACCACTTAGAACAATTGGTGGGACCATGAGGTGGTTATTGTATCCCATCCATTAAATACATGGAAAACAAAATCAGGATTCTTTGTCTCCATGAGAAACATTATGTCTGTAAATAATTTAAGTCTTATTTCCCTTAAACAACCATTAGGGTGCTCCCAAGCCCTTGACAGTTCGAACTTGTTGTAATCATTGTAAATTGGACGGTTTCAGGGAAACCGTCAAACCCTTACAAATAGCTGACACTATAGCCTTATTAATCGAAGAAACAAGGGCATAATTGTTATCCTCAGAATGAGGTACATATAAAGAAGATGATCTTCCAAGTAATGCTTCATTGCTTTGTAAAATGGATCCGTGTCTCTTCCTGGGAGAGCATCGAACATGAATTGTTGGCCTCTTCCTTGTTGTCACTCCCGTTTGAGAGCTGGAAGTACTTCTTCTTTTCCGAAGTGGAGCCTTGCTTTAGTCTTCTTCCGTTTTGTTACTGGTTTAGGTCCAGGCTTTGTCCGTCCATTACTAGCTGGTTCCGCGGTCTCTTCCATGTTTTCAGATTGTTGTATTTCCGGGCTAGAAAATTTTTGTGAAGGCTTTACACCACTGAAACTGAAGATACTTTGGTTTGTGTGTCTTTGGCATTATTGTTGTGTTGTAATGTTACATGGCGTGTAAACTTATAACTTACTATCTTTATGTCTAAGATGTTCGGTAATATTCTGTTGGCAATATACATGAAAACTCAAACGTAAGACCATCTAACACCATCTCCAGCCCTATTCCATATTGTAAAATCTTTTCCAATCCACATCCATTTTTTACTTTAACATGGAGAAATAAACAATATTACTCTATATTGTCATCCTTTCTTTTTGGAGTCCATGTTTTTTTTTAATTTACAACATGCTCCTTCAAATGTTATATCTTATTACTTAGTACTTTAACAAAATTATTTGTTGATATTTTACACTTCAATAAAATTATAAATGATAAAACTAATTTAAGATTTTAATTTAAACATTAGAAAAGTTGGTACTGCGCTTTTAAAACAGTCCACATAATATTTTAAACATTCAATCACGACTAAATATCTCATTAATTAACATTTTTAATTATTTTCTATATTAAAATACTAAGAAAAAGGAAGAAAATAACATAGAGTAATAAGAGAAATGTAAAATTTTGTTATCGAAATGCATAAAAATAATCGATCATCATTAGTATCACTTATTTTTTATAATTCATTTTTAATTTCAATAATCATCTCATCGATTGAAATTTTAAAAGATTTATTAATTTAATTAAAGAAAAATATTTGTAAACTAGGGAAATTGACGAGATACATGGAAATTGTTTTTAGGGCGAATTGCTAAAAATAGACCTAAAATTGAGTTTGAATGCAAAACTAGACCCCAAATTGAAACAAATGCAAAACTAGACCTTTGGGGTATGGAAATTACATAAACCCCTTATTTGCAAACAAAAAAACAGAAACCGCAATTACAGTTCTAACCTCCGCGCGAAGTAGACTTTTTGAACGAAGTCTCACAGTAGACTTCTTGACCGAAGTCTCACAGACTTCTTGAACGAAGTCTCACAGTAGACTTCTTGAACGAAGTCTCACAGTAGACTTCTTGAACGAAGTCTCACAGTAGACTTCTTGAACGAAGTCTCACAGTAGACTTCTTGAACGAAGTCTCACAGTAGACTTCTTGAACGAAGTCTCACAGTAGACTTCTTGAACGAAGTCTCACAGTAGACTTCTTGAACGAAGTCTCACAGTAGACTTCTTGAACGAAGTCTCACAGTAGACTTCGTTCATGACATCCATGAAGTCTGAACCGTAATTAAACCTTAGATTTAAATTAGGAAAAATAATAAAAAATATTTTCAATGCAATTTCTTCTAAAGAAAATAAGATTATCTAAAATATGAACTTTATAAATTAAAATTTCTGAAACTTTCATAAATTTTAAGCATGTAAGGTTGATTATGTTCTAAAATACCATAAACAGTCGCAGACTTCGACCATGAAGTCTAGAAACGTAATTAAATGTGGAATTTTAATAAAAAAAATGATAAAAATTATTTCAATCAAAATTTTTGAAAGATAAATTATTTTAAATACATATCGAATAGGTTTAAAAAAAAATCATAAAACTGAGCCATTTGATGTAAATCATGTGAGCATATAGTTTAGAGTTGCCAATGTGTAAGAATCCATGCATATATCTTTAGGGTTAGACTTAGATTGATATGTTTTTCATATAAAATGCGATCCTTCATATAGTTGTTAGATTTTGAACATATTATACTATTTGGATGTCAAATGTTAGTATTTTTAACAAAGAGTGAATTAAACGTTCGAAATTTAGAGTTTAGGGCTTACAGACTTCTCGAGTTTCGGGTGAAGTCTCATGGTAGACTTTGCATGTGAAGTCTGTAAGATTTTGTTATCGTATGAAATTGAAATAAATCCAAAACAAAGTGTAATCATCATCAGAAGTGGTATAATTCATCTGCATACCATATTTATTCTTCATTGCAGATCTAATCATCATCGGCGTTACTCCATCGATTGTTCCCCATTCATCATAAACAATTTAGCAATATATCTCGGAGCATGACGTTTGCGCAGAGAAATTTCGGTCTGCAACATTGCAAGTATGATCTTTTTTGTACAAGGTAACCCAAACCTTTTTGTTCATTTTCACAGCCGCTCTAATCCTCCAATTGCATCCTTTCACACCGCAGATGGCTACGAACAACTTGTGTAGACTTATGCACTTTAAACGTGATTTCGACATTATAGCCGTCAACCGCAGCTCGGATACAAGCGCATCCTTTGTAGGAAAACTCGCAGTCGTATAGATACCGTCTGACCATGTCATGTTGGATCTTGGCCTTCACCAACAAAGCCACCTTCTGCAACAAGACACGTATTATCCTCATCATCATTTTCACTACCATCCTCATCCTCAACTTTCCCATACACAGTATAATCCTCAAGGTATTCTTCTTAACCTCACCAGCATGAGATTCTTCCGCATCATCACCATCATCATCACCATCGTCGTTGACGTTAACCTCACCACCATCAGATATATCCATATCTTCGTCTTCAAACTCTTCTACATCCTGAAGGTCTTCGTCAACACTTTCACCAGCAACCTCATTGCCACTAGCCATACCAAAACGACTCGAGACGCAAAGGCGTACAACATGCGTTTTACATAACTCAACCAAGGACCGCACTTGTCTATCATTTGAGACATGCATAGGTGGTGTAGGACAATCCGTGTCTGTTAGTTGCAACATTGAATTCGGCAACGAGTAAGTTAACTCGACGAAGTCGTTCTTGTCCAGCTCATAGTCTGCTAGTGCCATCTCAATGAGTTCACGGTGTGTACAAGAATCACTCAAGAAAAACATTCTCCCTCCTTTGGGATGATCCACCTCAAAATGCCACTTACAGTCTCTCATCACCCATTTTCCAAAGAAAGCAGGTACATGAACCATTTTCTGAAAGACATTTGAAACAACACAAAGCAAACTGTTAGTTGTTTCACAGTAGACTTCAAAGGTGAAGTCTGTTAAAAAATAATTATCAGAAATTCGTAAAATCGATTTAAGATAGAATATAAGACATTGAGATGTGAATTCATACATAACAACAACAATAACTAATACACATGTAAAAAATTTAAAATCTCGAAAATGCATATTATATATGATACAAATTCATTTTTTAAAAAGATAGTGCAAGACTTCTCGAACGAAGTCTACGCACATACATCCTCTGTGAAGTCTAAATTTATAACCTAAACACCCAATAAGTTCAGAAAAAATATATAAAAATAATTATGCGATTAAAATAGTTCAAATTTCTAAAACATCAAAAGCCATACGTAACAAACATGTTAGGACAAAAAAAAATAAATAATTACAAATAAGCTAAAATTGCATTTTTACTGAAATTATCATTAGAGACTTCACAGGCGAAGTCTCTTAGTAGACTTCTTTGATGAAGTGTGCTCTGCTATCGGAAGCAAACTTCGCCCCTGAAGTCTAAATTTATAACCTAAACACCTAATAAGTTCAGAAAAAATATAAAAAAATAATTATCGATTAAAATAGTTCAAATTTCTAAAACATCAAAAGCCATACGTAACACACATGTTAGGACAAAAAAAAAACTAATTACAAATAGGCTAAAATTGCATTTTTACTAAAATTATCATTAGAGACTTCACAGGCGAAGTCTATTAGTAGACTTCTCCAATGAAGTCTGCTTTGCTATCTGAAGCAGACTTCGCCCTGAAGTCTGAAGCACGGTCTAATTTGCAATTGACCAGATTTTGACTTTTGAGCATACTTCACATGCGAAGTCTGCTACACAAGGAGATTTTGTCAGAAGCTATACCAGTTTGGGGTCTAGTTTTGCAATTGACCACAGTTTTGACTTTTTTAGTAGACTTCATCTAGGAAGTCTTTTTGGTAATAGACTTCATTTAGGAAGTCTATTACGTAATTAGACATCCTCGATGAAGTCTTTTTGCCTTCAGAGACTTCTTCGGCGAAGTCTACCCATAAAATAGGTATAGTTTTGCAATTGACCAGAGTTTGACTTTTACATGAGACTTCGTCTGAGAAGTCTATTTAGAAAAAGGGTTACTTTTGCAATTGACCAAAAAAATTTATTTTAAATTCCAGAATTACCGATGGTTGTAGACTTCATACAAGAAGTCTACCAATAGTCAATGTTCGGAATTTTGGTCAAATGCAAAACTAACCCTTTTTCACGCAGACTTCTCAGATGAAGTCTGATAAAAAGTCTTCGTTCCGGTCAATTGCAAAACTAACCGCCTTTTTCGCAGACTTCACAGAAGAATTCTTTGTACAAAGTCAGACTTAACGGTCAATTGCAAAAACTAGACCCCTTGTAACCAGACTTCGACGGTGAAGTCTAAACACCGTTTTTTGTTTTCAAAAGAGAACTTCAGACTTCATCGTGGTTCAATCGTGAAGTCTGAGACCCAAAAAGTCAATTGCAAAACTAACCCCCAGTTGACTATTGAGACTTCACCCATGAAGTCTGCCTTCTGGAAAATCGGAGAAAACGAAAGCAAAAATTACCAAGATTCGGTTTGAGCTTGTGTTTAGCTTCTTAAACGGCCAAGAACTGATCACGCCAACAATACCCAAGCAACCCAAGCGTTATTATGCTCGAATCTTAGTAAATCGCAAGATATATGGATGGTAAATATTGAAAACGATATTATAGAGTTAAATGGTTGAAATGAGAGAGGAGATCGACAAAAATGGAGCTTTTAACTCAGTTTTAAAGCATTAACATCACTTAATTCGGTTGTTTGAAGCATTGAGAGCTCAATTTTGTTTGGTAAGTGTGGTTGGGAACTATTGAAGACGATGACATTTTCGTTATTACGTGAGAATCTTTGGGTTATTGTTTTTCAAACCCAGCTACCAGACTTCACATGAGAAGTCTGCGCTAGGTATTTTTTTGAAAAAAGAAGCGATGAGGGGTATTTTAAGGCATTTTGAAAAGAAAAGGAAGAGGGGTCTAGTTTTGGAATTGACTTCAAATAAGGGTCTAGTTTAGCAAGAAGCCCTTGTTTTTATTGACATATATAATATTTATTGATCATTGTTAATCTCACTAAATTAATTTATAAGTATTTTATCTTAAATAATAATAGCTATTAATAACAAATGGAAGCAAGAGAAAATAGAAATTGGAATATACAAAATAATTCAAACTAAACCCTCTATGCCAGTCCTCACAATTATCTTACTATTAGATTAGATATTAAGATTAGAAAATTAACGTCTTATTAGAGAAGATAATATCTTAATTCTAAGACTGTGATCTCAATTATAAATAATGGAAGATAGATTTAAAATTCTGAAATAACAATTGGTTGTTATGGTATATATATGGAAACCAAAACTAATGGATTGCTACAAAACATTGTTTATTAAAAGAACCTAAATTGGTTTTTGAAAGAATGATTTTAAAAAATAAGAATATTATGTTGTAGTTTTCTATTAACAATAAAATGAAATTGACCCATTAGAATATTTTTTAATATGTTTTAAGTACCTCGACTAAAAAAAAGTAGATCTCTCTCAGATAGCTTCAGTGTGCTTTAATGATTTATTTGGTAAGTGTAATTTCAATATAAACGTTTTTTATTTAAGTTATATGAGTTATAATATAAAAAAACTAAGAAATAACAATGGATTATCATAGTATATATTTGGAAAGAAAAACTAAGAGCAACCTCAACAGAAAGAGACTCTCATGAGTTTCTTAAACTTAAAATAATAATAGTGTAGTTAGTAAAGAGTATTTGACCAATAGAAAATAGACAATTGGTAAAAAAATCTCTTAAAAGGTTAATGACGCGTCTCCCAAAAGAGAAACGTCTATCGTTATCTCTCCTCCTTTTTCAATTTTTTATTGTATTGGTGAGATACTCTATTATATACGACTGATGATAATGCTCACATAAATTGTTACAAACCATCGTTAATCAAAAGAGCCAACAACAAACCAAACTATTAGAAACAATGAGTTTAGGAAATTAGAAGACTGTGTTGTAGTTTTCTATTAACAAAAAAAAATGACTTCAATTATAACATAAAAGCTTCTTTTTTAACTTCTGAACTTCATTAGAAACAAGGGGGAGTGTAATTACAATGAAGAGAGTTTGAAAGAAAAAGAAGAACATAATAATGAAAATAAAAACTACAGTTAGTAGGAATGTTGTACTTTGCCAGTAAATTTGTCGGTTGATTTTTTGATCTTCTTGTCCAAAGGAACTGAATACTCTCAAAATGCCTTTGCCTTGATTGTGCTTTTCTTAACCAATTGAAGATTCCAAAATTCGAGCTTTTGTCTAAGAGTTAAGGAGTTCACAATCCCTTTCAAAGATTACCTTAAGGTATCCTTTGCTCCATACATGTTGCGTAGCCATAATAAGAGCTTGAAATTCACTCCTAAATGGACAATTAGTTGTAGTGCCAAGTGCTTGTGTTGCTCCTTTATAAACACTTGCATCATCCCTAATTATCCAACATGCTTGTGAAGGAGTATACCGATTAATAAAAGAACCATCAAAGTTGAATTTAATCCAACTAGCCGAAGGGCGAGTCCAAGATGGTTGTGATTGTACTCTACACTCTTGGTTCTGATAATTAGGCAGCGAGGTAAGACTATGGATGCACTCTTGTGTGTTCAGCCATTCTTTGGCATCATTTCTAGCCAAAGACAAAGTAGATTGCCAAAGGAGGCTTTTTTTGCTGAAAGACTAACTTGTTTCTGCTTGTCCATAGACGCCATAGTAACCATAAGGCAATTTGGTGTAGAAGAGTATTACTATTGGCGACATGGTTAGAAAGAATTATCTCCATTCTTGCCTCAAATTTAGTATTGGAAGTATTATCTCCATTAGAAGAGCTGATGTGAAAATCCAGATGCTCTCCAAGTATATTGGAAGTAAAAACAATCAAAAAATAGATGTGTTATGGATTATTCCTCTTGGAAACAACGACGACACAATGTTTGATTAGAGGTGTTTTTTCTTCATAAGTTATATCCCATGGCAGTGGCTCTCGAGAGGAGCTTCCATAGAAAATGTTGAATCTTTGGTGCGATTTTGAGTTTCCAAAGTGCAGTTTTAGGGTTGTATTACTGGTGGTGGACGAATCTGATGATTCGTGTACATTTGGTTGCTAAATGATAAGCATATTTGACTATGTATATGCCATCTTTTGTATAATGCCATCCCAACAAATCTAGAGTAGCTTTGTTGCATAAATTTATACCTAAAAATACAGGATATGTGCATCATCTTCAACCACCAACTCTTTGACCCTAGCTTCATTCCATCCCATTCCATAGTCTTGCATCCAGTCATGTACTTTGTAGTTAGCATGACTGTTTGCTCTTGCTTGGGGAGGTCGAGGAGGAGAAAGAGGGAGCGATGGGTTAGCCCATGGATTGACCAAAGTTCCATTGCCAATAACAAATTGCAGCCCTTGTCGCAGCAGATCTCTTCCTTAAGGAATTGATCTCCATGCATAAGACGCTTTTTTTTTTTCTTTTTGAGTGGTGACTATCATATTGGTTTCTGAAAAATATCGGTGCTTTAACATTCTTGCCATAGACAGTATGGGTTTTGTAGAATTTGCCAAACCTATTTGCCTGCCAAATTAAAATTCTCAAATAACTCTGAAACCCATACCACCTTCTTGGTATGACCTCCCCATTATATGCCAAGAAAACCAATGCATTCCTTTCCGGTTTTTACCATTACTCCACCAGAACTGTGCCAAGACTCGATTAATCTCTTTACAAATCTGCATGGGTAGCATAAAAATCGGCATAGAATAATTAGCATAAAAGTTATACCAATTTTAAAAGGAATTCTTTACCACCAGTTGATAAGTATATTTAGCTCCGACCTTGAGTCCTCTCTTTCACTTTAACAACAATGTATTGAAACATTTCTTCTTTCTTTTTTCATGACCTTCTTTGGTAAACCTTAATACTTACCCCCTCCGCCTTCATTATGAATGCCTAGAATATGTCTCATTCTCGTTTTAACAGCTGGCTTGATTTTACTTCCAAAAGTGATACTTGATTTTCGAAGGTTTGTTGCTTCCCCTGAAGCCATCTCATAATGCAGGACCTATGCTTTACTAATGAGAAACAGAGAGAGTCATCAGCAAACAATAAGTGTGTGATAGTATGTCCACAATCACTGATCATCAAGCCTTGGATTTTTCTTGAGCCCGCAGTTTTATTCATCATATATAAAAAACTTTTTGCACACAATATGAAGAAGCAAGGAGAGAGGGGATCGCCTTGTTGAAGGCCCCGTTCTGGCATTATTAATCCTCTCAGATTGCAATTGATAAGGATTGAAAAGCTGACAGAAGAGTCGCATTGCATAATCCATCTAATAAATGTGTCGTTGAAACCCATATGTTGCATTGACTTCTCAAGAAGACTCCATTCAAGATGGTCATTGGGCTTTAGTAATGTCTGTTTTTAAAGCCATGTAGGAATTAGATTGACCTTTCTGAACCTTGAAGGCATGAATATTTTCATGAGCAATGATGTTGTTGTTAGTGATCGTCCTCCCATATATGAATGTTGTTTGATTCTCCAAGATTATGCATGAAATATGTTTCTTTAGACGATTCACCAATATTTTGGAGATGATTTTATAGCTTACGTTGCAAAGGGCTATTGGCCGGAAGTCTAGCATAGACGTAGGAGATTTTGACTTCGGGAGAATACACAAATTAGTGTGATTGCGGCTGTGAGGTAGAACTTGTTCTCTGAAAATTGCTCAATCTCGCTGATAATATGTGGATTGATATCATTCCAAGACTGTTGATAGAATATGCTAGAGAATACATCCAGACACGCTTTTTGTGCGCCAATAGCAAACACAACTTCCATGATTCCTAAGTGGTTGACCTTTCTTGTTAAGTCCAAATTGATTTCAGGTGTCACTTTCCCTTGAAAATCTGTAAAAATCTCACAATGAGTTGAAATTGCTGTAGAATTTCCTGGAAAAAGTTTCTGAAGTAGTCAGTTGACTTTTCCGCGACTTCAGTATCACCCCTTTGAACGATTCCATTCTTGTCCATGACGGATAGTAACTTCTTACGAGCATGCTTTGTTTTGGTAATTGAATTAAAATATTGTGTATTTTATGTCACCTTCAAATATCCAATTTGAAGGGCGCTTATGTTTCCACAACAGTTCTTCGTTGATATAAGCCCAATGCAATAACCTTTTTAAATTACTCCTCTCATAAAGAGTTGAAGTCCCTGATGAAATTGCTCTGTCCAGCCAAAAACGCATATTTGAAATCCTTTATGCTACATAAGTTTATGGCCACTTTTCCATCTAGAAATATTTTTCCGGCAGTCTTAGATTCTGTGTGTGAAAGAGGAGGATTGTGTAGGTAAATTGTTCGAGCTTTGTAAAACTGATTCCTTAAAACCATCTCTATGAAAAAGTCGGTGATCATATTTAAAGCTACCACTTCGAGTTTCCACTGAATTGGTAATATAAGTGATGAGAGGCCTATGACCTAATTTTCCATAATCCAAAAATGCATTTTCAGAAGTTGGAAAGATATTATGCCATGAGGCATTGGCCATAGTACGATCCAAACAACAAGACACAAAGTGTTATCCCCTTTGTCCAGCCGAAATTGCTCTGTCCAGCCGAAAACGCATATTTGAAATCCTTTATGCTACATAAGTTTATGGCCACTTTTCCATCTAGAAATATTTTTCCGGCAGTCTTAGATTCTGTGTGTGAAAGAGGAGGATTGTGTAGGTAAATTGTTCGAGCTTTGTAAAACTGATTCCTTAAAACCATCTCTATGAAAAAGTCGGTGATCATATTTAAAGCTACCACTTCGAGTTTCCACTGAATTGGTAATATAAGTGATGAGAGGCCTATGACCTAATTTTCCATAATCCAAAAATTCAGTTTCAGAAGTTGGAAAGATATTATGCCATGAGGCATTGGCCATAGTACAATCCAAACAACAAGACACAAAGTGTTATCCCCTTTGTCCAGCCTAGGAAAATTTATCACCAATCGATTTTAAGTTTGAAAATTCAGAAGAGCAAACCATCCGTCTAATGTCATGAAAACTGATTTCATGTCTTAGCCGACCACCTCTCTTTTCTTCAATACCCAAACACTACAAGAAAACATAGGGAAAACCGACGGGCAAACCGACGGCACAGCAATCCGTCAGTTTTTACCGATGGATTACTCACGGAAAACCGACGGCAACGTGGTCGTCGGTACCCGTCGGTACCCGTCGGTAATTCGTCAGTACAAACCGACGGAATGTAACCCGTCGGTAAAAAAAAAAGAAAAACCGATGGCAAACCAACGGTCACCCTGCCCGTCAGTAAAAAAGTCAGTGAACCGACGGAAAACCGTCGGGCACCAACAAAAACCGACGAACACCAAAAAAAACCAACGGTCACCTTGCCCGTCGGTAAAAAAGTCAGTAAACCGACAGGCTTCAAATTGAACACCGACAAAAACCGACGAACACCGACAAAAACCGACGGTCACCTTGCCCGTCGGTAAAAAAAAGTTAGTAAACCGACGGAAAACCGATGGACGCGCATTATAAATACGAAACCACGCTCATTTTCTCCAACATCATCTAAGATCTGATTCCTCTTATTGCAAAAAAATTCCAAAAAAAATCAAAGTCATGTCTTCAAATTATTTTCGATCGTGGATGGACGAGCCAATGATGGATCCGGAGTCGAACTTATTAAAAGATGATTATGCACGAGGTGTAGTAGAATTCATGGAATTGGCATGTAAGCAACCATCCGCGCAACAAACCGGTAAGTTGAAATGTCCGTGTTCTGTATGCCACAATTCGCGTAATATTAGGATTGATTTAGTGTGGAATCACCTGTATCGCAATGGATTTACTCCTGGTTATAAAGTTTGGTATCTCCATGGGGAAATACCTGCTTCTAGTAGTACTAGGGAACCTTATATTGCGGATAGGGAAGAGGAACATAGAACGGAAGTAGATTATGGTGTTGGTACTGTTCAAATGGTTAATGATGTGTATAGAGAAAATATAGCGCAAGAGGCGGGACCTTCTTTAGAAAGGGTAGAAGAACCAAATTTAGAAGCCCGACAGTTTTTTGATATGTTAGATGCAGCCAAACAACCTCTATACAGTGGATGCAGAGATGGTCACTCCCCTTTATCCTCTGCCAGTAGATTGATGACCATAAAGACGGATTTTAATTTGGCAGAAGATTGTGTGGATGCGATAGCAGATTTTGTTAAAGATCTTTTGCCTGAGGATAATTTGTTTCCAGCATCATACTATGAGATTCAAAAATTAGTTGCTGGTCTTGGGCTACCATATCAGATGATTGATGTATGCATCGACAATTGTATGATATATTGGAGAGAGGATGAAAACCGCATAAGGTGTAAATGGTGTAGAAAACCACGATTCCAAGAAACTAGTGGGCGAGTTCGGGTACCATATAAGAGGATGTGGTATTTACCGTTAACAGACAGGTTGAAGAGGTTATATCAATCTGAGCGGACGGCAGAGGCAATGAGATGGCATGCAGAGCACAGAAGACAAGAAGAGATTACACATCCTTCAGATGCAGAAGCTTGGAAACATTTTCAGAGAGTATATCCTGATTTTGCATATGAGCGAAGAAATGTATACCTTGGGTTATGTACTGATGGTTTTAACCCGTTTGGAAAGCATGGAAGACAATATTCGTTGTGGCCAGTGATCGTAACACCATACAACTTGCCGCCATCGTTGTGTATGCGTCGGGAGTTTCTGTTTCTCACAGTTCTAGTTCCAGGACCAGAACATCCAAAGAGATCACTTGACGTGTTTCTCCAGCCATTGATTTATGAGCTCAATATGTTATGGGAACACGGTGTTGAAGCATATGATGTATCGACCCAACAAAATTTCCAGATGCGTGCGGTACTTATGTGGACTATAAGCGATTTTCCAGCACTTGGTATGTTATCAGGGTGGACAACTCATGGACGTTTATCATGTCCATATTGTCAAGATAACACGGATGCATTCCAATTGAGGAACGGGAGAAAGACATGTTGGTTTGATTGTCACAGAAGATTTCTACCTCCAAACCATCCGTATCGTCGTACGAAGAATTTGTTTAAAAAGAATACGAAAGTTTATGATGCTCCACCTCCCGAGGTAGATGGTTCAGATATTTTAATGCAGTTGCGAGATTTTGGAGCACCACGGACTCCTGACGTGGGTGGTAATGGGCATTATCCTGTTGACGGTGCTGGAACATATCACAATTGGCATAAGAAGAGCATTTTTTGGGATTTGCCGTATTGGAAAGATCATTTGTTGCGGCACAATCTTGATGTCATGCACATTGAGAAGAATTTTTTTGATAACATCATGAACACAATCCTAAACGTCCAAGGGAAGACAAAGGACAATTTAAAGTCTAGACTAGACTTAGCGGATATTTGCTCTCGCCCTGAGCTTGAAGTAATGAGTAATGGGAGATGTCCGATTCCTGTGTATCGCTTAAATGCGCCATCTAAAGAAGCATTCTTCGACTGGATTATCCAAAGCGTAAAGTTCCTGGATGGTTATGCATCAAATTTGCGTAATTGCGTAGACGTTGGGGAAGGGAAGTTTATTGGAATGAAGAGTCATGATTGTCACGTTGTGATGCAACGCCTCCTTCCATTTGTATTTACACATCTTCTTCCTGAAAATGTTCACGAAGCTATTGCAGGTATATTTTATAATTTTAATCAAATAATTTACCGTCAATTTTGTATATATATATATATTCTTATAGTTATTTCTTTTACATATGTATGCAGGAGTTTGGGCTTTCTTTCGAGATATATGCACGAGATCGTTAACAGTTAATGGTATCCGCAATTTGGAAACAAATATCCCCATGATCTTATGTAATCTTTAAAAACCGACGGACAAAACCGACGGATTTGAATTTTAACCGCCATACTTTTTACCAAAAAAATCGAATACGCGGTTTTTTTACTGAAAACCGACGGATGTCTGTCGGTTTTTGGATTTTTTAAATGAAACCGTCGGTTTCCGTCGGTTTCTGCAACTAAAAAAACCCGAGAAACTCTTCTTCTTCTTCATTTCTTTGATTCCTTAAACCGTCGATTCCTCTCAATCCGTCGATTCCTCTCCAGCAATTTCGTGGATTCAACCGATTCTTTCCTCATTTCTTCAATTCCTCTATTCAAATGTAAGTTATTCACTATCTTTATCAATTTATTAGGATTTCATATAGAATTTAGGATTTTAAAAGTTGTTAGATTAGAAAGTTGAATCTTAAATCTAGATTAGGATTGTAAACTTGTTAGAAAACTTAAATCTAGATTGTTAGGGATTGTTAGAGATTATTAGAATTGTTATAAGAATTGTTGAAAAATTGTTGAAAAAAACTTTTAAAAAATAATTGTTAGAAATTGTTAGAATTGGTAGAATTGTTAGAAATTTAGAATTGTTACAAATTTAGAATTGTTAGAGATTGTTAGGGATTGTTAGAGATTATTAGAATTGTTATAAAAATTGTTGAAATTTTTTTGAAAAATTGTTGAAAAATAAAATATATTTAGAATTGTTAGAAATTGTTAGAATTAGTAGAATTGTTAGAAATTTTATAAAATATTTGTAAGAAATTTGTAATTAAGGATTTATTAAGAATTTTAGGATTTATTAAGAATTTTAGGATTTATTAAGAATTTTAGAACCATTTATAATACTGATATATCATGGTTTTTACCCGTTTTAGACCATGATATAAGTCCTTTTTATCGAGTCCTTCTATTGTTTTGGAGTTTTTAGAGTCTTTTCAGGATTTAGGTACGTGTGGAGCATATTTGGAGATATTGAAGCATTCTGGAGCTTTTTAGAGCAAAACAGAGATCGTGTAGCTAAGACGTCAGAAGTTTGGCATTCGTTGAAGACATTCCCACTGATAGATTAAGCTCAAATTTGGACACAAGATAGATCAATGGATTAGCTTTCATTTGGAAGTGGTTTGAGGCCATTCCAACGGTGCGATCAAAAGTTATTCCAGTTTTCGTGAAGACAGTCCAGTCTGGCAAACACCAGAAATGTCCTGGTATCGACCGATACCAGCTGGTATCAGCCACCTGTTTAGGCTACGCTTTATTCTAGGCATTATTTTACTTTGGTTTTTTAGGGAGACAAGTCTGAAACTCTGTTCGGGAGAGAAGATTTCGAACCCTTTTGTTATTTCTTACTTTGATGATCTATTCAATCATGTTGTTTGCTTCATTCTGCATGTCTGAGTAGATCCCTTTTAGGTTTAGGGTTTTCTCATAAAGGATTTCTGGTTTGTTAGATAGATTAATCTGTTAGGGTTCACAATCAATTGAATTCTTCACCATAGGTGTCCTCAAGGCTAGTTTCTAGGTTGACGAATCTGGAATCTAGATTTTAGGATTGTTGATTAGTCACGAAAGTGAGATTGATAACCTGACAAAACTAGGGTGAGCAAATAATTATCTGCAAAGAAATTTGGTTAATTATTTTGTGAACATATCAAACTTGGACATTAAAGCTGGTTTAGATCTTTAGGATTTGCAAACAAATTTGGAATTCTAGGATTTAGATTTAGATAGTTTTCGCAACGAAAGTTGGTTAATTATATCTTAGTATTTGAGTTCGAAACAGTGCTTAACCTGAACCCTGTTGATTGATTTGTCTGCATTCCTTGATTTCCTGAGAAATACCCTAGGCCTATATCCTCTCCATTGATTTTACATCTTTTAATTCTGCATATTTATACTCTCGCTTGATTGATTTGGCTTAGCGTAATTTGATTCTTGAAATCTATTGTGTGATTCTCTGAGTCTTTGTGGTTCGACCCCTACTATACTGCAGCCATGCTTTAGTATCCTTAGGGTATTATTTTGAGCATATCAAAATTTGGCGCCGTTTCCGGGGACTCAATTTCGCCATTAGATTATAGATAGGATTTCGACTAGGTCGTCGGTATCGATCGATACTCCTCCAGTGTCGATCGATAGCTTCCTTGGCGTCGATCGATACCCTGTGTTTTTTGTTATTTACATTCTTGACTTTTCTGTTTGTGTTTCAGGTGTATGCCTAGACGGGAAACCAGAAGCCAGAACGCACAGCTAGTAAACCTTTCAACGAAGAACTAGCACTTTTGGAACGCACAACAAGGAGAGCACGGAGGCCAGCAGAGATGAACAATCCAGTGGTATTGGTTCGTGATGAGACTGGTACTTTGATAGACCATGAAGGTCAATTGTGCAATGAGAGGGGACATCGTCTTGATGCAGAGGGGAATGTCATTGCCCCTGCTCCTGTTCCGACCAGATCATCCCACCTGTTGTTGCTGGACATGCTGGGAATGATGTGGTTGATCGGGGTATGACAATTGGAGAGTACAACAGGCCTGAGTGTTCTATGCCAATCGATCTGCGATTCGCATCCCCACTCTCCAGAGGGATGACTTTGAGCTGAAGCCTGCATACTTCTCACTCGTAAGGCCAGTGTTTCACGGTCTTCCTCATGAGCACCCCATGGATCACGTAGAGGGATGTGGACTTGGTCACTAGTAGAGAAGGTAGGATATAGTATTGGTGTCCTATGATTACCTTTTTGTAAGCTTTTCCATACTCTCTCGGGGGAGAAGCTTCTTACTGGCTCAAAGATATTCCCGCCTGTTTGCTCACCACTTGGGAGGACACTAAGAAGCGTTTTTAAACATTTCTATGATGATGCCAAGATCCAAGGAGCTCAGAAACAAGATTCCCAATTCTCTAAGGAGCGAACAGAGGCTTTCAAAGCCGATTGGATCAGATTCAGGTGATATCAGAAGGGATTATCCTCATCATGGGTTTACTCAGGTTTAGTTGCTTGGTATTTTCTTCAGAGGGATTGACTGGAGGTATCAGATGGTCTAGATGCTGCGAGCAATGGTAACTTCAACACCAGGTATCGATGATGCTTTGGCTAATAGAGAACTAGCATAATAGAGAACTTGGCGTCTAGCAATAGCACCAAGAATGCCGACTTAGAGCGAAAGAGGCAGAACGGGACATTGTTGAGGCACAGATTGCTGAGGTGCACGCAAAGCTGGATTCCGTGCATAATATGTTGATGGGTAAGGAGAAGAAAACTGTACACTTCGCTGATGAGAATGAGACGAGAGATGTTTACTATGTTGGTGGTGCCGGTTTTCAGAGTTCAGAGGTTTCAGTACCAGCAGAACAAGAAGAGCTGGTTTTGGGAGGATCAGTATTCACAGAGACCACCACAGAACAGTGGCTACACTCGCACCTACAGGAATTCAAGCTACCGGACTCTCGCCGCCTACGACACAAGACAGAAGGTTGAAGCCATGTTCGAGCAGATTCTACAGGGTCAACAGAAGATGACAGTGGACTTCAATGCGAAAGATGGATGCTATGTACAGACCTGAACGGAAAGATTGAGAATCTTAGCATCCATCAAAGAAGCTGGAAACTCAAATCAATCAGGTTTCAGCAACTGTCAAGGGGAAAAAGTTTAAGTGCACGTCAATGCAATCACATCAGAGGTGAATCTTAGACAGATACGTCAGTATTGATCGACACTCATCAGCATCGATCGACACCATGTAGGTACTTTCACGGACATCTCCAAACCGTCAGCATCGATCGACACCACACTCAGTGTCGATCGACACCCTCCTATAGAGACAATGCAGAATCACAGTATCGATCGATACCACCTGGTATGATCGATAACCACGCTGGTATCAGATCGATCCCTCACCGGACTGAGCCAAAGCTGTGTAAACGAGATTGTGAGGAGAGAGTCCACAGGCCCAAGACACCTTTCCCTAGACCCCCAGGAAGTCTAAGCAGGAGATGGAAGAAGCCAGATGTATGGCAGTATTGGACAAAATCCGGTTTTAATCCCCTGTGACTGATGGAGTCGGACTCTCACATCCACTGAAGAGTATGCTAAGAGGATGGTTACAAATGATGTGAGCCCTTGAGGAAGCAGCATTGCTGACAAGGGACATTAGTGCAATCCTCTGAAAAAGACCATCTCAAAGAAGAGAAGGAAGGTGAAAGCTTCTGAATCTATGGTTGCAGTGTCATTCAGAGTAGAATTCCAGAAGAAGCTACCGGATCCAGGAAGCTTTGTGCTAGACTGTTCTATCTCAGCTGGAAGGTTCCCCCATTCTCTCTGTGATCTCGGTTCTGGTATTAATCTGATGCCCAGTTTATTCTTCAAAACTTGGTATGAAATACTCGTCCCAGCAAAGATGATTTCTCATATTATAGCTGACAGATCAAGAAGTTCCAGAAGGTATTTGGAAGATGTTCACTATATGTCGACGGCTGTATGATTCCACAGACTTCGTGGTTTTGGACTATGTGTGAGGAACTAGGATCCTCTTATTTTGGAAAGATCATTCTTGGCACAGCTGGTGCCATCAATGATGTGAAAGAAAGGACAGGTAGAGCTTGATTTGGGTAGTGTGCATCATAACTTTGACATGGACAAAGCTGAGGAGGAGATCTACCATCGAGGTAAGACCTATTCTGTAGAGATTTCCTTGGATGAGGGACCAACAGAGGTTTCAGACGACATTACTGCTGTTGCTCGAATGCTCGACCAGAGTCAAGGAGCATCGATCGATACACTTGGGGTATTCTATCGACAACTGTGCCACCTGCACCTGATGAGGCAGTTGTTGTCGCATCTAAGCGAGCTGATTGCTTAGTGATTGGAGTGAGGAGTGTCTTTTAGTAATAGGCTCGAGAAGAAGCTCCAAATAAAGCCAGACTAACTGGCACCAGATGTTCTATTTTAACAATAGAGGCCAGGATTGCAGAGTCTCAGTATCGATCGACACTTAACCAGCATCGATCGATGCCTACTGCGTAGAACAGAATGAGAGTCTGCCTGCTGATTCAAGCCAAATCCACCTCTCAACCACTGCCAGACATTGGAGAAAGCACAGGTACGCACTTTCTGTTTCTCATCCTAATCCTAATGTCATGAATCCTATACTCCCATCAACTTCACGTTTACACAAGCCGCGAGATTCTTGTCGAACGCTTGTTGTTCCCTTTGATGATTGTGCAGGAAAACGAGTATCCCACCCAAGCTTACAACCCGCCTGTTGCCTCTTCTCTATTCCTTGGTAGACACATGCTGTTAATGCTTAACACAACTGTGAGATGAGACATTTTGCAAAAGACACGTTCCACCTCTCGGGGAACAACCGCACTTGAGCCCCGCCACGTCAAGCTAATGGCCTTAAACAAGCGCTTAGTGGAGGCAACCCACTGGTAAGTCTTTATACTAGTTTTCTTTTTCGTTTTGTGTTTGTGTGTTTCACGTGAAGCAGGTTCAGATGATAAACAAGTAGTATCGATCGACACGCAGGAAAACAGAGATACATTCACTCATGATCCGAGTATGATCGACACAGAAATGGTATCGTCGATACGCGCAGCGCACATTATATTCTTTTTGCTTCTCTATTCTCACTTGGTTTTTCTGATTCTTTTTAATCAACTCAAGTAGATAAAACCGTGGGGGTGTTGTTTTAAGTCTGGGGGGACGTAGTTGCTAGACAACGTGTTTGTTTTTCTTAGATGTCGGTCCGTTTTTTGTGTCAAATTGTTTTATTGTGTCAGAACTTGTAATTATGATCTTGTTTTGAATATATTTGTCTTGACTTTGCTTCTGAGTGTCCATTGTTACAACATTATTTTTTCAGACATCGACTAAATGAAAATCCCAAAGGCTGACCAGTTGACTAGAAAGCACCCATGTTTCCAGTGGATTTCATCAAAACCCGAGCCTAATTTTTGCACTTCATCGATGTGGTTAGTGTTTCTAGAACTTGATTCCTCACTCATATCTGACAAAAGGAACCCATGTGTTTAAAGTGATGGTATTTCTCTCCCCTGTTATAAGTTATTACAAAAGAGCATAAAAGATGAGACGATTTTCTTCTGAGTCGAGGGGTAGGAAAATTTCCAGTGATCCCATTATTCTACTTGTGAAGGAATGATCACACAAAGGTTGGAAGCGAGGTTACGAAAATTTCCCGTGATACCACTATTCGCCTACACCTTTGATACACAGAGAGGAAAGAACCGGGGATTCGGTGGCAAACACCATCAATACTCGTGTCTCAGACCTTAATGTGTATATGCAGAGCTAAAAGGAAAAAAGAAAAAGAACATGATCAAACACTTTTCTGAAAAATGTTAAAAAGCTTTTAGAACTTATTATAGGGTTATAAAACTTTTAAAAGACTTATTAGAGATTTTATAAAACTTTTAGGACTTATTAGAAATTTTTGAAACTTTTATAAAACTTTTATGAAACTTTTATAAAACTTTTAGGACTTATTAAAAATTTTTGAAACTTTTATAAGACTTTTATGAAAGTTTTATAAAACTTTTAGGACTTATTATTTTTGAATTTTAGGATTTATTAAGAATTTTAGAAAAATTTATAACACTATTATGAAAAATGTTAAAAAACTTTTAGAACTTATTATAGGTTTATAAAACTTTTAAAAGTCTTATTAGAGGTTTTATAAAAAATTTAGGACTTATTAGAAGGTTTTATAAAATTTTTAGGACTTATTAGAAATTTTAGAAACTTTTATAAGACTTTTATGAAACTTTTATAAAACTTTTAGGACTTATTAGAAATTTATAAGACTTTTATGAAACTTTTATAAAACTTTTATAAAACTTTTAGAACTTATTAGAAATTTATGAAACTTTTATAAGAATTTTATGAAAATTTTATAAAACTCTTAGGACTTTTATTAAAATTTTATAAAATTTTTGTTTGTTTAATAATTTAAGGGATTACGATTCCTTTCTTCGGAGTCAGTCTTAGTCGGGCCGCTCGACACAACCCCGAGCACGTGATTCTCCCTCCGCGACTCATTCCGATTCTCATGTCCAAGAGTCCCAGACTTCTTTGGGACCAATGGACATGACTATCGAGGAGCTCGTATCGCAGCCGGGTCGAACCCATATACCCCGTCTCCATCCCACCTTAGACGGTGGTGCGACATGGTAAGTATTTTACAAGTACATTATTTTTTTATAAAAACTAAAATTCATAACGTACAGTTTACTTTTTTTTGGTAGGTTTGGATATACGGCTAACGGCATCACCAAGTCGTTCTTGCGCATGATGCGAGGTCTTTTGAAGCAACCATATCCAAAATACTCGGTCATGCCTGAATCTGAGAAGGAGTTGTGGTTCAGACAGTTTGCTGTAAGTTTTTTAAATCTTTTAGTGTTTTTTTAACTTTTAATACTTAACTAAAATGTATATTAACAAACGGTTTTTTGTCATTTGTAGCAAGATTTTACATGGGCTCCTGAGCATACCCACGAGGTTCGTAAGGAGTTCGATACTCTCGCGAAAGAGCAATACAAGAAAACAATCAACGAGTGGAAGCAGCGATGGGCAGCCGGGAAGAAGCCGAAAAACGTGAACGACAATGTCTTTGCTGGACTTTCTGTTTATTGGGAGCAGGCGGAGACAAAAGCATTGTCGAAGAAAAACTCCGAGAACCGTTTGAGCACGAGAGGCGGAATAGGAATCGCCATTCACAACTCCAGAGCCAAGAGTTACAAGTCCCGCGAGGCTGAACTTGTAAGTTTTTAAAATATTTTTCAAATTTCTTTGACTTATATTACTTTTACACTAATTATTTTTTCTTGTAATTATTAGCTTGCTCGGGACGGTGTGCTTCCTCACTCTTTACAATTGATGGAGTATACGCACACTAACCGGCAAACTAATGAGATTCAAGATGGACTTGCGAGAGACGTGCTCGAGAAATCAAAGAAGAGGTTGGAAGATACCGCATTGTCTCAAGGATCAACAACTCAAGAGCTCCCCGCGGAAGTGATCAACCAAATATTTTTAGAGGTATGTCTCTTCACTATTATTAATTTATAAAATTTTACAATTTTAAATTTTCTAATTTTATTTTAATTTTGTAGGAAACTCCAAAGACCAAGGGTCGAGTCTTTGGGTTAGGAAATCTAACTCAAAGAGTTAAGGCCCTTGGTCGTCATTCGTCTTCGTCGTCGTCATCATCCTCTCAATTGTATGTTGATCCCGCGGTCGTAGAGTCGCTCCGGGAGAAGGAGGCTTGGATCCAGGTTCTAGAGACGCAAATGGAAGAGGAGAGGACCGAAAGCCGCCGGCGAGCCGCAGAGATGGAGGAGGATCTCAGAGAGACAAAGAGGAAGTTGCTCGAGATGGATAACTTCATGGCGGAGATGCGACGAGCCTTTCCGAGAGATCCGCCTAACCCGACCCTGTGATTAGTTTTTTTATAATTTAGTTTTTGGTTTTTGTTGTTTTGAATATTAATATTTAGTTTTTAGCTTTTTAATTTTACTTACAAATTCGAATTTATTAATAATTTTATAAAACTTTTTTTTATATATTAATTGTAATTTTATAATTAATTTTAATAAAATTAAACTAAAAATAATTAATAAATTTTTTTTAATATATTCAAAAATTTTAGATTTCCATCGGTTTTCCGTCGGTTTTTAAAAAGCCAAACCGTCGGTTATTCCGTCGGTTTATAACCGACGATTTAATCCGTCGGTTTTTACCGACAAGATAAACCGTCGGTTATTCCATCGGTTCGAGCCTGTCGGTTACTCGTCGGTTTTAAACCGTCGGTTTGCCCGTCGGTTAAAAACCGATGTGCGCTCGTCGGTTTTATCCGTCGGTTTCTCGACCGTCGGTTTACCCGTCGGTTTCTCGACCGTCGGTTTACCCATCGGTTTATGAAAACCGACGCTATAGGACCGACGGATTTGTATGGTCGATATTCCGTCGGTTTTGCCCATAACCGACGACGTACCGACGGTTTTGCCCGTCGGTTTGGGCGTGATTTCTTGTAGTGAAAAGTTCTTTAAAGTCTCCATGTATTAACCAAGGTAAGTTTCTTCTATTTGTCTCAATCCTTTCTAGTCTCTCCCAAAGGTTATTTCTACGGGTTGGGTTTGCATGGCCATACACAAAACAAAAAATAGAAACAAACTTCATTACTTTGGACATAGCAGTCTACAAGATTAGGGGATTGAAAATAGATAGATACATCTACGGATTGCTTCCATAGGACTACTAAACCACCACTAAGTCATATCGGTGGAACTGTTGCAAATTAAAATAAACCTAGTTCACATACTTTATCACCAACATAGTCACCAACATTGTTACCTTGTTTGGACTCTCCTCCTTGAATTCAGAATGTTCGCGTTTACAGATGGAAGAGGACTTTGCTTCATCCGACGACTGATGTGGGATAATAACCAAACTGGAATATGCATTTACCACTAAATTGATTGCCATGTCCATATTAGGAAACACAACCATCAAGCTTTAACCAGAAGAATCAGAGTTTGGACCAGAAAATTTTGGCTCACAAACAGACCCACAAACATTATTTCCACATGTTGATTATCAATATAAAAGCTTCTTATTTTTAGTATTTGAACTAAACAAATTAGAGATGTACTTTCACATAAAGTTTTTTGATGATTTAAATGATTAATTTGGTAAGTGGCCTTTCAACAATAATATTTTTCGTTTTTTTTTTCTCAACATAAGCCCTGATATTAAGTACCCGGAACAATATTTCTTCAAGGGAGAGTCAATGTGGGACCGACTGACTTACAAGGGAGAAAATGAAGAACTTTTTCGCATTTTTTGGTTTTACTTTCACTTTATGAGATTAACGTAATACATGTTTTCTTAGTTTCTTACATTGTTCTTCACCAACGGGAATTTGAATTTTGTGAGTCATCACGTTATAGATAGGAAAACAGTAAATGTTATAGCTTACCTATATTTTTTTTTTGTCAAATTATCGTTCAACTAGAATATTAATATTTTAGTTATTAAAAAGTATTTGACCAATATAGAAAAGAAAAAATTGGTATAAGAGTCGCCTAAAAAGTTACCTAAGTCTCTAAAACAAGAAACATCTCTCGTTAGCTCTCCTCCTTTTTAATTTTTTTTTCTTTATTTTAATGGTGAGGGACTCGTATTCACCACAATGCTTACAACTTACATCTTCGGTTATTTTCCGTCTAACCAGATTTTCTCCTATATATCAGAAACCATGTAACATATACCATGTATCAGAAACACCCTAACCCGATACTATGTATCAGATCAACCCTCGCACATAAAATCCGAGAGTAAAACTTACACCGAATTACAAATATTTTTGATTTGTTTAACATTCCACATATTTTATATATTTAACGCAACAACTTCACCATAATAATTGACTAAGTTAACACATACCTTAGCCATACCTTTACCACTTACAGATTCTGTCCACTCACAGAACATGCATCAACGTGAATCCTTGTTAGTCATCCATGATCCGCTCCCAAATCACAAGCTTCTCTTGACAGCTACCATCGTTTATCCAAAAAATCCCCCTTCTTACTTAGTTATACAACCAATTACCCCTTATAACAAAGCCCGAAGAGAGAGCTGTTCGGATTTGGCACGCACATAACATCAATTGCGTTTCTCACTCCTTTGAAGACCACCATTGCACCAGACTACTTTATCCACTTGTTCACCAACATTCGTCCATCGTCGACAGTTGTCGACCATCCAGCGTATCCACTATCATTATCCAACGTGTTCATCTTTGATCCACTTTGTTCCGCTTTGATCCACTTTGTTCCGCTTTGATCCACTTTGTTCCGCCTAAAATCGATTCTTCAACAACTCGCAATTCATCTCGATCAACCAACATACCCACACGATACATCACAACTCGATCATAGTTTGATTATCAAACAAAATCCTTGATCACCACTTAATCGCCGTTCGATTACCAAACACAATCCGCGAACACTGCTTGATCACCATCCGCAAACACCAATCGATCACCATCCACGAACACCACTCGATAACCATCCGCGAACACCACTCGATCACCATTTACTCCATCCGCGGACCATCATCGACAAAGCCGATGGCCTCAAATGTCATTCGCGATGATTCGTTCCTTTTCCTTGACAGATCTCAACAAATCTTGACAAATCTCGACGATAATTGTTCATAGTCTCCCTTATACTTGTTCTGATTCTTTCAAAGTTCTCACACATCGAAACTTCCAACATCCTTGACAATCAAACATAGTCCCCCAACACGCACCGTCAGGCTCTCGACTCCGAACGTTAGCTACACAAATTCGATCGACAATCTCTGTCAATCCTCTATTGTTTTTCTCTAACTTTTCTTGAGATCTCTATGTGCAGCTATTAGGGTTCTTCATATCCGATGGTGAATAAGAGGCGACGATCCCCTCTATTTTTTAGGTTAAGGTTTCTCAATTAAACTCTAAAAATCCATTTATTACCGAACTAGGTTTGGGCCTTGATGGATCCTTGATTTCACACGTTGGTACAACATTATTGAAAGTTGTCCAATTGTTCAGACATTATCCATCCTGCGCGAATAGTATCCCCATGATATGCTCAAATATAATACCCTAAAAGTATTAAAGTAGCAGCAGTATATTAGGGGTCGAACCACAAAGACTCAAGATATCACTCAATAGATTTCAGAAGTATGAATTAAGCTAAGCAAAATCAATGTAATTAATTAAAACTAGCAAACGATTAAAAACGGGTTGTAAGATCAATGGAGGAAAGCGCTAAGCCTAGATAAATTCGCTGGTAAATCAGAATTGCAGATCAAACAGATTGTCAGAAATATGTTCAGCACCGTTCTTGAACTTGAAACACGAATATAAAACCAACCAACTTTCGCTGCGAAGATTATCTATGTCTAAACCTAGAATTCCAAATTTCTTTGCAAATCCTATGAATTCAAACAAGCATTAATGATCAGGTTCAATTGTTCACAAAATCCTAAACCAAATTTCTTTGCGAATAGGTCTTTTGCTAACCCAACACTAGTTCAAGAAATCAGTCACACTTTTGTGCCAATTAATCAACCTAATATCAGATTCTAGGTCACGAAGCTAGAATAAGCAATAACCACAAGTCTAATGAAGAACTTCTATGGATTTTCCCTAACAATTTAGTTCAATTTAATAATTCATCAAATACCTTTGAATAACCCTAAACCTATCAAGGAATTTACTTAGACATGGTGAATGAAACAAACATCATGAATAGAATAGATTGCATTTAAAAGAAATAGAGTAAAGAGTACAAAGAGGGTTCCAAATCTTCTCCCAAAAACTGTGCTACAAAACTCTATCTCCGGGTATCAGTTCTTCCACTCAAAAGTGACTGAAAAACCTAATTATATCCTAAAACACGTTTTGGGCTTAATTGTAAATAATAAAGTCTTCTGGGCCCAAGAGCACATTCTTCAAACTTGTAGAAAATCGTGTTCTCTTCCTTGAATGTCGGTATCAACCGATACCATAAGTGGTATCGATCGATAGGAAAGCAGTGATTCACGTTCCTTCCAAGTGTTAGTATCGATCGACACTAGGCGGTGTCGGTCGATACACAGGCTTCATATCGGCTCCCGAACTGCGTGATCCATGTTCAGCTCCAAAATGCTCTAGAAAGCTTCAATAAGTCCAAATCAGCTCCAAACATACCTAAATCCTGAAAAGACTCTAAAACACTCCAAAAAGACTTGAAAGACTCAATAAAAAGGATTTATATCATCGTCAAAAGTGGGTAAAACCCATGATATATCAACGCCCCCAGACTTAGCCATTGCTTGCCCTCAAGCAAACAAAAGACCAAACCAAAGGACGAGGTTTGAAAACACGGAGACTCACCTGTTCTTGAAACACTGCAATGACCTTCTTCCTAATGTCTTCTCATTACTTCACCAGTTCCAAATCTAACCACCATGTACTTCTCCGTAGACATTAGCAGCTCCCTAGACTTCACACATTATTTCACAACATTATCCATAAAAATCATCAATGTCAGTTTCATCGCTGCGATCAATGATCAAGAACCTTCTAGACTCTTTTCCATACAATATCATGACAAAAGAATCACCCAAAATTTACTCACTTCTTTTCTGGTATTTAGTTCCTCTCCCCCAGACTTTATTTCATTTCATGCTCTTTTTTTTTTTATGTGCACATACACATCGAGGTCTGATACACAAATATTGATGGTGTTTGCCACCGAATCCCCGGTTTTTCCCCTCTCTATGTATCAAAGGTGTAGACGAATAGTGGTATCACGGGAAATTTTCCTAACCTCGCTTCTAACCTTTGTGTGATCATTTCTTCAAAACAAAATAATGGGATCACTGGAAATTTTCCTAACCCTCCACCTAAAAGAAAATCCTTTCATCTTTTCGTGCGTAATTCTTTGACTTAGAGTGAGGAAGAGGTATACCATTACTTTAAAACAGATGGGTTCCTTTGTCAAATATGAATGAGGAATCAAGCTCTCTGAACACTAACCACATCGATGAAGTGCAAAAATTTTGGCTCAGGTTTCGATGGACTATGCTGGAAACATAAGTGTCCCCTAGTTAACTGGTCAGTCTTTGGATTTTTCATTAGTCCGATCTGGAATACTGGTTCTGTAACAATGGATAGTCATAAGCAGAGTCAAGACAGTGGATACATAAGCAAGATCATAATCTCTTACAAAATTTTGACTCAATAAAGCAGTGTTGACACAAAAACAACTGACTCCAAGAATAACAAACACCATGTCAGCAACTACCTCCCCCACACTTAAATAACACTGTCCCCAGTGTTATCGGGTCTAGAGATGGCAAAAGAAATCAAAGGAACAAAGTGGTTGATGAAGCGCAAAGAAAGTACCCGTGTGTGATGGTTGGTATCAACCGACACTGCCTTGTGTCGATCGATACTCGTGGCAAGCTATCGCTCCTTCTCCGTGGATGTGGTATCGAATGATACAGACTGGTGTCGATCGATACTGCTCAGCTGAACCTGGTTGACGTGAAGACACAGGACACAAAACCGAAAAAAAATGAAAGTGAGGACTTATATACAGATTCACCAGTGGGTTGCCTCCCACCAAGCGCTTGTTTAATGTCAATTAGCTTGACATGGTAATTGTTCAGGCACTGGGTAGCACTGGGTGGTTCAGCCAGAGGCATTATGTGACCATCTGGGATTGCGGCTTTCGCCCAGTAATGTTTCACCCGCTGTCTATTGACAGTGAATTATTTGCCTTCAACATTTATCAGCACAATTGCACCGTGTGGGCGGACTTCCTTGATTGTGAAGGGACCTGACCAACGAGAACGCAATTTTCCAAGAAATAATTGCAAACGAGAGTTATACTAAAGTACCTGCTCATTGGGTTCAAAGTGGCGAGAGAGTATCTTCATGTCGTGATATGCTTTAGTCCTTTCCTTGTATAGCTTTGAGTTTTCATAGGCAAGGTGTCTAATCTAATCCAGCTCGTTCAGTTGAACCAATCTCCTCTGTGCAGCAGACTTGATGTCAAAGTTCATGAGCTTGGTAGCCCATGCTGCCTTGTGCTCGATCTCAACTGGAAGGTGACATGCTTTCCCGTACAGCAAGTGAAACGGTGTAGTACCAAGTGGTGTCTTGAAAGCGGTCATGTAGGCCCAAAGTGCATCGTCCAATTTCGTGGCCCAATCCTTCTGTGTGGTGCCAACTGTCTTCTCAAGAATCTCTTTGATTTGTCTGTTGGAGACCTCAACTTGCCCGCTCGTCTGAGGATGATAAGGAGTAGCCACACGATGATGCACACCATATTTCTTCAGCAACGTTTTGAAAACCTTGTTAATAAAGTGAGTGCCGCCATCACTTATAACGATCCGAGGTACTCCAAATCAAGGGAAAATAATGGTCTTGAACAGCTTCAGGACCACTGAAGAATCATTGGTTGGACTAGCAATTGCTTTTACCCACTTGGAGACGTAGTCCACAGCAACCAAGATGTACTTATTCTGTCGTGACGAAGGAAAAGGGCCCATAAAATAGATGCCCCAACAGCCGAAAACTTTGACCTCGAGGATGAAGTTATGTGGCATCTCGTGTCGCTTACTGATCTTTCCTCTCCTCTGGCAGACATCGCATTGCGAGATAAAGGTATGAGCGTCCTTGAACAATGTAGACCACCAAAAGCCTGCTTGAAGAACCTTGGAAACCGTCTTGAAAGTAGCGAAGTGGCCAGCGTACTCAGACCCATGACAATGATGCAGCACCTCTGGAACTTCAGACTCTGCGATACATCTTCGGTACATCCCATCAGAACAGTGCTTGTACAAGTAAGGCTCATCCCAGAAGAATCTCCGTACGTCGCGCATAAATTTCTTCCTATCATACTTCTTGAGGTGTGTTGGCTCGTTCTCTGCAGCAAGGTAATTGGCTATGTCAGCATACCATGGTCGAGCAGGAGTAGTCACAGCAGCTAAAAAATCCTCAGCATAAGAGACACCCGTAGTTAAAACAGCTTTTGAAGGTGACGGGTATCGACCGATACTGGGTGGGTGTCGATCGACACTGAGGTTATGTACTCGTGAAAATTTCAGATTCTCGGCCGGAATGCTGTGAATCCTAGTCTCGATGAAGTAGATCTTCTCCTCAGGTAGGGAATCATCAATAGGCACGGCTTCATCGATCCGCATCCTCGAGAGATGGTCTGCAACTCCATTCTTGACACCCTTTTTGTCTTTAACTTCAATGTCAAAACCTTGGAGCAAAAGAACCCAATGGCATAGGCGAGGCTTGAGATCCTTGTTCTGCTACAGATATTTGAGAGCAGCATGATAAGTGTGAACGCTCACCTTGCTCCCAATCAGATAAGAGCAAAATTTCTCAAAAGAGAAAACGGCTGCGAGTAGCTCCTGCTCTGTAGTGCTATAAATTCCTCTGAGCATCATCCAACGTTCTGCTGGCATAGTAGATAACATGGAGTTTCTTGTCCTTCCTCTGACCCAGAACTCACCCAACTGCAAAGTCGCTCGCATCGCACATAATTTCGAAAGGGAGGTTCCAATCTGGTGGTTGAACAATAGGAGCACTAACCAATGCCTTCTTAATCTGCTAGAATGCGACAAGACACTTGGGTGTGAAATCGAAAGTGATATCCTTACATAGAAGGGCGGTTAATGGGCAGGCTAGCTTGGAGAAGTCCTTGATGAACCGTCGATAAAACCCGGCATGACCAAGAAAGCTTCGAATATCCTTCACAGATTGTGGTGGTTGAAGGCTCATCATAACTTGAATCTTAGCTCTGTTAACCTCGATCCCAGCCTTAGAAACCTTGTGCCCCAGAACAATGCCCTCCTGGACCATAAAATGACACTTTTCCCAGTTAAGGACCAGATGCTTCTCCTCACACCTCTGTAGTACCTTGCACAAGTTATCTAGAAAGCCTTTGAATGAAGATCCGTAAACTGAAAAGTCATCCATGAACACCTCCATAAACTCCTCAATCATGTATGAGAAGATTGACATCATACAGCTCTGGAAAGTGTTTGGGGCGTTACATAATCCGAATGGCATTCTTCTGTAAGCGAATGTGCCATAAGGAGATGTAAATGTCGTCTTTTCCTGATCATGTGGATGTATCGGGATCTGGAAGAAGCCTGAGTACCCATCAAGGAAGCAGTAGTATGGGTAACTTGATAACCTCTCCTGTAGTCAATACACATCCGGTGTCAGTGATCGTCCTTGTTGGGATCAACTCGTCCTTCTCATTTTTCACTATAGTAATTCCTCCTTTCTTAGGCACTATGTGAACTGGACTGACCCAAGAACTATCTGAGATGGCATAGATGATCCCTGCATCCAGAAGTTTCATAATCTCCTTTTTGACCACTTCTTTCAGATTTGGGTTAAGCCTCCTCTGATGCTTGATCGAAGCTTTCGATTCGTCCTCCAGATGAATCTGATGCATGCACAGATCCGGTGATATACCTGAATTGTCATCAAGAGAATAGCCAAGAGCTTTGCGATACTTGCGCAGCTTGCTCAGCAGTAAAGCGACCTCTGCGTTGTTCAAAGAACAATTGACAATTACAGGATATGTGGAATTAGGACCAAGAAAGACATACCTTAGATTGACTAGGAGTGGTTTAAGTTCGATCTTAGGAGCTCTCTCCTCACTCCAGTCGCCAAACAAATCAGTTCGCGTAGAAATGACGACCAATTTCTTAGGTGGAGGTGGATGGTGTCGATCGATACTATCAGTGGTATTGGTCGATACTCCTTGGTTGTTGTCAAGCATCCTGGTGTATCCAGCAACAACATCACTCGAGTATACTTCTGAGTTAGCCGAACAGACCAACGCTCTCTCAAGCGGGTTTTCAGGATATATCTTCATGCAGTACTCGTCAGATATGTCTCTTAAAGTGTCAACGAAGAACGTTTGCCCATCAATGGTCGGTTTTTTCATCATCTTCTCCATGTTGAAATTATTGATCAAATGGCCGATGTTAAGAGATATCCTCCCATTCTTACAATCGATTAGAGCCCCGACTGTTGCTAGAAAGGGCCTTTCAAGAATGAGCGGATCCTTTGGCTCTGCGTCATACTCTAGGACAATGAAATCAGATGGGACTAAGCAGTCCCCGATCGTTATTGAAACATCTTCGGGTAATCCTTCGGGAAATCGAACCGAGCGATCAGCTAGAATTAGAGAGATTCTGGAAGGTGTGAAATATGTGATTCCCATTCGCTTAGCCACGGAGTATGGCATAAGGTTGACAGTGGAGCCAAGATCGCAGAGAGACAGCTCGAATCTTTCTGTCAAAATTGTACAGTCCAACACAAAACTTCATGGGTCTGACAGATTCTCTGGAATCTTGTTGAGCAGGATCGGACTACACTCATGAGTAATCCTCATCACTCCTTCCCCAAGGTTCACATTGCTCGATACCATCCGCTTGATATACCTCCTGAGAGCTGGTGAAGTCATGATAGCATCGACGAAAGGAAGCTCAACAATCAGCTTCTCTATCATTGTCTTACATCTGGCTTCTTCCACTTCCTTCTTGGTCTTGGTAGGAGGTCGAGGAAAGGTATCTTGGGCACATAGATTCTTCCTGTACTCACCGCGGTCTGTTTCTTTTCAACCTCTGGGCTAGTGTCGATCGATGCTGGTGGCTTTGAAACATCCTCAGCAAATCCTTGGCCTGGTGTCGATCGATGTTGTCTGGTATCAGTCGATATTGGATGGGTATCGGTCGATACTGGTGATTTTGGGAGTCTCATCGTCGTTATCTACATCAAGATCGACGAAATTCTTTGCAGTGGAAGCCTTCTTCACTCCTGGACTGACTTCTTTTCCACTCCTCAAGGTGATAGCATGAACATGTTCCCTTGGATTAACTGTTTTCCCTGGAAGAAAACCATCTTGTCTCTTAACTGCTTCCACGGTCTGAGCAACTTGAGTTTCCAACTTCTTCTGATGAATGTTAAGGGCTTCGATCTTTCCTACAGATCGGTGTACAGGGCATCCATCTTCCCATTGAAATCAACAATCATCTTCTGCTGTCCCTCAAGAATCTGTTCAAGCATGGATTCAACCTTGCTCTCCTGAGTCTTGGGTGGCGGGGTTTGGTAAGATGAATCTCTAATAAGATCTGAATCTCACCCAAGCAGCCTTAAACGCCTATGTTGCTCCCTGAGAAAATTGGGAAATCTTGTTCCTCAACTCCTCGGATCTCGCATCGTCGTAGAAATTGTTCAAAAACGCGTTCTTCGTCTCTTCCCAAGTGCTCAAAGATCCTGGAGGTAACTGCTTCTGCTAGTAAGTTGTATCTCCACCAAGAGAGAATGGGAAGAGCTTACAGAAAAGGAACTCATTGGGCACCCATTGTACTTAATACTAGTGACCAAATCCTCGAACCTCTCGATGTGATCCATGGGATGCTCATGAGAAATACCGTCAAAAGGGTGCTGACCCACAAGAGTGTAGTATGCAGGTTTCAGCTCAAAGTCATTCCTTTGAAAGGTGGGAATACGAATTGTAGACCGATGGGCATAGAACTGATCGGGTCTGTTGTACTCTCCAAGTGTCCTAGCGCGATTCACCAGAGCATGCCCAACGTTCCCGCGCACAGCAGGTGGGACAACTTCGTTGGCTACTGGTGCAGGGATAACGACATTCCCCTTCAACATCAAGCCGCTGTCCTTGCTCATTACATAGATGACCTTCCTGATCTCTCAAAACCCCAGCCTCATCGCGAGCGAGCACAATTGGATTGTTCATCTCTGCTTGCTTCTTTTGTTTTCTGGCTCTGCGCTGCAATTCAGCTAACTCCTTGTTGGAAAGATTAGTCAACTACATGTTCTTGTTTCTTCTGGTTTCACGATTAGGCATACACCTGAAACACAAAGGTTAAAGCATGTAAGTAACAAATTTTAAAAAGGATTATGACGAGAATCGACCGATACCAGATGGGTGTCGATCGATGCTCAACGAACTTAGTAGAAATTCTAAGCTAAAATCTAATGGCGAAATTAGAGTCCCCGGCAACGGCGCCAAAATTTGATTTGCTCAAATATAATACCCTAAAAGTACTAATGCAGTAGTTGCAGTATATTAGGGGTCGAACCACAAAGATTCAAGATATCACTCAATAGATTTCAGAAATATGAATTAAGCTAAGCAAAATCAATGTAATTAATTAAAACTAGCAAACGATTAAAAACGGGGTGTAAGATCAATGGAGGAAAGCGCTAAGCCTAGGGAAATTCGCCGGTAAATCAGAATTGCAGATCAAACAGATTGTTAGGAATATGTTCAGCACCGTTCTTGAACTTGAAACACGAATATAAAACCAACCAATTTTCGCTGCGAAGATTATCTATGTCTAAACCTAGAATTCCAAATTTCTATGCAAATCCTATGAATTCAAACAAGCATTAATGATCAGGTTCAATTGTTCACAAAATCCTAAACCAAATTTCTTTGCGAATAGGTCTTTTGCTCACCCAACACTAGTTCAGGAAATCAATCACACTTTCGTGCCAATTAATCAGCCTAATATAAGATTCTAGGTCGCGAAGCTAGAATAAGCAATAACCACAAGTCTAATGAAGAACGTTTATGGATTTTCCCTAACAATTCAGTTCAATTTTAACAATTCATCTAATACCTTTGAATAAACCTAAACCTAAAAAGGAATTTACTCAGACATGGTGAATGAAACAAACATCATGAATAGAATAGATTGCATTTAAAAGAAATAGACTAAAGAGTACAAAGAAGGTTCCAAATCTTCTCCCAAAAACTCTGCTACAAAACTCTATCTCCGGGTATGAGTTCTTCCACTCAAAAGTGACTGAAAAACCTAATTATATCCTAAAACACGTTTTGGGCTTAATTGTAAATAATAAAGTCATCTGGGCCAATGAGCAGATTCTTCAAACTTGTAGAAAATCGCGTTCTCTTCCTTGGATGTCGGTATCGACCGATACCATAAGTGGTATAGATCGATAGAAAAGCAGCGAGTCACGTTCTTCCAAGTGTTAGTATCGATCGACACTAGGTGGTGTCGGTCGATACACAGGCTTCATATCAGCTCTCGAACTCTGTGATCCATGTTCAGCTCCAAAATGCTCCATAAAGCTTCAATAAGTCCAATTCAGCTCTAAACGTACATAAATCCTGAAAAGACTCTAAAACACTCCAAAAAGACTAGAAAGACTCAATAAAAAGGATTTATATCATGGTCAAAAGCAGATAAAAACCATGATATATCACCCCACTATCTGAACATTATTCAAATTGTCCAAACATTATCCACACATGTCCGTACATGATCCACTTTGTCCGAACATTGCCATTTCTATCTGAACATTTTCATTTATGTCCAAACATATCGTATCATGTCCATACATTAGACACTCGACCATCCAAAAGAGATTTTTTGGAAATGAGCTTCCGAACTCATTTCCCTCGGACATTTGGATTCCCATTTACTATTTCGTCAATATTTTGCAAACCATTGATGATCCTGGACAAAATTATCTAACACAGTTGTTACAACTCTCCTCCACTTAGAATGAAAGCGTCCTACAATCTTGGTTTTAAAAAGTACGCTAATAGTGCGCCATGGCGCGTAGCGCAGCAAGGCGAGGAGAAGAGGGCAACATGACTTGGAGGCGAGGCGAGATCCATGATACGCGCGCCACATGTGAGCTATTGCCGTAACGATTGTTGCGTGAGGCGTGGGCAACAATGGCTTATGGCGAAAGAAGAGAAAAAAATATTTTGTACTTGTATAGTTTACTTTTTAAACCAATCTATGTAATCCAAAATCTTTGATTTTATTTATAAAATCTTTAATTACTTCAATACTTCCTTATTGTGCAAAATTTACAGCTAAAAAAAAAAACCTAACTTTTTGCCCTCACATCTTCTTTAACCTTTAAAACCAATCCCCAAGTCACGAGACTCACAGCCTTTAAAACCAATCCTCAAGTCACGAGACTCACAGCCCTTCATTCTCGTCAAGACGTAGGTAACATTTGGCTGATTTTTTATTTTCTATAACAGACAACACATCAAGACGTATCCAATGCCATTTGTAGTATTTGAATTCACGAAGACACATCTTTTACTATTTGATTTCACGGAGACGATAGCTACAAAGGTAATATTTTTTGTATTTGTTTTTTGTCTAATTTAAGTACTCTAGTTTAATAATTTCGATGAACTGTAGTTTAATAATAGGATGAATTTTTGACATTTTTTTAATTACTCTAGTTTAATACTCGGATGAAGTGGTGACATTATTTTTGTTTTTTTTAATCAGTGGTAAGGTTCTTTTAACCCATGTCTAATCCGATCTCAAACGAAGAAACAACAAATGAAATTGATCCAGGAAGAAAATATGGCACTCCACATCCCACCAACGGAAACAAATGGACTTGTAAGTTTTGTAGTAAGATCACTTGTGGAGGAATTACTCGTCACAAACAACACTTGGTTGGAGATTTTAGGAATGTGAATTAATGCTCAAATTGTCCGTTGCATGTTAGGGAGAAGAAATAAGATCATTTTTGATAAAAAAAAAGGTAGAACTTAAAGCTTCTACTCAAATGATGCCACCACATCAAGAATTTGACGATTATGATGATGGGGAAGAGATGGATTGTGAGCCAACAAACGAAGGCCATCCTCCATAACTTAAAAAGCCAGGACACAAATTTAAATGTCCACTTGACAGGTTTGTAACTTCTACACCTCCAGATTTATTGAATGCTAGAAAGGAAAGGAAAGGAATATTTGGAGCTTGTGATAAGGAACTAAGGGAGAAGACTTGTAGAGCTATTGCTAGGTTTTTGTATGATTCTGGTCTTTCATTCAACGCAACTACTTTAGAAAGTTTTGGAGAGTTGCTTGAATTAGTTGGACAATATGGTCCAGGATTAAAGCCACCAACCATGCATGAGCTAAGAGTTCCTTTACTTAAGAAAGAAGTAGACAACACTCATAACCAAATAGTGGAGCACAAGAAAGAGTGGACATCTAAAGGTTGTTCAATCATGTCTAATGGATGGCATGATTCGGTTGTTCAGAAGCATGTGTATTAGTTATTATTGTTGTTTATGTATGAATTTCACATCTCAATGTCTTATATTCTATCTTAATCGATTTTATGAATTTCTGATAATTATTTTTTAACAGACTTCACCTTTGAAGTCTATTGTCAAACTAATAGTTTGCATTTGTGTTGTTTTAAACGTTTTTCAGAAAATGGTTCAAGTACTTGCTTTCTATGGAGAATGGGTGATGAGAGACTATAAGTGGCATTTTGAAGTGGATAATTACAAAGGAGGGAGAATGTTATTCTTGAGTGATTCGTGTACACACCGTGAATTCATTGAGATGGCACTAGCAGACTATGAGCTGGACAAGAACGACTTCGTCGAGTTAACTTACTCGTTGTCGGATTCAATGTTGCAACTAACGGACATGGATTGTCCTACACCACCTATGCATGTTTCAAATGATAGACAAGTGCGGTCCTTGGTTGAGTTATGTAAAACGCATATTGTACGCCTTTGCGTCTCGAGTCATTTTGGTATGGCTAGTGGCAATGAGGTTGCTGGTGAAAGTGTTGACGAAGACCTTGAGGATGTAGAAGAGTTTGAAGACAAAGATATGGATATATCTGATGGTGGTGAGGTTAACGTCAACGACGATGATGATGATGATGATGATGCAGAAGAATCTCATGCTGGTGAGGTTAAAGACGAATACCTTGAGGAATATACTGTGTATTGGAAAGTTAAGGATGAGGATGTTAGTGAAAATGTTGATGATGATAATACGTGTCTTGTTGCGGAAGGTGGCTTTGTTGGTGAAGGCCCAAGATCCAACATGACATGGTCAGACAGTATCTATACAACTGGGAGTTTTCCTACAAAGGATGCACTTGTATCCGAGCTGCGGTTGACGGTGATAATGTCGAAATTCACGTGCAAAGTGCATAAGTCTACACAAACGTTGTTTGTAGCCATTTGTGGTGTGAAAGGATGCAATTGGAGGATTAGAGCGGCTGTGAAAAACGAACCAAAAAGGTTTTGGGTTACCTTGTACAAAAAAGATCATACTTGCAATGTGGCGGACTGAATTTCTCTGCGCAAACGTCATGCTCCGAGATATATTGCTAAATTGTTTTATGATGAATGGGGAACAATCGATGGAGTAACGCCAAAGATGATAAGATCTGCAATGAAGAATAAATATGGTATGTAGATGAATTATACCACTTCCTATAGAGATTTAATATTTTCACAACAATTGGTGAGGGGGACAGCGGAAGATGGATATGAGCAGTTGTCGTCTTATCTCTATCGCATCAGGCTAGCCAATCCCGAAACTGTCACTAATCTTGTGGTTGATGATCAAAACAGATTCAAATATCTGTTTATGGCTCTTGGAACCTCTATTACCGGTTTTCAATTTCTGAGAAGAGTTTTGGTGGCGGATGGATGTCATCTACCGTGGAAGTATGGCGGAGTTATGCTAGTGGCTTGCGGCTAGGATGGGAATTTCCAAATATTCCCGTTAGCTTTTGCTATTGTAGACTCTGAAAATGATGAATCATGGCGATGATTTTTCACCAAGTTGAGTGGATGTGTCTCCGATCAATTTCCTTTGGTCATAGTGTCCGACAGGCACGCCTCGATTAAGAATGCCATTGAAACTGTTATGCCATGGGGCAACAAGAGGGATATGTTATTATCACCTACAGAATAACATAATCACGAAGTACAAGGGAAATCATCCTATGTATTGGTGAGAGGGGATGCGTATGCATATACGCATTATTATTTTAACAGATACATGGACGCCTTAAATCAGACGAAACTCGAGCTTGCAGCTTACTTGGAGAACGCAGATGTGAAACTATGGGCCCGCGTTCACTTTCCAGGAGAACGATACAACATACAAACGAGCAACATTGCTGAATCGATAAACTCCGCACTTAAGCCAGCTCGAGGATTTCCCATACCCTTTCTTTTGGAGTTCATACGAGAGGAGCCAGGAAGATGATTTTTTAAAAGGCGAGAAGACGCTATAAGTCTCACAACAAAACATAGCAAGGGAGTTGAATATTTGCTAATTATTCGTCAGCATTATGCTGACCACATGACTGTCTAACGCATAGACGGTTGGCTATTTCACGTGATGGGAGGACATAGAGATTGTATCGTTGATTTCCAACATCGAACATGTGGATGTGGAGTGTATGATGTTGAGAAAATACCTTGCTCGCATGTTATTGTTGCTGCTCCTGAGCTTAAAATAGATGTTGCCACCCTCTTATGCCTGTCATACACAAAGGAATATTTGTATTCGACGTATGCAAGCAACATTTTCCCCAAAACCGTCGATATCAACGAGCCCGAGTTTGTCAAAGTTTTCCCTCCACTCATCTGGCGTCCTCCTAGAAGGCATAAGAAGTCAAGGTGGCAAACGTGGCTTGAAATCGCAAGAAAGACTACGCCAAAACCGCGGAAGGCTCACAAGCAATATAGTTGTTCAAAATGCAGGCAATCTGAACATACTCGCGCTAACTGTGTAAGTTAAAATCATTGTTTTGAGGGGGCTCTGTTTTTGAGGGGACTCTGTTTGTGAGGGGACTCTGTTTTTAAGGGGACTCTGTTTTTGAGGGGACTCTGTTTTTTTTATGTTACGTAGGGTTTCAAGGTTGAGAGAAAGTAGAAGTGTGCTCTTGAAGTCTCCCACATAAGTCTTTAACTAGGAGTTTAGGACGCATACGAAGTCTCCAGAAGAAGTCTGTACTTGAAGTCTCCCGTAGAAGTCTATAACTAGATGTTTAGGACGCAGATGAAGTCTCCTATGGAAGTCTGTAGATGAAGTCTTCCATAGAAGTCTAAAACTAGGGGTTCTGTACGAAGATGAAGTCTCTAGTAGAAGTCTGTGTTGAAAGTCTCCTGTAGAAGTCTACTCGTGAAGTCTACTCGTGAAGTCTCTGATAAAAGTCTCTGAGAATTTTACTTTTAAAGTCTTCTTTCAATCTATCATATATGAAATCTCCACGAGAAGTCTACTTTTAAAGTCTTCTTTTCAAAAAATTTTACTTATATAATTATGACCAATTCTTTTTATATTTTTGCGGTTTTCGAACTTTGTATTTTATTTAACAAAATCAAGGTTCCAATAATAATTAACATAATAAGAGAAATTAAAGATAATTAACATAATAAGAAATCAAAGGTTCCGAAAGATAATTAACATAATAAGAGAAATTAAAGATAATTAACATAAAACTAAAGAAATAAAGTTCCAATCCATTTCAAAAGAAATTCAAATAAATAAATTAAAGGGTCAAAAATATAATTTACATAAACCCCCCTCCATTTCATAGAAATCCAAAGGATCAGGTGCTCTTTGATCCTCCGGCAAAAGTTTCAGACATTTCTCGTGCCTTCTCATTGAAACGGTCCCGATCGGTTATGTAGACTTGAGCAATGGAATCCACAAACATATCTCCTTCACCCAACTCTGGCTCAGTCAACATCTTCACAAGAGCCTCTAATATTGTGGTTATGTTGTATTCGGGGCTCTAGTGCTCAGGTAGGAGCATCTTCAAGTAGATACTCCCGCAATCCACATTAGGGTGGTATATCGCGGTGTTGATACCAACCTACATTAACCAAACCGTCATGATATTTAAGGAATTTCCAATTACATGAAAATGACATATTCTATTACTAGTTGTCCCTGTGTTTTACTAACTATTAAACATGCGTGTGTTCCCTAAGTTCCATTTGTGTAACTGGAATATGATCAAAACTTACATGTGGGGGTTTCAGCGGATATTGTGGCGGATAATGAACAGTCACTTTGAAAACCCCTCCCTCGTAAGGGGTGCCAATAGGGCCAAATATCGTACCCTCCCAATGGAATATGTCATCGGTCACAGGTCCTAAAAGAATTTGGTAAGAAATTAGAATCTTGCATGAACTTTAATATCTGAAAATATTGAAATTAAATTTTGGTGAAGCTGTATAGAGATTACCTGCCGTGAAGTGAGGATGCGGATTCTTCAAGAGGTTCTTCAAACCTCTTTTGATGGCTCATGGTGTGTACGACATTTTTTTTAAAGAGATTTCCTTAGATAGCAATAGATGAAATTGTAATTTTTTTTGCAACTCAGTAATAGTGATTCAAAGAAGTAGGTTGCGTGTTTTGAAGAAGAGTAATAATGATAAGAAGCAACGTTTCACGAAGGTCTGCTTCGTTTTGCGTGCTTTTTTATCAGGAATAGAGGAGTCTCCAATAGAAGTCTGCTCTTGTAGTGATGAGGACATCGAAATTCCTATAGACGATTTTGAAGATGCTCCAGCTATTCAAGACATTACGGCAATGAGAAAACCGCCAAGAACTCGTTCGGGAACTCGAAGACTTAGAGGCTTATTCAACAAGGCTTTCAAGGTATCCTAGCTCAAGACATGAAGAATTCGACCAAGACTCAAGAGGCTCAAGACGTGAAGATGCTTTTCTCAATTCAGCCCGTCTAAGCTTGTCAGAGATTTGTCAGAGATCAGGCCATGAAGAAACAATGAAGATTTCGACCAGTCCACTCTTAGCTTCTAAAAATCGTCCAAGGTATGTGTTTATTTACATTATATTGTGTTTGTTCATTTTGCAGGTTTATTAGAAGCTTAGGGTTATTTTTATTTCATAGTTTGTATTAGGCGTTATTTATTTTATGCAGTTTATTTCATTATGTTTTAGGACTTTAGAATAGAATATGTATTAGGGTTTCGCCCAAGAAGGCATCAGCTGCACGAGCCCCTTTATAAGGTTCCTTAGCAGCCGTGTATCATTTTTTTACAGATCAATAACATAACGCAGTTCTTCATCGTTCTCTGAGAAAGAGTTCTGAAACCCTAAATCTCTAGCTTTCCTTGTGAGTAATATCAAGGCGACTTATTGATCAGTCTTATCACAAGATCTCCATCTCTTGTGTGGCGACTTTTGTTCCTCTCATCATCGATCCTTCTTTCACCATTCATTTCATTCGATCACCTTCCCACTCGATCACTACTCCTCTCGCTCTTACATCCATCCAACTTTGAAGACTGCTTGAGACTTCAGTCTAACCTCCCTTCGATCTCTTCCATCTGTTCGTTGCATCATTAGAGCATTCATCTCATCTGATCACGACAACCTTATCATCCACTCATTGCTCCATTCGATCATCCATTACCACCGTTTATTTTTCATCATTCCAAGCATCCATCATCCATTCTCATTCATTCAACATTCACACTTGCTGTCCGAGAGAGTTGAGACTTGAGTCCAGCCCTTTGACACTCCCACCTTCCGCATATTGCATCATTTGGTATCAGAGCCTAAGTTCCTATACCAGGCTCGCTCACCCTTCTCCTCTTGCTTACTTGCTCATTCGTTATTTGATCTGTTTTGTCATTCGTTGTTTCTGTTTTCTCATTCGTTGTTTCTGTTTTGTCATTCGTTGTTAGGTTTGTTTCGATTGTTACTTGTTTGTTTTGCTTTGTCATTGTTTCCTTTGTTCGTTTGTGTTAAGTTGCTTAGTCGATTGCTTGATTTGTTTTGAGTGTTAGGTCTGTTCGTCCCTTGTTGCTTTCGTTTGTTCTGTTTTGTTATTTGTTTAGGTTTAGTTTTTGTTCTTAATCGTTTGTTCCCTTGTGTTCTGTTTTGGTGTTCGCTTATTCCTTTCCATTGCTTCATTCGTTTGAGTTGTTTGTTTCGTTTGTTCTTGTTGCCTTGTTTCCTTGTTTGATCTGTTTGTCATTCGTTTGTTAGCTGCTTAGGTTTTGATCTCTTGTTAAGTCAGTTCTGTTCGTTTGTTTCATCTTTTGTCATTTGATTTCTGTGTTCGTTTGTTTCTATTTCTCTTGTTAGCGTTTGTTAGGTTTGTCTAGGTTTCGGTTTTGTGTTAGTTTAGTTCCTTGTTTCGATTGTCTGTTCGTTTGTTATTTGGTCTTGTTCGATCGTTGCCTTGCTTATTCATTGTTGCATTCGTTTGTTTCATTGTTAAGTTCTGTCGTTGTTTGTTTATTGCTTCTTGTTCTTAGTCGCTTCTCCTTTCGTTTGCTGTTCTTATCTTTTAGGTCTAGGTTCTAGGCGATCTCTTAGGTTGTTAGGATTTTTAAAATTTAAATTATCTTGTTAGAATAATTAGTCCTTTGATCGCTTTTTCGAGTGTTTGCAGGACCAGGTTTACCATGGCATGAGTGGATGCCGACCCTAACACTGCCTTGCTAGAAGCTCTTCAGAACATGAAGAATGACCTGGCAGCTCAGATTGGGAGAATCGAACAACGAATTAGACAATTAGAGCTCCCCCGAGAGGAAGAGCAAGCTGACGACGAAGACAGTGACCACACCATCGACGCCAGAGCAAGGAGAAGGAACCAGCATGCTCATCACCAACGACCAGAAAGGGAAGTTAACCGAGGATTCAAGGACTTCAAACTTACTATTCCTACTTTTGCAGGAAGAGTTAATCCGCAAGCCTACCTGGACTAGGAGAGGCGCATGGAGTACTGATATGCTCAAATCTAATACCCTAAAGTATCTAAGCAGTCGCTATAGTATTTTAGGGGTCAATCCACAAGGACTCAAGATAACACTCAATAGATTCTAGAATATGAATTAAGCTAAGCCAAATAGATGAAATTAAGAACAGCAAAACAATTAAAACAGGTAGTAATTCAGTGGAGGAAAACGCTAGGCTTAGGGAAACTTGCAGGCAAATCAGAATTATCAAATCAAATCAATTGTCAGGAATAAATTAAGTTCCGCTCTCAAACTTGAAACACAGATGTAAAGTAAACCAACTGTCGTTGCGAAAACTATCTATGCCTAAACCTAGAATTCCAAATTTCTTTGCAAATTCAATGAATTTAAACAAGCATTAACGTTCAAGTTCAATTGTTCACAAAATCCCTAAACCAAATTTCTTTGAGAATAGGGCTTTTGCTCACCAAACACTAGATCAGGCAATCAATCACACTTTCGTACCAATCAAACAACCTAACATCAGATTCTAGTTCGCGAGGCTAGAATAAGCATTATTCTCAAGTCTAGGTGAAAAGCTCTATAGATTATTCCCTAACAATTAATTCAGATCTAATAATTCATCAAATACCTTTAAGTAACCCTAATCCTAACAGGGAATCTACTCAGACATGGTGAATGCAATAAACATCATGAATAAATAGATTGCATAAAATAAATCAAGAGTAAAAGGTTCAGAATTGTCTCCCACAAAACCCGCCAATCTCTCAAAGTATTCAGAATAATGATCAAAAAACTAGTGCCCTCTAAAAGTGGCTGAAAACCCTAAAATATAATGCTAAAACACGTTTGCGCGGGCTTAAATTGTAAATAATTAGAATCTTTCTGGGCCAATGTTGCAGACCTCTCAGACTTGTAAAATCACGTGTTTTTCTTTTCTGCAGTCGGTATCGGTCGATACCAGGTGTGTGTCGTTGTCACCTAGACTACATGCTGCTCGCCAGACTGACTGTCTTCACAAAACTGGCTAACTTTTGATCGCACCGTTAGAATGGCCTCAACCACTTCATTCCATATGAAAGCTAATCCATTGACTATCTGTATCCATATTATGAGCTCAATCAAAGGTGGGGAAGTTATTCAACGAATGACCAAACCAAACTCCAGAAGCTTCTACATATCCCTCCATTATGCTTGAAACTGTCCAAAACCCTGAAAACGTATCACTAAAAAGACTACAGAAATCTGAGAATGGACTCCTGCAAAACCAGAGACCGTAGGTAACCCTTCGCGTAGCTAGAGCGCGTCGTAAGAAGCAACTACATTCGGTATAAATAACGTCCCAACTTCCCACTGCAAGATCTCTTAGCCATTTGTCTTGCCTTGCGTGCACGAAGCGAATGACAGAGAAGCGTCATACCTAGAGAAAGGCAGTTGCGTTATTGAAACCACCGGCCTCAGAGTCAACCGTGTCGGTCTTGAAACATCACAATGACCCCTTTTCCAAGCTTGCCTCCTAGGTATGGTCTACCGACTCAGTTCTTTAGCATCCTACACTTCACTTAATTCAGCTATCGTTGGCTGCGCTCGCTCCTCTCGTTTCCACAATCGGTTAGCCGCTCTCACGACAATTTACTTATCACTTACTTTCACTTACCTCTCGATCATCATCCACACCAGACGCCTTCCATCTGGCTGCAGAGGTTCCTTGTTTTCTCATCCGTACTTCTGTACGCCACTTTTCATCAATTTGGTCTACTAACGGGAATCCTTTTTTCGGGCAGTATTCTTTCCCATCCTCGCAATATCTCAATCGACCACTACCGGACTCACACACACTGTTTCATACGGTTTGGCGAATTATTCCATTTCACACCTCTCACTCCATCCCGACCTTATTCTCATGTAGTATTCTCTTGCGATTTTTGGATTTAGGCTTCGCGATTATTACAAATCAACGGTTTGAGGATTCGTCCCGACGTAGTGATGGTGTTTGCTGCCGACCTCTCGATAATTCCCTTGTTATCCCTCCTCTTCACAAGTTATTATCAAAGGTCTCATTTCAGATTAGGCCGAATCAACGGGTGCTCATCCGGTGACAAATGTCCTTTATCCACAACCTCCTTCGCTCAGACCTTACAACTGTGTTGATCAATATTCCTCTATCCAAGTAGAAAGAGTGGGATCACTGGAAATGTTTCCCTAGCCCTCCTATCTCGACACCGGAAATCATCTTCATCTTTCATGCATCTTTGTGAGTACACGTGTGTCAAGCTGTACCACGGCTTCTCAAGGCCTGGTCTGAGCCTGAGAGGTATTACCCATTAATTTTCCAAACTACATGGGTCCTTTGTCAGATATGATGTAACTAAACTCAACTTCAGTGAACACCACCTTCAGAAATGATAGTGCAAATCAGGTCTCTTAGGATTAGAGGACCTGGCTGTTGAGACATTGGGTGTTCTTCTCAGTGTTCAGCTGCGTCAAGTCTCTTTGGATTGTTTATTCTAAGATCGTGATCTTAGAAGCTGTCCTTGTAGTTTTTCTCCACTGTGGACTAGCATTCTTCGGTCACAATCTTCTCAACGATAGCATACGTCGGTGGTTTGGTTATTAACAATAGATTCAATTGATTTAAGAACCTCATGACAGTCTCGGGTCATAAACAGGTGGGCTGACCTTCAGAATAAAAAATTTTGACTCAAAAACCGATCTGGGACTGTCTCTCAAGGAAAACGACAAACCCACAATGTCCAACGACTACCTCCCTAGAGCTTAATAGTCAGAGCACTGCTACCCCTCAGTGTTAGCGATTAGTCACGATGTGCTGGGAAATAGGAGAAACTCATAAGAACAGACTGAGTATTTTGTGATAATGGCAAAAGAAGTTACCGTTTCATGTGAGGGTCAGTCTCCGATCGACGCTACAGCGCCGCCTGGTATCCGATCGATTTCAGTTCCTCAGGTGTTTGTCGGACCAGATCTGGGTTCCTATCGTCTGATGGATTGTTGCGTTAATTCCGAATTCGACGGTCACCTGTCTTCCACGAGCTGGCGTCGTCGATCGAACTACTCGTCTCCGTGCTGGACCTGTTTCTCGTAGCAATACTCACAACCCGATCACCCACAAATATTTGGAGACTAATCCCACAACAATTGGGAACTTCACAACATATCCCTGTACAGGCACTGACCCATCACGCCAACTTGCGCGCCACTATGGGACCCGGTCCCCTACCTCATAGCGCTATGTTATACATGGTATCTTAAGCTTTGACCCTGCGTACACGTGCAGGGCGTCCGCGACGTCGGTGGCTTTGCAGGGAGGCTACGGTGAACTTCTTCTCACATCGTGTGCCATTCCTGTGGAGCCGAACGTCTCAGTGCCAACGGTGGTGTGCTATAGCCAGGGTTGAGGACTGGCATGATTGGGGGTGTTAACGAGATTGGTAATCTTAGTGGTTATAGCTACAGGTGCGGTATTTGTGATAAGATTGACGTTTTGGATACTTCTGCTTTTCCCTGCACATTCGGATTTCAAACAAGAAACGCAAATCGCCTTTTTTGTTATTTTTCGGTTTTAAAGTCTTGGTCGGCCTTGCTTAAGGTGTGAAGTTATTTATTTTTGGCTAATTATACTGATCTGTTGTTGCTATTGTTTAGTGTGGTTTTTGGATAATTTAGAAAATTGATATGCCGTGCGATTGGACCTGTTGCTTTCCTGCTTCCCACGTTATGCGGTTCTCGGTCGTGGGTGAGTATTGGTTTGGAGTGTGTTTTTTGCTCGGTCGGTTAGATCAGCTATGCGTGCGGGATATATTCTGCACTGCTGTCGAAGCCGACCTAGTCATCCCGTCCGGATTCACTCTCACCGTCTGATCTCTTGATATATCAGGACCACTATTTGGTCGTCTGTAGTTTTTGCTCGCTCGCAATATCCTTGCCCCCTACTGCAATTGTCAACGCACATTTCATTTTCACACAGGGGTCTGACCATTCAATATGGAGGCTGGTCTTGTCCTGCGACTTTGTTTCTTCTGGGATACTCAGTACACATAGTAGCATTATCGCTCAACCCTTCCTAATCTCGTTAGAGGTACATCATCTCGGGTTTTTCAGATGTTCTCTATAGCGGCAAATTTCTTGAATACAACGCGAGCTGCTTCTATTTTCCTGGGCACGGTTGGCTTCAGCGGTTGCACGTCAGCGTATTTGACATCGGCCAGCTAGTGTTACATGTCTTGTGAAAGCTCTGTATTCTTTGGGTCTCCATTCAGGTTGGCTATATCACTGTACTACCTTTGAAGATATTAGCGTAGAGGCCGTCTGTCATACGATCAATTGATGTAGGTCTTAACTCTCTCTACGCTTAGTCTGCGCCCTTCCGTCATAGTTATAAAGTCTCATCGTAGCTTTCATCACAATCTCAAAATGTACGAGCACTTCTATAATGTGCTCTTCTACGTCAGACTTGATTGAACGTTTACCCCGGACTTAGCATGTGCCGAATAGTCGGTCGTTGCACCTAAAAATCCAACCGCCATTGGTCCGCCAATTCTCTACGCAGTCGTTCTGTCTGGGCCTTACTAGCTATGGTTATTGCAGAGAGTGGCAACGCAAAGATCTCTTTGTGGGTTAGCATGGCATCAACCGACTTTTCGTGCTCCGTCTTACGGGACGTGGTTGGCATTTGGGTTTCACCCGGCTTCTATGTCGGCACATCCACTCGCACTCTGACCCACACATCCTCTGGTACGAGCGCTTTATGGATGTGGCTATGGTGCTAGAAGGACGGTGGACGAAGATGAAAGTATTCTAAGATATGGGTTTTCTGATTGGCAAAGGAAAATTCGGGAATGGTCGATTCACCCACAGGTTTTCAGCATACATGATAAGTAGCTCTTTGGGAGTGGAGCATTCTTATTGAACCTCTCGTACTAGAGCCCCAAGAGTCTACAATTAGTAGATATGACAGGGCACTACTTCTAGTTGATGAGTACTAAGATACAGCTCTTACGAGTTTAACAAAGAGACACGCTCACTTGAGATCCAGTGTAGGGCCTATCTCTGACGGATCACCTACTCTGAATCATAGCTACATGAATCAGAGATTTCACCTTCTTCTCTTCCTTGAAACTGTCTTTTTCAGGAGGATTTCACTAATGTCTTCAAGGACTTGGAACTTACTATTCCTACTTTTGCAGGGAGAGTTAATCTGCAAGCCTACCTGGACTGGGAGAGGCACATGGAGTACTGATATGCTCAAATCTAATACCCTAAAGTATCTAAGCAGTCGCTATAGTATTTTAGGGGTCAATCCACAAGGACTCAAGATAACACTCAATAGATTCTAGAATATGAATTAAGCTAAGCCAAATAGATGAAATTAAGAAACAAAAACAATTAAAACATGTAGTAATTCAGTGGAGGAAAACGCTAGGCTTAGGGAAACTTGCAGGCAAATCAGAATTCAAATCAAATCAATTGTCAGGAATAAATTAAGTTCCGTTCTCAAACTTGAAACACAGATGTAAAGTAAACCAATTGTCGTTGCGAAAACTATCTATGCCTAAACCTAGAATTCCAAATTTCTTTGCAAATTCTATGAATTTAAAACAAGCATTAACGTTCAAGTTCAATTGTTCACAAAATCCCTAAACCAAATTTCTTTGGAATAGGGCTTTTGCTCACCAAACACTAGTCAGGCAATCAATCACACTTTCGTGCCAATCAAACAACCTAAATCAGATTCTAGTTCGCGAGGCTAGAATAAGCATTTTTCTCAGTCTAGGTGAAAAGCTCTATAGATTATTCCCTAACAATTAATTCAGATCTAATAATTCATCAAATACCTTTAAGTAACCTAATCCTAACAGGGAATCTACTCAGCATCGTGAATGCAATAAACATCATGAATAAAATAGATTGCATAAAATAAATCAAGAGTAAACAGGGTTCAGAATTGTCTCCCACAAAACCCGGAACCAATCTCTCAAAGTATTCAGAATAATGATCAAAAACTAGTCTGCCTCTAAAAAGTGGCTGAAAACCCTAAATATAATGCTAAAACACGTTCTGGGCTTAATTGTAAATAATAGAATCTTCTGGGCCAAGTTGCAGACTCTTCAGACTTGTAAAATCACGTGTTTTCCTTTTCTGCAGTCGGTATCGGTCGATACCAGGTGGGTGTCGGTCGATACCAGGACTCTGTGCTCGCCAGACTGGACTGTCTTCACAAAAAACTGGCATAACTTTTGATCGCACCGTTAGAATGGCCTCAAACCACTTCCAAATGAAAGCTAATCCATTGACCTATCTTGAATCCAAATTTGAGCTCAATCCAAAGGTGGGAAGTTATTCAACGAATGCCAAAAACAAACTCCAGAATGCTCTAATATCTCCAATTATGCTCCAAACGTGCCAAAACCTGAAAAGACTCAAAAAGACTACAAAAACACTAGAAGGACTCTGAAAACATGACCTATATCATGGCTAAAAGCGGGTAAAAACCATGATATATCAAGTACATCTTCGTCTACTACGAGTATAATGACCAGAAGAAGATAGCCCTTGCTTCAGCTCAGCTCACCGACCACGCCCTATCTTGGTGGGATCGAGAAACCAAGGACCGAAGGAGAAACAATTTCGAGCAGATCACAACTTGGACAGCCATGAAGTTCAACTTCAAGAGGCGATTTGTTCCACCTCACTATCACCGGGAGATGCAGCCACAATTCAGACAACTCTCCCAAAAGACTAAGAGTGTGGAGGAGTATTTTGAGGAGTTTGAGCAGCTCAGAAACAGAATGGCATTAGATGAGAGTGAAGAAGTGCTCATGGGTCATTTCATTGAGGGACTCAATGATCGCATAGCCAGAAAGGTAGAACGCCAACCTTTTCATGATCTTAACGAGTTATTACATGTAGCTGTGCAGGCAGAAGAGGGAATCAAGAAGAAGGCTGCAGCAACCAGCCGCTCTAGACCCTACCAATGGGACGCACCCCAGCCCAGTAGCATTGACAAAGGTAAAGCTGTGGCATCGAATGCTCAGGAGAGGAGACCAGCCTATGAGGCGCCTAAAAACAACCGTCAGGAACCAGGTAAGTCTTCTGTTCCTAATCCTCGAGCTAGAGACATAACTTGTTTCAAGTGTCAGGGAAAAGGACACTATGCAAGGGAGTGCCCCAACCAGCGAGTCATGATCCTCACACAAGAGGGAGGGTATGAATCCCAAGACGAGGAGGAGACCTTAGAAGTTGCTGATACAGAGGAGGAGATAGCTTACCCAGAGACAGCTGACATGCTAGTTGTCTGCAGGGCTCTAAGTGCAATGAGCCATCCAGACACCCTCCAGAGAGAGAAATTATTCTTTTCTAGCTGTTCAGTCCAGAACAAGGTATGTAGTCTAATTATAGATGGAGGTTCTTGTACTAACGCTGCAAGTCGAGTTCTTGTTGATAAGCTATGACTGAAGACAAGCCCCCATCCACTACCTTATTGACTAAGATGGTTAGACTCCAACACCGAAATCAGAATCCAGGAGCAAGTTAAAGTACCTTTCAGAATAGGTAAGTATGAGGATGAGGTTCTGTGCGATGTAGTTCCCATGAAAGTAGGACACCTCCTGCTCGGCCGCCCATGGCAGTTTGACAGAGAAGTCTTGCACAATGGTCGCACCAACACCCACTCCCTCACATATCAGAAACGCAAGTTTCAGATTGCACCATTATCTCCTCAAGAGATACATGATATGCAGTCTAAGCTTGCTGCTGAGGCTAGGTAAGTAAGACTAACCTCTATATTACACCTAGTACTATTTATAAAGCTTTGGATCATAAAGAAACGGTGCTACTAATGGTGTTTAGAGATGTCTGTCTTATAGGAGCACAGGAAATAATTCTTCCCCCAGAAATCACTTCCATACTTGACAGGTTCAAGGATGTATTTCCTGAAGGATGTTCTAACAGACCAGCCTATAGGATGAATCCAACAGAGGCAAAGGAATTGGAGAGACAGGTTCAGGACTTAATGGAGAAAGGCTACATAAGAGAGAGCCTAAGTCCTTGTGCCAAGACTAATGACGCCACTCAAACAGCAAGCCTCTTCTTCAGAGAAGTAGTTCAACTGCATGGGATTCCAAGAACCATTGTTTCAGACCGCGATACAAAGTTTCTAAGCCACTTCTAGAGAGTTCTTTGGAGGAAGCTGGGCACCAAACTGCTCTTCTCCACAACGTGCCATCCTCAGACAGATGGACAAACAGAGGTAGTCAACAGCACACTCTCGACTCTGTTGAGAGCAACGGTTGGTAAGAACTTTCGAAACTGGTTAGACTGTATTCCCTTAGTTGAATTTGCTTATAATCACGCTAACCACTTTGCTACTAAGCTGTCCCCTTTTGAGATTGTTTATGGTTTTAAGCCAGATACGCCTTTAGACCTTGTTCCATTGCCACCATTAGACGTTACAAACCAGGATGGAGAAGTCAAGGCAGAGATTATCAAGAAGCTGCACCAGAAAGTGAAGGAAAACTTTGAGCAGAAGACAACTAAGTACAAGAAGTCTGCAGACAGAGGACGTAAAGAGCTCATCTTCAATCCCGGAGATTGGGTCTGGGTTCACATGCGACCAGATAGGTTTCCAAACCTGAAGAAGAAGAAGTTATCACCCCGCGGAGCTGGGCCATTCCGAGTTCTGGAGAGAATCAACAACAATGCCTACAAGTTGGACCTCCCAGGTGAGTTAACAATCTCCTCAGTGTTCAATGTATCTGACTTGCTTCCTTATCATGCAGGTGATGAAGTTCTGAGGTCAGAACCTTTTGAAGAGGGAGGGAATGATGAAGACATCGAAATTCCTATAGAAGATTTTGAAGATGCTCCAGCTATTCAAGACATTACGGCAATGAGAGAGCCGCCAAGAACTCGTTCGGGAACTCGAAGACTTAGGCTTATTCAACAAGGTTGTTCAAGGTTTTCTAGCTCAAGACATGAAGATTCAACCAAGACTCAAGAGGCTCAAGACTTGAAGATGCTTTTCTCAATTCAGCCCGTCTAAACTTGTCAGAGATTTGTCAGAGATTTGTCAGAGATCAGCCCATGAAGAAACAATGAAGATTTCGACCAGCCCACTCTTAGCTTCTAAAAATCGTCCAAGGTATGTGTTTATTTACATTATATTGTGTTTGTTCATTTTGCAGGTTTATTAGAAGCTTAGGGTTATTTTTATTTCATAGTTTGTATTAGGCGTTATTTATTTTATGCATTTTATTTCATTATGTTTTAGGACTTTAGAATAGAATATGTATTAGGGTTTCGCCCAAGAAGGCATCAGCTGCACGAGCCCCTTTATAAGGTTCCTTAGCAGCCGTGTATCATTTTTTTACAGATCAATAACATAACGCAGTTCTTCATCGTTCTCTGAGAAAGAGTTCTGAAACCCTAAATCTCTAGCTTTCCTTGTGAGTAATATCAAGGCGACTTAGTGATCAGTCTTTTCACAAGATCTCCATCTCTTGTGTGGCGACTTTCGTTCCTCTCATCATCGATCCATCTTTCACCATTCATTTCATTCGATCACCTTCCCACTCGATCACTACTCCTCTCGCTCTTACATCCATCCAACTTTGAAGACAGCTTGAGACTTCAGTCTAACCTCCCTTCGATCTCTTCCATCCGTTCGTTGCATCATTAGAGCATTAATCTCATCTGATCATGACAACCTTATCATCCGCTCATTGCTCCATTCAATCATCCATTACCACCGTTTATTGTTCATCATTTCAAGCATCCATCATCCATTCTCATTCGTTCAACATTCACACTTGCTGTCCGAGAGAGTTGAGACTTGAGTCCAGCCCTTTGACACTCCCACCTTCCGCATCTTGCATCATGTAGTCTAAATGAGAAGTCTCTAACTGGAAATCTTTACAAAGATGAAGTGTTCAGTATATGTCTGCGATTGAAGTCTCCTATAGAAGTCTCTAACTGGGTGTTCAGTACGAAGATGAAGTCTCCAGTAGATGTCTGCGATTGAAGTTTCCTACAGAAGTCTCTAACTGGGTGTTTTATACGAAGATGAAGTATCCAGTAGAAGTCTGCGCTTGAAATCTCCTATAAAAGTCTATAATTGTGTGTGGTTGTATTTCATTTAACAAGATGTATACAAGATTACATACATTTTTTGTGGTTTTATTTCATTTAACAAAATTTATATAAAATTTATACAAAATATACGGTTAAATTATATAAAATATACGGTTAAATTCTATACAAGATTTCAAAATATACGGTTAAAAGAAAAGCTCAGCGATCGTCGTATATATCCAAACCTTCTTAACCGCGCTTCTCAGTCCCCGTTATGCTGAGCTCATCGTATATTTCTATACCCAGCTTCTCCCTTATGAACTTGATGTTCTTATCACACAAGAGGGTTGGATCAAATGGTATGCCAAGCGCATGACACTTAATGTACTTCAGGCAATACACTCCACAGTCACCGCTCTGATGGTTTTTAGGAACTCTCGTATGTGGAACTCTCGTCTGTGGAACTCTCGTCAGGCAATACACTCCAACAAAATTCCAGGTTCACATCATTTGTGTGACTGACTACTCCTGGCAGCTATTCTTTTACTTTTCCTCTCCACCTTAGACTCCTCAATATCCTCCTTCGTACTAAGCTTGTTTATGTTCTTTTTGGGAATCTTTGAGTTAAGGGGATGAAGACTAACCCCATCGTCAGGTGCATTTGATTTAGCATCAGATTGAGCCTGCTTTTCTGAGGATTCTCTTTCACTTTCTCGGGTTCTTTCTTCATAGCTCCGCTGGTGAACTTATCAAAAGCACATTTTAGATCGTCTACTTTGTTAGTGAGTAAGACAATTTTTGTTCCAAGTTCAACCAATTGCCCCTTCAACTCTGCCTCAAACGTGTTGAGTCGAGCGTCAACTACATCCTTCAACGCATCACATATGCGCTTCTCAAATTCTTTAGCAGGGGATAGACGAGCTTTCTTCAAACTACACTCTTCAGGAGATTCTAGCTCTCTTTTAATGCCATGATACGGCTCATCCTTCACCTCATCCTTCACCTTCAAAGGAACCTTCACCATGTTTTCCCTGAAGTTTGAGGGCAACACACCCAAAGATGGCCAGTGTCCTTTTTGCCACTGCCAAGGATTCATTGAGAATCGTCCAAAAATTGCTTTCACAATGTTGACAATTCTCTCATTCTCCTCATCATCATCCCACCGTGGGAACATCTCCTCAAATGCTTTCTCGACAAAGCTGCAGATTCTGGTCTACAAACATAAAAATGAATAGAGGGAGATCAAATAATATAATAACAGACTTCATGTGTGAAGTCTAAAAACAATTTCTAGAAAGATGTCTCTAATGACACCACATGTTAGAGCTTTGATAATATACCTGCTTTAGGATGCCATTTCTGAGGTTTTTCCTTCCTCTTGATCCTTTGTAAGCTAGAAGAGGTGGCGTTGGGTCACCGGGGAGAGGATCTCCCACCTCTGTTGCAAAGTCCGGTAGGGCATAGTAAACCCAAGACTGCAACGCTTGGACAAACCCGCTGATGTGATAAGTCCTGGAGATATCCGCAGCCTTCACCGACGAAATCAAAATTTTGAAAGCTACTCTTCCCCAACGGTATGCAGCAAACTTGTCCAGATCCATCACCAGCCTAGCAAGGTTTACATTGATGCTCTAATGGTAAGGGTGTGCATCAATGCAGCTGGAAAGGATGGCTAGATAGCCCAACCTCACGCAATCTTCTGGATCCCAGTGAGCACAGCGTCTACACGATGATACCAAGTCTTCATAGCTTGGTCCAACCGCCACATCGATTCCAAACTTTACCCAAAACTCTCTCATCTCATCCGTGATCTCGGCCTCAGGCTCCGGAGTCATAAGGTTTTCAACATATTCGCAGTTGAGCCTGGTGATGTGTTCAAACTCGTTTATAGAGAATCTGACTGGGACTTCACCAACTAAACTCCAAATCTCATGCTTCTTGAAGCATACAAGTTGGAAACCGAGCATATAGTGGACCAACCTTGATGCCCAGGCGATCTGTTGCTCATGGTACATTAGGAAGACACCCAGAGGGGAAGTCCAAATCCTCTCCCATTCAGCTAGACTTAGTGCACTCTTGACAGCTACAAGAAGCATAGGTGTTCCGTTGTAGTAGCCTATACTTTTTTCAGGCTGCGGTTCAGCGTCTTTGGTGAAATGCCTGGGTGGAAACTCTGGCATATGGTGAAAATCCTCCTTCGGTTCATATTCAGTTATTTCGCGCGAAAGAGCCATATTACAAACCTATGTCACAGAAAAAAAAAACGGGAAGTTAGATAATTGTGAAGTGTACGAGACTTCGCCGGTGAAGTCTTCATATAGACTTCCCTTATGAAGTCTCCAACACTCTAGTAAATCCGATATCAGAAAAGGGACAGACGAAGAGACTAAACTGAAATATAATTTGATTAGATTAATAATGATTGAACATGTGAATAGACGGCTGTGATTCCCAGATCTGCGAATAAAATAAAAGATGAGATTAGATACAGAAAAAAAAAAAAGAAACAGTCCAGAGAAAGAGTAGAGAAAGGGTGTCGTTGTAGAGAGAGTGTCGTCGTATGGTGATTTTCCGGCGAGAAAATTTCGGCGTATAGAGTTTGTGATTTTCCCACAGGGAAGAAGAATATCGATAACTTACAGCGATAGAGGAGAAAGAGTGTCGGCGGCGTTTAGAGATTTCAAGCGACGTTTGGTGATTCGGAGGAGAAAAGAGCGATGGAGATTTTTTTAATTTGTTTACCTAGATTAACTATTGCAATTTCAGTTCTATCTTGTTTAGTAGATGTAAATATTTTTTAATTTTTTTTTGCCCCTAAAATTTTAAACTAAACGTCTTTTCAGTTTCCAAAATTTTTCGGAATTTTTTGAAATTTTTCGAAATTAGATAAATCAGTTACTTACAGACGAAGTTTATTGCAGACTTCTTTGCCAAAGAAGTCTCTTGTAGAAGTCTGCATGTGAAGTCCTCGCATGAAGTCTATAGTCTGTCATTTTCAGACTTCACTTGGAGACTTCGCTTACAGACTTCGTATACAGACATCACTGAAAAAAATGTAAATGTAAATTGTTTAGTAAATGTAATTTTTTTTTCCTCCCAAAATTTTAACCTAAACGTATTTTCAGTTTCCAAAATTTTTCGGAATTTTTTGAAATTTTCCGAAATTAGATAAATCGGTGACTTACAGACGAAGTCTGCAATCTTCGCCAAAGAAGTCTCTCGGAGAAGTTTGCGTGTGAAGTCTAAGCATGAAGTCTAGTCTGTCATTTCAGACTTCATTTGGAGACTTCGCTTACAGACTTTGTATACAGACATCACTGAAGAAGTTTGTAACCCTTAAAACAAAACATTAAAGAACCAGAAACGCTGCATTTTTTTTTTTAAAAGTCACGTCCTTAAGATACATCCGTCTTTTCAGTTTTCCATTTATTAATCATTCCACCTCCATAGACGAAGTCGTTTCTTCACTGCTTTTATCTCAGCAACACAAAACTCACAACAAGAAGAAAAATATTCGATGGATGCTTACAACCTTCTAGCCGAAGCAAATGAAAGAGCCAATATAAACAAAACAGATTGGTGTTTTAAAGTCAAGATTCTCTGCGCCTACTCTTACTTTGTTCTCAATGAAGGCCCCTACTGGTCCTTCATATTAGTAGATGAAGTGGTAAGAGATATTCACTTAGGTTTTATGTTTTTACATGCAGTCACATGGATCTGACAATACAATACTTTGGTGATGTTTTTTCTTATGCAGGGAACTAAGATGGAGTTGGTGATTACTCCAATACATGTGCCAACGTTCTCTGGATTGGAGAAGTATGAAGGGCACTGGATTGAAATACAGAATGTAGCAGTACAGCCAGGATTCGCAGCATTCCGTGCAACAAACTCTCATTTCAAACTTACAATCCAGTCTACCCAGTATACAAAGACTGAAATCATAAAAATCGATCCTTTGAACGACAAGCACTACTTGGATTTTTTAAGTTTGACCTAAATACGTGACATCAAAACCAAAACAAACGTTGCTATAGGTATGCATGCAAATTTATTAAACCATAATTTTTATGCATGTAACTTTATCTAACTGAAGGAGAACACTTATGATGTAGATACTATGGGCATGCTCTGCAACACATGCCCCCTTCAAGAGAGTCCACATGGTCGTGCACATACAAAGAGTGTGTTTCACATCAAAGATGTCATGTAAGTTTAAACCAAACAATAATAACACCATGACGAAACTCACATTATTGTAATTTACAACCACCTTTTATTAATCATAATAGGGAAAATATGTTAAAGTGTGTGGCAACCGGTGAACACGCTTATAACTTTTGGAATGACTTTAGGACCAGGAGGGGTGGAGCGGTGATCGTGGTGCTTAAATTATGGAGGATCAATCCGTTCGCGCGTAAGTGTGTTATTCACTACAGTTTAACATATCGTAATTGATCTCGACAGTACTAATCGAATTCCCACAGGTGGTGATGATGACACATGGCTGGAAACTGAAGAAGGCTTATCAGACATTTTCTTCAACCCAGCGATGGAAGAGGTTGATGATTTAAGAGACGACTTCTTGATGTTTGATATGATAGCAAGATACAGGGCAATTGTCCCTAAATAAGGAGTTTATCTATCTAAATCTCTGTTGAAGAACATAAGTTTCAATTATTTTTAACTTTGTTTTGGATTTATTTTAATTTCAGACTTCTACAAGGAAGTCTACGATAACAAAATCTTACAGACTTCACACCCGAAGTCTACACCGAGACTTCACCCAAGACTCGAGAAGTCTGTAAGCCCTAAACTCAAAAATTCAAATGTTTTTTTCACTTTTTGTTAACAAATATTAACATTTGAAATCAAAATAGTATAATATATTCAAAATCTAACAACAATACGAAGGATCGCTATTTTATATCAAAAACATATCAAACTAAGTATAACCCTAAAGATATATGCATGGATTCTTACCCATTGGCAATCTCTAACCTATATTACTCACATGGTTTACATCAAATGGCTTAGTTTTATGAAATTTTATTTTTAAACCTATTCGATTTGATTTAAAATAATTTATCTTTCAAAAATTTTGATCGAAATATTTTTTATCATTTTTTTATTAAAATTTCACATTCAATTACAGTTCCAGACGTCATGGTCGAAGTCTGAACTGTAATTAAACCTTAGATTTAAATTAGAAAAATAAAAAAAAAAATAATTTCAATGCAATTTCTTCTAAAGAAAATAAGATTATCGCAAATATGAACTTTATAAATTAAAATTTCAGAAACTTTTATAAAATTAAAGAATGTAAAGTTGATTATGTTCAAGAAAACCATTAATAGTCGCAGACTTCCCTAGCGAAATCTATTATTTTTTTCATTTTTCTAATTTTTCCAAATTTTTCTCGAAAATTTTCAAAATTTTGGATTTATTTGAATTTCAGACTTCTAGAAATAAGTCTACGATAACAAAATATTATAGACTTCACACGCGAAGTCTACCAAATGGGGAACAATCGATGGAGTAACGCCGAAGATGATTAGATCTGCAATGAAGAATAAATATGGGTATGCAGATGAATTATACCACTTCCTATAGAGGAAGTCTGTGCTGGAAGTCTCATGGAGAAGTCTCTAATTGTGTGTTCTGTATGAATACGAAATCTCTAGGTGAAGTCTACTCGTAAAGTCTACTTTTTAAGTCTTATTTTCAAACTTTTACTTATATAGGTATGACCAGTTCTTTTTGTATTTTTGCAGTTTTCGAACTTTGTATTTGATTTACAAAATCAAGGTTCCAATAATAATTAAAATTATAAGAGAAATTAAGATAATTAACATAATAAGAAATCAAAGGTTCCGAAAGATAATTAACATAATAAGAGAAATTAAAGATAATTAACATAAAACTAAAGAAATAAAGTTCCAATCCATTTCAAAAGAAATAAATTAAAGGTTCATAGAAATCCAAAGGATCAGGTGCTTTTTGATCCTCTGGCACGAAAAGATTGTGTTTTGTTGTCTAAGAGGAAGATGAAGATGAAGATGAAGATGAAGATGAAGACGAAGATGAAGATGAAGATGAAGATGAAGATGAAGATGAAGATGAAGATGAAGATGAAGATGAAGATGAAGATGAAGATGAAGATGAAGATGAAGATGAAGATGAAGATGAAGATGAAGATGAAGATGAAGATGAAGATGAAGATGAAGATGAAGATGAAGATGAAGATGAAGATGAAGATGAAGATGAAGATGAAGATGAAGATGAAGATGAAGATGAAGATGAAGATGAAGATGAAGATGAAGATGAAGATGAAGATGAAGATGAAGATGAAGATGAAGATGAAGATGAAGATGAAGATGAAGATGAAGATGAAGATGAAGATGAAGATGAAGATGAAGATGAAGATGAAGATGAAGATGAAGATGAAGATGAAGATGAAGATGAAGATGAAGATGAAGATGAAGATGAAGATGAAGATGAAGATGAAGATGAAGATGAAGATGAAGATGAAGATGAAGATGAAGATGAAGATGAAGATGAAGATGAAGATGAAGATGAA